>CAJHNH020003163.1:0-17500 GCA_905116865.2 Candidula unifasciata | reverse complement strand
ATATATATATATATATATATATATATATATATATATATATATATATATATATATATACATATATATATTGATATAAATATCACCACTAAATAAACCAAACGACTGAGCAAATGCTGACATTTCAACCACTTCAGTAGATGACCTGTGAGCCAAAAAAGGGGGATCCACATACACCTCATATGACCCCTGACCCACGTGTCCAGTCACCAGGTGCCAGACACATCGCAAATCCACTCGGAATGACAATAGTCAGTACCACTCATCCAGTACCTTACTAAGACTGTTCCTCCCTAAACGTGGCTCTTAGACAAAATTGGAGGTTGTAGCTGATTTCAACACTTGAGATTTGGATCACATAACTCTTTGTGTATCTGTAATATCTCCTGATGTGTATACTTGTGCCCAGAAATATTGGACTTAAATGAACATCCTGACACTGCCCGCTTTCGCCAAGAAAAATACCTATTGTTATAAAGTTGTACGGAAGCCGTTTTGGCGCAAAATCCCGTTATGTAAACGTCTTCTAGCCAAAATATTGGAACTCTAAGAGAAGTCTGATACAGTAGGGAAGCTGCAATGCCAGTCATGGCGTAGGCAGTTCCTGACATGTAGTTAGGGTAAGTGTTTTCTGAGAACATCCAAGTTGGAGTGTACCATTTTGAGGTTGAATCTCTGATAGGGAGTGCGTTCACTCGCAGGAATCCAATTATGTAAGCTTTCGGACTCGATTTGTTGGAAGAATATTCATGCAATATTTTAACAAGAAATGGAATGTTGACATACATATCATCGTCTACTTTTAAGATAAATTCAGTAGCAGAACAAAACAAATGAACCCACTTAAGGATGGACACAGATTTTATACTAAGATTGCGATGCGAATCAACATAATCTTCTTGCAGTATGTCTCCATATTGTAAAGATTCTTCCGTTATATTTCTTTGAGTAAATGCTGCAGATTTGCCAGATTCTGGCGGGAGGTTCCCGATAAAGAACACCAGACGGGCTTTGTTTGACGTGTTGTAGGCGTAGCTTCCCCATGTTTTTCTGATGACAGATCTGCCTTCATAGTTGTTGTAGGCTATAGGCACACACATCACCAGAGTAACTTCTTCATTGGCACAAGTTACGTTGGGCTGAATCAAATACTTGAAATCATGAGGGTTAACAACCGGCTCACGCAAAAAGGCCATCTCAGTTGTAAAATTGCTACTAGACTGGTAAAACATTTTGTCCAGACTTAAATGGTGGGTTAAATTAACCTTCGTGGAGTTGGCTGATAGCATGGTAGTATGAGACAGGAGGATCTCTGTAATGAAGTGTATGAACTTAATGCACAAGGCTACATTCCCTAGTACAAACACAGCTCGCAGTGTTTTCTTCATCCATGTGGATGTCGCTAGGCTTGTCCATTTTCGTGACATTTTTCTGTAATTAAAGCACGATTAAAACAATAAGATTTATGATTTGACATCACCAAGTAAATTACGAGTGAAAAACGCTATAGTTTTGTTCGTCCATCGCAAGTGATGAGAAACACTTTTTCTTTCATTTCTTTCGTCGGGAGGTTACTTATACGCCTGATTAGGCCCTGAAGGATCTGGGACAATAAGGGCAAGGAGCAGGGTCTGTAGGTAAAGGCCTATAATACGGGTCTTCTAGCCCGTCTGCGCTGTTCAACTGCCTTTTTTCTTGAAAAATCGCAGGTTGGAGAACCTCTCAGATAGACGTTATCTTTGTAGTCCTGTCTTGTGCCTCCCAAATGGCAGGGTCTATATTACAGGCCTTATGTGATGCCTTAAACGTGTTCTTGAAGCCTTTCTTTGTTCCTCCTGGCAACCACAAGAGCGTCTATCTACCTGTATCTCATCATACAAGATTATATTTGGCAATCTGGCAAGGAAACGAGATGACTTATCTATCAAACTTGTGACTACAGTAGGATGGTATTGGTGCTAGAGAATGTCGACTCTATCTAATACGACAGAATCCGGGACCCTGTCTTGCCACTTGATTTTCAGTATTTTTCTTAGATGGACTTATGGAAGTGTTTGAGTGTTTTTGCATGACATCTATATACAGTATGTCTTTCACAAGCAAAGAGCATCACAGCTCCGTGTATATCTAATTTGGCTTGCGGGCGGATACCACTTCGATGCCAGGCATTTGTCTACAGTCTGCTAATGTGCAGCTGGTTTTAGAGATTCTGGTGTTCACCTCATCTTCGATGGTGACATTTTGAGACAGTGTACTTCCGAGGTACGTGAATCTATCTACAACCCTTAACTTCCTGCCATTTACCAAAATGATCACTTACTTTGTGCCGGTTGGCACATGTTTTCGGATTTCTCAGTAATGATGGTAAGCCCAAAGTTGGTATGGGCCTAAGAAAATCTGTCCATATTAAACAGAAGATTCCGAATAGTACATATTTCAAGTTAGGTTTTCGCTTCTAGCCCGCCTAAGGTTTTAAACAGTTTTTTTTATCGATGCGGCAGCTGATATCTATTCCTCTATCTCCAAGAATTATAACCACAGCTGCAAATTCTAACAAAGAAGATACACACAATAGATTTCACAATTTATTGCCTGGTATATTTTGCTGTGTATCTTGCCAGGTGCATACGACAGTAACAATCATGTGTAGAAGCAAATAGGTGAATCTTATATAACTGAATTATAAATTCAACAACCATGAAACACAACTGCCTGTGTTACCAGTGAACCAGTGTTTAAACCCCGACCAAGTTCAACCTGCTACTAGCTAGCCGAAGCTGCTAATAGTCTCCGGTTATATTTGTGGTTTGGTTTATTTCCCCCACTTTTGTGACTTAAGTTCTGGTATTTGCGCCGTTTCTGGGATTAGTCCTTCTTCACTCTAAGTCAGATCGCCCGATCCTTTTCTGTGTCCGGGTATGCTTCTCTTGTCATTTCCTTCTAGGTTTTTACTCTTTTTCTCTTGCTCATTCTATTTTGGCTAGGAGTATCTCTTAGGAGAGACTGACTGACTGACTTTCTACCCCACCAGGACATCACACAAACGATAAACACCCGATGACACGATGTGCCACCACGTGGATGAGGATCACCGTGGAGAGGTCCCAGAAACCGCGTTCAGCCTTTAGGCCATGTTTATGGCCAGGCTTCATTGCGGCCCCTGGCAAAAGCCCGAGTAGGACTTCAAATAACGAAAAATTTCGTCCATAAATGGACGAGAGCTGTAGTCTTAGGAGAGCGAGCTTTCCACATCCACATAACGTTCTTTGGACAACCATTTATAGTTTTACAATTCTGAATATTTTTCTTTGCCAAAAGAGCTGCAGTGTCAGAATGTCTTTTTGTAAATAAAGTTGATTAAACATGTGTCGAAAAGCAGCTGCTTCAAAAAATCTTAGCTTTCTGCCTTTGGCTGACATGAAATATTTGAAATGTGTCGTGGGTATGTCGTCTCACTGATACCAGGTTGTAGCCCCGTGTCGTCGTTTTGTCGTCTCACAGATACCAGGTTGTAGCCCTGTGTCGTCGTTTTGTCGTCTCAAAGATACCAGGTTGTAGCCCCGTGTCGCCGTTTTGTCGTCTCACAGATACCAGGTTGTAGCCCCGTGTCGTCGTTTTGTCGTCTCACAGATACCAGGTTGTAGCCCCGTGTCGTCGTTTTGTCGTCTCACAGATACCAGGTTGTAGCCCCGTGTCGTGGTTTTGTCGTCTCACTGATACCAGGTTGTAGCCCAGTGTTTTGGTTTCGTCGTCTCACTGATACCAGGCTGTAGCTCAGTGTCGTGGTATTGTCGTCTCACTTATACCAGGTTGTAGCCCAGTGTCGTGGTTTTGTCGTCTCACTGATACCAGGTTGTAGCCCAGTGACGTGATTTTGTCGTCTCATTGATACCAGGTTGTAGCCAAGTGTCGTGGTTTTGTCGTCTCACTGATAATAGGCTGTAGCCCAGTGTCGTAATTTTGTCGTCTCAGTGATACTAGTTTGTATCGCAGTATCGCGGTTTTCTGTATTGTGCTTTTCATATGGCTTGGGGGATGGATTTGCTAATCTTTTTGCAAGTTTTAGCTGCACCCTTTATCAATCACTTTCTTGGTCTTCCTTTCAGCTTCCTCACCAGATGTTCTGCTTTCAAAAGTCTCATAAGCAGTTTGGTCTGGCTGCATTCTCACTAGATGGCTGAACCATTTCATTCCGTGTCTGTCAATATAATGTATACATGGTCTTATTCCAACTCTCTCTCTAATGCTGGTATTGGTAGCCCTGTCTCTTTTAGTGTTGTTACTAACCAAGCGGTGGCAGCCCATTTCACATTTTTTAAATGTTCTAGTGCCCTATTCATTGTCAATGCTTGGCACTGATAAAATAAAATAAGGATAAAGACGCTATTATTCATTTGCTGTTTTGCTGAAAGGGAGATATTTTGATGCCTAAACAGTAGGGCTAACTGGTTGGTGACTTCTTCCTAATAATTTAAAAAAACCTAATATCCTTTCTAGTTCAGATGACGAAAAGACTATCTGATCAGTAGCAACGTGTACAAGAAATCATAATTTAGATTTAAAAAGAGTGGGGGCGGGGGGGGGGGGACGTGTGTGTGAGTGGCAGACGGATGGGTGCAGATGTTGAGTAAGTTAGACAAGGAACACATTAAGTATGACATCCTTCGCAAGGCTGTGTAAAGAGTGTTGTGTTTGCCTGGAACGTCTACCTATGTGGAACGTGTGATTTCTTAACAAACAATATTTGGACAAGTGAGAAATCCTGCCTCGGTGTCTCGACAAAAGTCTATCCTGTTGGCATAAGGTAACGTTACGGAAGGTTGTGGGGATGTTTATGAACCATTGATACAGAAAAAAGCCCTTCTAAAAAAAACTGGTTCTTCAGATAAATACTTCAATCATTCGGGAGAGCCTTTAACTTCGAAATGAAGGATGGATCAAAAGAATGTCAGAAGCATGTTCTGTGAATTTGTTACAACTACAATATGTCAGGCTGTCCTGTTCTTAAGTAAAGATGCAAGGCAGATGTACTTAGGGCATTTTGGGAACAAGCAACGGAATCAGTGGAGAAACAAGATTATTATGGCCTGGAAAGAATGAAGCACCTGGGTGTAACCAGAAGGTCTGGTCGGCTCACTACACTCAGAGGAAAGGCAAGACGGACATATAACCAGATTGTGACCGGTACCATCAGTATTGGAACTCTTCACTGGCTACTAAAGATGAGAACGGAACCAGTATGGGAATGCCCTGAGTGCTGTGATGTCGATTCTTGACTCAGCTCAACTCAACAAGTATAGATGCAGTAAAAATATTGCAATTTTTATCATAATACACCAAATACATATATAAGTGTTTCATACAATAGGGTGATGAGACAGATTTTATTATAGCCAAGACAAAAATGGAATCTATGAAGCAAAGCATTAAATTTAAAGAGGCAACATTCGTCTATGATCTGGCAACTTTTCATCGCCGCTCGATAAGCAGACAACAAACAATTCGTCATTATGTTGACCTAGTCAGAGGTACATTGTTACGTAATCAGCAGGGAACAAAAAGCTAACATTTAATTCTTTTTAAAACTCAGAAAAAGCGCAATTGAAAAAGTTGAATTGATGCAGCAAGTTTATGGGGATAATTGTTTATCTCGTGCATACATTTTCAGGTGGTATTCAAGATTCAAAAAGTGGTGTGGAAATGATTACTAATGCACTTAGACCTAGACGCCAAATGTCTGTTCGTAACGATGAACTTATTGCAAAAGTCAGATAACGGATAAAAGAAGGTCATTGTTTTACTGTGAGGATGATGGCAGATGAATCTGGTAGAGAGACCATTCATAACATTTTAGAGAAAGATTTTGGCAATATAAATTTGCTTGCCAGTTTGTATCACATTCGTTGTCTGATGACCAAAAACATCAGCGGCTTGAGTACCCAAGAGACATCAAAACAAGAATGTTTGCCCCAAAAGCAAGTGTGTGTTCTCAGCCTTCCATCCTATTCCCCAGATTTTTTTTTTTTTTTCCTGCGGTTATTTTCTATGCCTAAAATTAAAGTTACATTTGAAAGGACGCGTCTCTAATGATATTGATGTCTTCTAAAGGGCCGTAACATCTACTTAAAGAGCCATAAAGAGAGAAGATCTACAGCGGTCGTTCCAGTGTTTGTTAGATCATGTCACTTGCTGTATCAATGCACAAGAGGCTTACTTCGAATCAGATACAGACTATATCTCCAACTGTCGCTAATTCAAATTGTTATGGAATGAATCTCATCACTTAATTGTCGGACCTTGTAGATACACCGGAAGTCGCCGTGGCGTTGACGGCTAGACGTCCGCCTGCGAATCAAAAGGTCGTGGGTTCGAAGCTGACGAAGCTAGATTTTTTTTAAAAAAAAAAATAACCTTGACTTTCAGGTCGACCCGGCCTTGAGGGGGCACCAGGCGCAGTTCTGGGAAGTAAAGGCGACTGGCGTGATGCTGACCACATCATCCAACAAGTTCCGAGCAAAAAATATAGGTCTGGCCCTATATACTAAAGGCGTGTGAAAAGGGTCCTTTACTGAATAGATACACCAAATACGCATACCACTGGCTGCTGCGTGGTATCAAGGAATGGTCTCTGGGTAGTGAGATCGGACGCCCGTGTCAATTGTTGAGCATGTGAAAAATCACTTGGCAGTTAGAAATGGGAAAAAAGTAATCTAATGGCGCTGTCTGGCAAAATTTTGAGTTAAAATTCTAACCAGAGTTTTTTACGATCCTCGCCAGTGCTACAGAGCCTGTGTAATGTGTTGAGCTTCTTCGGACTCAGACTTGATTTAGAAGTCGAACGGAAAACCTATGGGTTTACTACCTTTGTGCCATGATGTTGATCCGATGTTCAAAACCTCAAGCATACCACTGTGAATTAGATACACTAAATATGTACAATGATTACATAAGTTAACCAATTATACTTATAATTATTGTAACGAAACACATAAACGCATACCAGTTCGACGTTAATATACTAATGAGGCATATCAATTAAACTGTCGAATACTAAACATGCATACCAGTCGGGAACTGTTAAGTTTCAGCAAATCACAGCTCACGAAAGTAACAGATAATGAAAAACGGCAAACTTAAAGAGCATAACAGGCGCACATGCCGCGCATTTAAGCTATATATAAAATGCATTTGCCAGGATCATTTAGGTTGTTCAACCATGCATTAAAATCGATAACGAAGAGATCGAAAACGTCACAGACTTTGAACATTTAGACTCAGTAGTGAATAATAATGGTCGGCGTCTGTGGCTTAAGCGTTGCGAGCGAGCTTCGATCCCTGGGTTCGATCCCTGCTGCGTGTCGTATAGCAGTTTTTTGCTGACTGTTAGTCTAAATTCACAGAATGCATCAGCAAAAGCAGATAGTAAACATTGCAACTCCTCCTCTGAGTGGGTGGTTATTGCTGCATCATGTGCAGACAACAGCTCTCTGATAAGCACCTTTCTTATCCTGTTTTTAGCCTTCAGCCGGCGAGCATTGTAATGGCTGCAGTCAGATCAAGAATTAATGAAAATACCACCATCCTGATCTCGAAAGGTATGTGTCAAAAGAAGTGAAAAGTATATTCCAAAAAGGGTAGGAGCAAGTACACACCCCTGAGTCACTCCATTTAAGATTACAAACTCCTCCGAAGTTACACCGTCAAAGTTGATTGTACCTTTCAAACCTGTGTGGAACGACTCAATAATGCGCAGTAGAGTATGTGCACACCCAATTTTCTTCAGTGCGTTGAACAGACCTTTTCGACTAACCGAATCAAATGTTTTGGTAAGATCAATATAAGCATCATACAGCGGTTGATTTTGTTCACGGCATTTCTTCTGCAACTGTCGTAACGAAAATATCATAGTGGTAGATCGAATCTGGAGTCTTCGCAGAACAATTCTCGCAAGCACTTTTCCAAAAGTACACAGCAGTGATATTCCCCTGTAGTTAATGCAGTCACTCCGATCACCCTTATTCTTGTAAATAGTCATGATGCTTGCGTCTTTGAAGTCTTGCGGAACCTGTTCCTCTTGCCAGCAGTGTTATTAGCTGATCAATGTGTGGGTATAAAATGTCTTTCCCACTTCTGATGATTTCAATAGGAATTCCATCTCTGCCTGGGGCTTCTCCTGAAGCCAATTCATCAATAGCATCCACAACTTCTACAAGTGTTGGAAATGTGTCTAGATAGTCCAGAGTTGGTAGCGTTTTCATGCAAATATATATATATATATATATATATATATCATATTTGATAGATACAAAAACTCAAAAAAGAAAGCTTCTCTGTGTAGATTGGGAGATGGGGAGGGGGGGGGGGGTTGTCTTTGCCTCTTTCAAATATTTTTGTACGGGAGAGCCGGGTGCTCCGGCCCCAACAATTCTTGGCTCTCTTTTGAATCTTCTTCTTCTTCTTCTTCTTCTTCTTCTTCACTTCCTCTTTTACCGCTGTGGGTGTCGAGGGAGATATAAGGTTCTGTTTCTAGCTCTTCTGGCTCCCCCGACCATAGGCACATCGTGCTGTTGTAGAGTTTCTCTGATGTTATACTTCCATCTTGTTCTTGGTCTACCCCGTGCTCTACGTCCTTCTTCTCTTTCCATGTTTGCTTTGTATGGTATGGTGTCACGAGGCATTCTCTCTAAGTGGGCAAACCATTTCACTTGCTGTCTTTGTATGTAATCCATAATTGGTTCTGTGCCGACTTGTTCTCTTATGATCTCATTCCTGATCCTATCTCTTATGGTCACTCCTACAGCCCTTCTCAGACATCTCATTTCCGTGGTTACTAATTTTCTTTTATGGTTTGTTGTGAGTGACCATGTCTGGCACTGGTAGCACAGAGTTGGAATAAATATGCTTTGAATAAGATGTCTCTTTGTGCTGATTGGGATTGTCTTATGCTGTAAGAGGGGAGCTAGCTGTCCCAATACTTGGTTTGCTTTACTGCATCTAATGTCAATTTCTTTATCCAATTTCCCATCTTCGGTAAATGTAGTTCCCAGATATTTAAACTCAGATGTCTGTTTAATGTCTTTGTATTCTATTGCTATGTTTAGATCTGTCTTCTTTTTTCCTATTGACATTACTTCTGTCTTTTCAGTGTAGATTCTCATATTATTTGTTTTACATTCTTCATTCATGGATGTTAGATGTTGTTGCAATTTCATGGCTGTATCTGCTATCAAGGCCTGGTCATCTGCAAAGAGTAATTCGTTCATCTTACTAAGATCTTCATTCATGGGCTTGGCATTCTTGCATATACTGTCGATGTAGGTGATAAACAGCAGTGGTGATAAGACACACCCCTGTCTTACTCCAGATGTCCCTGTGAAAGGATGAGATGTTCCCTGATTTATTCTAACTACACTTCTACAATCCCTGTATAAACTTTTGCATACTTCGATGAGGTGTTCGCTTACTCCATATTTTGCCATTATTTTCCATAGTAATTGTCTGTCGACTCTGTCAAATGCCTTCTCCTGGTCTACGAATGCCACAAATAAGTTCTTATTGTATTCAATGTTATTTTCTATTAACTGTTTGTGAAAATTGCATCTGTGCAGCTTCTATTTCTCCTAAATCCCATCTGCCAGCTGTGGTTCTATCACTGGTCTCAGTCTTGTTTCTATTATCTTGGCATACATTTTGCCAACATGGCTTAAAAGAGAGATGCCTCGATATTGACCGCATTCTCGTTTGCTTTCTTTTTTCTTCCACAATGGTATAACTATTGCATGTTGCCAATCAATAGGGGCCGTTTGTTGTACCCATGCTGCATTGAATATTCTGTGAAGCCATCTGATGCTGCTTTCATCTGCTGCTTGAATTATTTCTGTTGGTAATCTATCAGCTCCTGGTGCTTTATATTTGGGAGCCTGTTTAATGACTTTTTCTATTTCATCCATTAGTATGTGTGGTTCTAACACTGTTGCTCTGTGCTCTTCAGTTGTTCTTTCCTGATGATCTTCTAGATTAAAGAGCTCATTGAAGTATTCCCTCCATCTTTCTGCTATCTATCAATGGCCTTCCTGTCTTATCATTAATTATTTCAGTGGGGTTGAAGCTCTCATCTCCTTTCTGCATATTTTTAACCACTTTGAAAAATTTTCTGCTGGCTGTTTTCTCATTTTTTGCTAGTGACTCACCGAAACGTTCCCAGGATGCTTGCTTTTTTTTTTTTTGGGGGGGGGGGGGGGGGGGGGGGGTGAGTGGCTCTTCTGACCTAAGTTCCCATGTTGTGGCGGTCCTAACCGATAATTCTGTACGAACATGAACAGAGAAGATAAAGATCATCTTGCGCAGCTGTATCAAAGCTGCTTATCTGGACAAAAGGAACAGCAATGTAACATATGCAACCATATGTGTTTAGCATATGATCTCATGTATTGATTTGTAAGGGGTTCATGGAAGGTTAGTTGCGTATCCTTTACAGGACGTTGCAGAACCAACCCCAATAGCTCCTGGCTGTTGTGTGGTTTTTCTCGGCAAATTTACGTCCAGTAGTTTGCCATTGCTTTCTGGACTGTCGACTTTCTTGATACCACTGTCGAAACCTACGCAAGGCACATGGCCCGCAGCTGAGATCGAACCCGGTATCCCGGCATTACAAAGCGTTCGTATCGACTTAGCCACAGAGCCGACTAATGGAAACTACGCACAAGAAATTCGACACCGGTCAAACAGGTGGAGCAGCTTGGAGACAGGAGATATTCTTCGTACGGTCCAGTGGCTTTCTTCTTGTGCCTTTTCAACCGCCAAAGGAGCATAGACCGTCAACCAGCTAACACCAAGACATTCTATCCTTGGCTTTCGCGTGCAGCTCTCCTTATGACCTCCCCTTCTGTTTAATGTAAAAATTTTTTGAGGGGGTGGGGGGGGGGGGGGCTTTCTTTATTTCTATGCCCCTGTGGGTTAAAGTACAAAGACATTCTAGTGATATTGTTCTCAGGTGTTCTCAGCGTATGTCCTATTCAATGCCAGCGTCTTTTCTTCACCTCTTTACTGAAACTTGTTTTGGTTCTCTTCCAAACCTCTATATTAGTGTTTCTATCATTCCATTTAATTCCCTCTATTCTGAGCTGGCACCAGTTTATGAATGTTTGTAGTGTACTCTTTATTGCCTTGGTTGTTCTGAAAGTCTCCGCTCCGTACAACAGTATTCATTTGACATTAGAATTAAAAATTGTTAGTTTCGCATTAGTTTTAATTTCTTTTGACCTTGGCAAATTTCCTAGTGCCACAAAAGCTTCTTTTGCCTTTTGTATTCCTATTGTAATATCTCTATTAGTTCCCCTATCTTTATCTAATTACTTTCCAAATAGGTGTACGACACCACTTCTTGGACTAGGATACCATATGGAGAAACCACATTACTATTTGTCTGATTTATTCACCTGTGTCTTTCGCTAAGGGATTATTAGACCTAGCTGTTGTAATCTCGCGTAAAGTATATTTAATTTGTCTTGCATCTGATTCCGTGAGTGGGATAGAAGAGAAATATCATCAGCGAAGTCCAGATCATCAAGTTGTTTTGTAAGGGTCCACTGAATTCCATTCTTGGTGTGAGCAGTTACTGTTTTCATAATCCAGTCTACTGCCAGTAAAAATAGGAGAGGTAACAAAAGACATCCTTGTCGCACACCTGTTTTTATTTCAAATGTATATTTTAGTCTTCTCTCATGGAGAACTGGACGTTACATGTCTTTCTATGTTGCCTTTACCAAGTTGGTAATTTGCTGTGGGATTCCATAGTGCCCCAATAATTTCCAGAGAGATTCCCTATCAATGCTGCCAAAAGCTGTTTCGTAGTCTAAAAATCTAATGTAAAGTGGTGAATTCAATTTAACGCTGTGCACAATTATTATACATAATGTGGCTAACTTGTTTTTACAGGATCTTTTCCCCCGAAAACCTAAATCTCTTAGCGTTTGATATCCACCACCTTTAAGCCTTTCGAAAATAATCCTACTTAATATTTTTTTCCCAGGAACGACAGCAACACAATCCCTCTATAGTTCTCATTATTCTAAGGTGACATTATTATCTTTAGATAAACATTTTCCTAATCACCCCCGGCTCTAAAAGAGAACATCGCCTATCAGGCTGTATTGTCTGAACATGTTTAGTAATTAAGTTTGTATACATACTCAAGAACAAATATTAGTAAGAAAAAAAGTAAAGGACCCTTTTCCACGCCTGTAGAAGTATAGGGCATATAGGGCTATACCTATATTTTATAAACCAACGGCACAAGATGGGTGACTCTCTACTTTCCGGGACTGCACCCGGTACCCACTCAAGGCTGGGTTGACCTGGGAGCCAAGGTCATTTTTGAAGTAAGGTCCGGCTCCAAAGTAAAAATATTACATGAGTTTTAGTGTTGGAATCTTAAACTACTGAAGCTGTGTGGTGGGTACCAGCACATTTGTTTCTAGGAAAAAGCGCTGGATATAGATATAATTTACAATAGACTAGCATCACGTATCACAATCTTCCTTTAACATACGACAATACAGAGTCGGACTTTCAAGATATTCTAACACAAATCAGTGCTAACACGTTCCTCCGCACTGGGAAAGAAACAAAACACAAACAGTAGGTACTTATAAGTACTCACTCACAAAGAGCAACAATCCATACACTTACACAGCAGGAATGTACAACTATTTGAAAAAAATAATTGCATTTATATGGGGCATCAATTCCAGTTACCATAAGTTAGATAGCATCCACAAAATTTACCACTATTTTTATCTTTATCAGCATTCCGATTCCTCGAGGTTCATTGCTGCAGATGTCTCCCGCCTCCACTAATCTCTCTGGTTGGCTTCCCCTTTCCAGTAGGTAACACCAAGTGTTTCCAGGTCTGTCTAAACGTTTTCTCTACATGGTCTTCTTGGTCGGTCTGCCTCGTTGTCTACGACCCTTCAGCTCTATTGTGTTTGCAGTTTCTTTTTTTAACCTCTCTGTCATTTTACGTTCTCTCAGTATTCTCAAGCACTTTCAGTTTCTTGAATCTGATGATGCCATTGATCAATGGTGATTTAGACAGATTTTGAATTTCGTTGTTGCTTCTCACTTAATGTCCAGGTGATAGACGGTGTACGGCGTAGCGTCTACCGTAGGCGAAATAAAGGTTGAGTCCACAATTATTTTGAAGAAGCTCTGCTGCACGGTGGTGGAGGTGTAATTATGTGGGGAATGATCAGTTACAATTAAAGGAGTCTATTAGTGCACACTGAAGGATGCTTGAATGCGCAACGATACGTCAGTGAAGTTCTTCGACCACATGTCCTTCCATTTTTGGATGCCAACAGTTATCTCTCTTTTTTTTTTTACATGACAACTCCAGACCCCACCGCATCTGCACGGCTGACCACGCAGTTCCTTGCTGCCAGTAACATTCAAACCATTTACTGTCCATCCCTGTCTGCAGACATGAGTCCGATTGAGCACCTGTGGATGAGCTGCAAAGACGTGTTTGTCGCTGAGAAGTTGCTCCAGCCAATGGTCGTGATCTGTTCCAGGCACTCCTAGAAGAGTGGATGGTCATCCCACAGGCCCACATAAGAATCTGACATCCCCAGGAAATGCGTTTTTTATCCACGCAAAAGAAGGCCACAGGCCATACTAACTCAAAAGGTCACACGCCTAAACATTGTCGTGGCCCTGGTGCCAAAAAAACAAAAACATTTCCAATTGATTGGTGGTACCCTAAGGTATTCTCTTCTGAAATTTGAGTAATTTCACCTATAGCATTACAAAAATTTAGAATGTAAAAATTGTGAGTGTGTATGTTTATTTCCGTAGCTATGCGTTTTTATTTTTAATAGTGTACATGTTATAGACCAATCAGGACTTGGAGGGTGATGTGGTCAACATCACGTTGACCGCCTTTACTTCTCAAGACTTTACCTCGTATCCAGTTAAGGCTGGGTAAACCTTTCTTATCTTCTTTTGTTCGCTTGAAATAAATTTCGTATATCTTCAATGTTTTCTCTAGTATGAACCTCACTGTCTTTTGTAATTCACTTATCGGTCCATACAGTTTAGCTTCCGCAAAGGCTCTCTTGGCCAGAACATTAGTCTGGAAACGTTGTATCTGGGACAGTCTTGGAATACGTGATCTGTTGTCTCAGGTGCCAGTCCACATGTGCACATGGATGATTAGCGATCTTAAACCTTCTGCACATGTGGCTGCGAAGTCGACTGTGTCCTGATCTCAAGCTTGGGATAATGACTTGCTCGGGACTGTCCATAATATGGTTATCGTCTTGTGCCAGTTTCGATGGCTTTCTAATTGATCGGGTCGACCTGCAAGCCAAGGTAAGTTTTGAAGAAAAGAAAAGGCCTGGGTTCGTTACAATTTGTAGTGAGTACCGGCAATTTGTTTTGCAAAGAAAATATGCCTTAGTGATAAAATGACAATAATGATAACGATGATGATGATGATGATGATAAAAATAATAATAACAACAACAACATAGGTAACTAAAAAAAAAATGTTGCATGCCATCCTCAGCAGCATCATGTAACAGGTCCTTTGCAGAACGTCGCTCAAATCACAGTCTGCCTGAAAGAGATGGACAGAGTGGCTGGCTTTGCACAACTTGGTGAATTATGCAGACGTGGTTAAGACCTTATGGAAGCACTTGTACAATTCAGAGGAGTGAATGAATCATCAGAATCTGGTTAGAGTGTGGCAGCGAGAAGTGACAATAGGATCTGGTCAATATTCGAAGCTTGGTCGCTATCCCATATCCACTAACGTACACCACGAAGCGAAGCAACCATCGGAAGCTACGTTTTTTCTTCATTAAATGCTATTGCACTAGGAGCAAAGCATACTTAAATCGCCTCTCTAATACTACTGTCACTTACATCGACAGTATTTGCAAGGATGCCAAGAACAGTAACGACAATGTTAGTAAGATCGACGAATTACTATTTGCTGATGACCAGACCTCAGAAACAGATACAGCCATGATATTGCAACAGCGTCTGGCAACTACGAATAAGGAATGCAAAGACGTGATATTCAAATCACCACTGAGAAGACAGAAGTAATCGCAGTTGAAAGAAAGATGCATAAACTAAATATGACAGCAGAGTGCACAGGCATTAAACAGGCATTTGAATATAAATATCTGGGACGACATTCACCTAAGATGGGAAAAATTTATGAAGAAATCAACAACAGATACAGTAAAGCAAACCAAGTATTGGGATAGCTAGCTCGCTTCTTACATCATAAGACAATCCCAGTCAACACAAACATCTCGTACAAAGTACATTCATTCCCATTGTATGCTACCGATGCCAGTCATGGTCACTGACAACAAACAAAATTAGTAACCACAGAAATGAGATGTCTCCAGAAGGGTTGCAGGAATCACCAGAAGGGACTAAATCAGAAACGAGGCCATAATAGAAGAAGAATAAAACTGGCACAGAACTAATTAGAAATTACAGACAAAGATAGTAGACCAAGTGGTTTGTCCACTTAGAATGTTTTGCGACGCCATAGCATACACGGCATATACAAAAAGAGAAGGACGTAGAGCACATGCTAGACCAAGAACAAGGTGGAACGATAACATCAACCTCTACAACAGTACCATGTGTCTACGATCCAGGCTGTCAGAACAACAGCAAGCAGAACCGTATATATCTCAGCAGACACCGGAAGTTGTAAAAGATGATGTGAAGAAGATAAAAAATTCAGTCTACATCTACGAAAAGATACTAGTTTGTACCACTCATCCAACGCTGGACCCCAAACTGTTCCTGCCTACGCCGCTCAACGTCAAAAATAAAAGTTGATGTCTTCAACACTTAAGATTTGGATCACATAGATCTTTGTGTATCTGTAATATCTCCTGATGTGTATATCGATGCCCGGAAATATTGGACTTAAATGAACATCCTGACACCGCCCGTTTTCCATAAGAAAAATTCCCATTGTCATAAAGTTGTACGGAAGCCGTTTTGGCACATAATCCAGTTATATAAATGTCTTCTAGCCAAAATATTGGAACTCTAAGAGAAGTCTGATACAGTAGGGAAGCTGCAATGCCAGTCATGGCGTAGGCAGTTCCTGACATGTAGTTAGGGTAAGTGTTTCCTGGGAACATCGAAGTTGGAGTGTACCATTTTGAGTTTGAATCTCTGTTGGGGTGTGCGTTTACTTGCAGAGATCCAATTACGTAAGCCTTCGGGCGCGATTTGTCGGAGGAATATTCATGTAATACATTAACTAGAAATGGAATGTTAATATACATATCATCGTCCGCTTTTAAGACAAACTTGGTAGTAGAACAAAACATATTAACCCACTGCAAAATGGATACAGATTTTATACTAAGGTTGCGATAGGAATCAACATAATCTTCTTGTAATATGTCTCCATATTGTAAAGATTCTTCCGTTATATTTCTTTGAGTAAATGCTGCAGACTTGCCAGATTCTGGCGGGAGGTTCCCGATAAAGAACACCAGACGGGCTTTGTTTGACGTGTTGTAGGCGTAGCTTCCCCATGTTTTTCTGATGACAGATCTGCCTTCATAGTTGTTGTAGGCTATAGGGACACAAATCACCAGAGTAACTTCTTCATTGGCACAAGTTACGTTGGGCTGAATCAAATACTTGAAATCATGAGGGTTGACAATCGGCTTACGCAAAGAGGGCTTCTCATTTGTAACAACGCTATTGGATTGGTCAAACATTCTGTCCAGACTTGAGTGGTCAATACTAGTATCCTGGGTAACGTTGGTTGAAAGAGATTTGTTGGTGGCAGTTTGCGCCAGCAGGACCTCTAGAACGAAGTGTTTAGACTGCATGAACAAGGTCACGTTCAGTAGTACAAACACTGCTCCCAAGGCTATCTTGATCCAAGTGGATTTAACCATGAGTGTCCACCCTGGTTGCATTTTCCTGCAATTAAAGCAAAATTAGGACAATTAATTGGCAGGAAACATAATATCATGAACGTTTATGTTAACGGTACTGCAATCAAACAAGTACGAGAATTCGAATATCTAGGAAGCATATTTAAGGAGGATGACAAACTTCACAGAGAGGTAGAAGCCAGAGTATAGAAGGCAAATGTTGTCACCTACCTGTTAGCCCCACTGCTTAAACACCAAAATGTCTCACTTTCAGCAAAACAGCAAATGATTAACAGCACATTTAACCCTACTATGTGTTATCAGTGCCAAACATGGACAATGAATAGGAAACTAGAACAGAAAAAAAAAAACTATATGGGAAATGAGCTGTCTCCGAAAGGTCACTGACATCACAAGACGAGACAGGGTTACGAATACCAGCTCTAGAGATAAAGTCGGAATAAGACCATGTCTGGATTATTCCGACAGACAAAGAATGAAATGATCCAGGCATCTAGTGAAAATGCAGTAAGACCAAACTGTAAATTAGACTTTTTTTAACAGCAAAACAC
>CAJHNH020003162.1:67500-80583 GCA_905116865.2 Candidula unifasciata | reverse complement strand
CACACACACACACACGTACATACACACATACTAACCCCCCGCCCCTTTCACCTTTTCACACACGTCTATCGTATAATTGTAAAGCTCAGCTAAGGAAGGAAACGCAGACTACAGTTGATGGTTTCAACTAAATTCTGAAAACGACTTTGGTAGAAACCTTCACTCTTCTGTCCTCAGTCATTGTGGATAACTAGGACAGAGAGTAAAAAACACTGACAATTTGAGTATAGAGGATCAGTCAAGTAACAAAAAAACTCCCAACAAGACAGAGACAGACAGACAGACAGACAGACAGACAGACAGACAGACAGACAGACAGACAGACAGACAGACAGACAGACAGACAGACAGACAGACAGACAGACAGACAGACAGGAAACAAAACCTAGGACAATTAATTTAATACACAGGATTTGTGAAACCAATAACCAAGTAATGCAGGGGATCTGGAAGAGAGGAAAAGATATCACGGCCGGTAACAAACAGCCAACGAAAGCTTAATCAACTGTAATGTCAGCTCATCCCAGCGTCTGAAGATCTGTCTGTAGTGACGCCCATTAGAACGTTCGAGTGTCTTCTACCCCAGCTCCACTGAATTTCTGTTCCCTTGGGGGCGAAGAGGGGATGAAAATGTCCTTGTTCACTTCTTTATTTTGGATATAATTAGGAAAGCTGAGGTACATTTCTTTTCATGTCACTTACAATTTTCTTGGAATTGCTGTCTGCAGGGGCTTCTCGTGTTGCCCTCTATGTTGTGTTCTCATTTTTGTACTGTAGCTGCACTACTTTGAAAGGCTTCCTTTAATGTTATTTCTTGATTTCATTGTTTCTGGATTTCGCGTTTGTCTGCTTTGTTTCTTTTCTGTGTATGATCGTTTAGTAGTTGTATTTAAATGTTTACATTATGTCGGCTGTTAGCGGGGTATGAATGATACGAGTACTGAGGTATATTCATGTAAACATCCTACAGGAGAACGTCCAAAAGAAAGCCGAAGGCGAACGTTGATAAGAGAAGCCAGGTGCTGGACGGGCTGGATTTCATCTATGAAACGGAAGTAACAGCACAGGGTAGAATCTTCTTCCTGCTTTTTGTTTAACAGCTCTAAGCTCCGGCGGAAAGTCCTAGTTATTCGTCCATTCGGACTATGGCTTTGTACTAGGGCTTGAGTTTTGCGTGTACATCCGATTTACTGGCTTATTTGTGTGCAGTTTGTTGTTCTCCTGCCAGTCGGGCAGATGCACTCGAAGATGACTTCGATGGAAGCGCCCAGCTAGTTGACTCAGACGACATGCTTGTTGGGGAGGCAGTGAGTCTATTCTCATCTTCCCCAACAATGGGCCCGGATCCCACACCGGAAACGAATGAAATTGAGGAATATATAGTACCAGCACTATGGCACAACATGACAACGAATGACTGATCACAACATGACAACGAATGATTGAATGAATGTAAATATAATTGCCCGGCTCTCTAGCGAAGTTGGTTAAACCTTATTTTCGCGGCGGCCGGGTGACGAACTCCTTGTGGTCCGGGTTCACTCCCGGGGGTAGGCAGAAAAGCCACATTTCTCCCAGATTAACGGTACCTATAATGGAATCAATGCCGAAGGGTTGCGATATCCATAGTACCGAGCCAAAGGGTTTACAACTCATGGTTTCTGGATACGTTAAAAAAAAAATGTAAACATAATACCATGGATCGCGGTGCATCAAGGGGTTCTATTAGGAATGGAATAGAAACAAAGCAGGAAAAAAAATTGGTCGCTGGTGGTTGGATTACTCTCCCCTTTGTTACTGTTTGTGTAGTTATTTCATGTCGAGAAAGGCCCCGGCAGAAACGTCGATTCGTTCTGCTTCGTTAAGCTTTTTAGCCACAGTTCACCTGTTTAATTTCTTATTTAAAAAACCGGCACATAGGTTACAAGCTCAGGGTTTAAGAAGAAACGTGTCACGCACATGTGATCCCAACAAGGGTGACGTAAAATCCTATGCGCTCGCTGTAAAAGATTTTTTCTCAACAAAGGGCCGGCCTTGCTAGTCACACTCGCTATCGTCACAGGCTGTGACTCGCACAATATAACACTCTCTTCTAGAAAGACGCAAAACTGTCAACATTAGACTGGACAACCACAACTTTTGTGGAATGTCAAAGTCACAACATAAGAGTCAGGGCGAAATAAGAGATACAAGTGAGTTCCAGTAAATCCTGGAAATGCAAGGAAAACTGTAAAACTTTCCGGCAGTTTCGTTCCAACAACAGACTTAATGCAGCCACATTTTCCACACTGGAAACTAATCGCAGATGATGTAATCGATTACTCCCCAAAGTCAAGTAGTTTAAACGGCCTTTTGCGTGACTGGTGCCACAGTTTAAAAAATCACGCCGCTGGCTTTACTTTCCATGGCATTTCCTGGTACCCACTTTGTCTGTCTGTCTGTCTATCTATCTATCTATCTATCTATCTATCTATCTATCTATCTATATCTATCTATCTATCTATGTCGACTGTCTGTCTGTCTGTCTGTCCTGTCTCTGTCCGTTGACGCCACGTCACTACTGAACATCATTCCCCCCGCCCACCCCTCCCATTCTCTCTCGATCAAGCGTTTATCAACCGCACACTGATTTCCCTTTCAAGCCTTACCCCATTCTCCAGCTTGTCTTCGCGTTGTCTCGGCGTGTGCCGTCAGCCATCTTCTCCGAACAACGTGACGAAAATACGCGCCATTATTCCCGCGCCCTCTCGCAGTACCCGGCTGAATGTAGTTTTGGACAGTCAGGGCAGGCAAATTCCGACCAAAAAAAGGCGTATTCACTCTCCCTAAACATCTGAAGCCAGTTTGGTGCACTCGTTTTTCTCACTCACTCATGCATAGAAAGAATCCCGACACCCACACAATGAAACATATAGACATTCACACAAAGTACGATAATGTCACCCCAACTCAGAGCTATCGGGTTCTTTGCTGATAAATGCTACGACTATTTTTGCATGTGCTTCCTCAAGTGGCTTTTTATTTTAGCCCTGGTCCTAAGAGAGCTATTTTCGTTAGTGACAGTTTTTCTCCCCTCTCGCTTCTTTACATATGCCCATTATTATCACTCTTAACATCTTTAGGGGCCGCGTTTGCGCAGTCGATAGGAGACTCGCTTTCAAATCCAGCTGCGATACGCTGCAGCCCACGGCCGATGTTCGAAACCAAGTGGTTTTTTGGGTCACCCAGCCTCTAGGTTATGGGTACCAGAGTTGACACTCTGGGGTAAATGGAGGAACGTCGCTGTAGTTACGGAGTTGCGTGTGGACGGGGACACGGGTGGACAGTTTCTTATCAGTTGTCCGTACTGGTGGCAGAGCACTTATGGTTTATAACCGTGTGTAATGAAGCTGGTTCACATCTCCCAACTTTACCTTTTTACCTTAACGTGTACAATTCGAAGAGTAAATGGATCACCACAGTGTGGTGAAAGTAATGCAGCGGGGAGTGTTGATGGCATCTGGACGATACTCGACGCTCCGAGGAGAGGCAAGACGGAGGTATAATCACACTGCTACTGGCACCGTTGGTATTGGAACTCTGCGCTGGCTGCTGAAGATGGGGATGGAGAGGTTATGGGAATTCACCTAGGTTGTGATGGCGGTTCTTCAATCAACTCAAACAACTATCCATCCTAACACCGTCAATATCGGTGGTATCATAATCGCGTGTAAAAAAAAAAAAAACAATCTAACGCGTTAGCAATCCTGCTATCAAAAATGGGATGAATTCAAGGGCAGCAGAGAAATTAGACACACCTCTGAGCCACTGCTGGTATCAACAGCAGAACGATGAGCGAACGATAACCTAATTTGCTTGAGGAGATTTACATGAACCTAACCGACCAGATGTCCTGGACACGATCCATACGAGCCCCGGAAAGCATTACACGGGACAAAACGGAATGGAAGGGTTCCATGTGAACAGTTTTACCATTTAGCCACCGAAACCCCTGATAAGGGCAAGGGGGTGCAGTGGCGAGGCATGCAAGTAGTCGCCAGTTACTTTCCACTGCCAGAGAAAAATGGACATACCTCCGAATAACGGTCCCACATTATTGAGGTTAAAAACATACCCTTACAGTGCCTCATTGATATGTAAAAGAAGGATTTATTTCCGACTAATATGGTAGGCAGGCAGTCAGATCCGACACATAAGCAATAATGTTCTAGCGATGGATGAACTGGCAGCTCCGATAGAGACTTTCAATAACTAGCTGTACACGGCTACGCGTTGCTGTGGCCCAGAATGGTGAAATGGAGAGGAAACCAAAAAAAAAACGCTCTCAGAAAAACAGTGTCTGTCCAAACCCCCCCCCCCCCCCCCCTCGACGCAGTTATATCTCCCTCTTCGAAGGACTGAAAAATCATCCATGGCGAAATTATTAAAATAGAAATAGTTAAATGAGAACTTAAAAATAATATTTTTAGCTCTCTCAGCTAACTGTGTTTGGCATAACCCCCCCCCCCCTTTTTTTTTCCATCAATCATATCTCCCTCTCCGTAGGATTGAAAAATCATCATTTGGCGAAATTATTAAAATAGAAATAGTTAAGAAATAAGAACGTTAAAATAATATTTTAAGCTCTCAGCAAACTGTGTCTGACATAACCCTTCCCCCCCCCCCCCACCTTTCCTCAATCATATCATCTTCTCCGAAGGATGGGAAAGTCACCGTGTGACGAAATATTGTAACTATATTGAGCTTGGCATTCGTGTCCACCCAGACTTAAATAGGTAGCATTAACATGTACAGAGAAGTAAATGTAGCCAGTGTAACAGCTACCACATTACCCATCCAGTACCAGTACTACTGCAACCACTACCACCACCACCATCACAACAACAACAGCATCAACAACAAAAATTGTCACGCCAGTCTGTGTAGGTTGGTGTAGAAAAGAGGAGTTAGCGCCGCATGCTGTCGCCACGGACTATTTAATTTGATGTTGCCCCCGACATAGAAAAAAAAACTTCATCACGTAACCAATGATAGAACCCACAGTGAAAAGTACACTATACTCACGAATAGCGGAGAAAAATACCCCGCACCCGTCATCTCTCCCTCTCCGAAGGAGCGATTTGTAACTGACCTTGGCATCTGTGTCCACCCAAACTAAACAGGACTGTAAGCCGTCTTAGGTAACAGTTTCAGATATCGCAGCCTAGCTGTAAACCACAACACAACGTGCCAACTGCCCTCTCGAGGGCGAACGAAGAATACCCATGACATAACCACTGAGCATCACGTCGCCGCTGTCGCAGGTTAGCTGTAAACCCCAAAACCGAAAAAGGCGTAGATATCGCAGCCTAGCCATAAACCACAACACAACGTGCCAGTCGCCTAGTTAGAGGCTAAAAAAATATTATATCACCTAGCGGGGAATCGAACGCTGGTCACCTGCATGATAAGCAGAATAGTTACCAACTACGCTACCAAACACTCGAGCAGATAGTGGAAATGAGATTATATAATAATGCAAAGCTCAATAAGAGCTCGGCAGCCAAAAATACCCAATCAACTAAAAACAAATCCGGGCCGGCAACGAAACATAATGATTTGACCGTTGCTGGAGCTATGTCGTTCGTACTTTGTGCGGTTTTGTGACCCAAAAAAAATCACGCTTTGAGTCAAAGGCAACGTTTTGTGAATATTTGAAAGCATTCGGTTCAGTGGTTTCCGAGTTTATGGATAACAAACTCAGAAAATTAACATTTTTATTAATATAGATGGTATACCCGTTGCTGAATTGGCAGCTGCAGATGTTTAGGGTCAGGGTTAGGCCCAACCCTAACTCTAACGATGCCTTGACTTTAAAAAAAATATTATTTAACTTCCTACTTTCTAGTTATATTAGATGATCTATTGAGGTTCTGTAAGGGTAGGTTTTTGACCTCCATAATTTGGGGCCGTAATTCGGATGAGTGCTGAAAAATGCATTTTTTTTTTTTTCTATGATTATTTACTATTTATTACAAATCCGCCACTGGGTTTACGTCTGGAACCTAGGGGGAAAATACGCTTACGGGATGCTTATGCCACTCATGTAACAACAACAAATAAAATTGAGTAACGCGTGAAAGTTACAGTTACTAGTACTACGATTACAGCTGCATGTGTATACTCTCAACGGTGGAGCTACGACGAGGAAAATATCACGTGACACCTTCTTTATGGAAACTGTCACGTGCTAACGCTTACACATGCGAACTGATCGTCCCTCCCCCATTGGACGGATGTTGACTGTCCACCTGAACTGACAGTGTTCCTATAAATTACCACCACGCAGTTGACGCCGTATCTGTTAGAGCAATAACAGGTGAATAAGAGAAGAAGGAATTACATAAATCTATCAAATTTTTTTTCTAACACTTGCATTCAATTAAATGATAACATTCTTCATGAGACCGGCCTCACAAGACAGTACAATTAGCGATCTGTGCACTGCTCAAATCTCCAGGGACGCTTGGAATTGCCAGCACGTACACGCGTGCCAGCAACAGAATTAACATGCCACGGGAAAGCTGGACACTCCACACGCTGCAGGCCAAACGCCAGAGTTGTGTGTATAACTGGCAGTTAGAAATTACCGCTCTGCAATATTATCCATTACTTGAGAACCTCTGGTTAATAGGGAAAATTATCAAGGCGAAACAATTTATTTATGCTCTATGCTTTTATATTTACTTGGGTTCCTTCGTCTGATGTTGTCACCCATATTTTTGTTTCTTCTCCCCTAATTGTCGGAGTCGCCGTGGCGTAGCGGCTAGACGTCCGCCTGTGGATCGGAAAGTCGTGGGCTCGCCATATGAAGCGACTTGATACCTCGGATGCCAGAATAACCAACAATGATAGCCTGGAAATGGCTAATAAAATTAGAACATTATAAGTTATAACATAACATTACTCTTGACCCGTTAGGGTCGTGGAGGTGTATTGATAGAAGCACAAACCCATAAAACCCTGCCATCTTTCTCTGTCTTCTGCTTGATGAATAAGTGTATGATATTTTTTTTACGTTACATGATTATTTTATTGCTTTCAAAGTGGTGGTGTTTTGTATGGGTCAGACTTAGGGACGTCCCAGTTAGCCAGGAGGTGTAGTTGTGGCGTTTGTTGTAGCTGATGAGATGCTGGCTGGTGCTGCTATCGGGTTCATGACAGAATGGAGTTCAAAAAATGTGTAGATAAAAATTGATAATACCATGATGCTTGGTATTATAATGATCGCATACATTATTCTGGTTACCTGTGAATTCCCGCGACCGATACGAATTCGCTCTTCATAAATGTTCATCGTGTCACACACTCCTGGTTGAAACCGAACAAAGATGCAAACAGTCTCTATCCAAATCAAAGTGTATGATAACTTAGTCTCTGACCATTTCTTGATGTTGTCATTCCAGATTTTTCTTTGCCCTCCTCTTCTTCGACTCCTACTCATCCCCCCCCCCCCCCCCCCCTCCCCACCCATGTTTCTCGAAGTACAGACTTTGCATGTCTCACCACGTGCCCAAGCCAAGCTAGATTGCGAGTTTCACCACTGCCAAGAGGGGCTCATAATGTCCTGTTTCTTTGGTTATGTGATAGGAATAGGAGCATTGGAAAATATCGTGACGACTGGAACGTTCACTAATAGAAGAGGCAGAAGACCAAGAGAAATGATGGTGGATGGCTTAAGACAGTGGCATGTAGGAATATCATCAGTGGAACTGATCCAGAACACCAAAGACCAAGATCTGTGGAGAAGCATGAACGCCTACGCCAGCTGGCAAGGCACTTTGATGATGATGATAATTTTATGCAACACGGTGGATTGGAAAGAACAACAGCGGAGGGCACAGTACAAGGAAAGAGGGGCAGGGGCCGACCAGTACGAAGGTGGGCACAGCATATAAGAAAACAACATAGATAGGAAAGTGTATGAGACGGGATAACTGACGAGAAACCGAGTTTCTTTCAGTGGGGCTGTGATGACAGCGACGTTATATAAAGGGTATGCTACATGGTAGTGAGTACCGCTGGTACGTGAACTCTTTGCAGGCTGTTAAAAATCGGGAAGAAGCGCCTATGGGAATGTCCCGAGTGCCATGGTGTGAAATCCAACAACTCATCCATCCATCCATCCATCCATCCGTCCGTCCGCCCGCCCGCATGCATGCATGCATGCATGCATGCATGCATGCATGCATGCATGTATGTATGTATGTATGTATGTATGTATGTATGTATGTATGTATGTATGTATGTATGTATGTATGTATGTATGTATGTATGTATGTATGTATGTATGTATGTATGTATGTATGTATGTATGTATGTATGTATGTATGTATGTATGTATGTATGTATGTATGTATGTATGTATGTCTGCTTGTATGCTATGTATGCGTATGTATGTATGGTATGTATGTATGTATGTATGTATGTATGTATGTATGTATGTATGTATGTATGTATGTATGTATATATGTATGTATGTATGTATGTATGTATGTATGCTGTATGTATGTATGTATGTATGTATGTATGTATGTATGGATGTATGTATGGATGTATGTATGTATGTCAATCTATCTATTTATTTATATATCTCTGCTTTATGCTGTTATGCGTAGCAACACGGCTAATGGTCGGTTTCCGGGATATTGCACGTACGTGAACTTGTTGCGTGGTGATATTGTTGTGTTTCAGAAAGTTGTTTGCTGCAATGTGATATTGTTGTGTTTCAGAAAGTTGTTTGCTGCAATGTGATATTTTTGTGTTTCAGAAAGTTGTTTGCTGCAATGTGATATTGTTGTGTTTCAGAAAGTTGTTTGCTGCGTGGTCGTGGTCATATTGTTGTGTTCCATTTCCGAAAGTTTTTTTTTTTCTTCTTATGATCAGGTTTAGCATTGGTAACATGATGTTGGCAAAAAGACTGAGTCAATGATTTGTCTTTTAGTTTCCATTGGCATTTCTGGTGGCGAATGTTGGCTTTGGCGCCTCTAGAAACTGTCATATGCATTTACGGCGTGCATATATTTCTGGATTGTGATTAGTCTAATTGATTGGTCACTAGTATTTCAAATGGGTCAATGAGGTACATTTCAGTTGATTTTCACTGGCACAGAAACGGCGCAAGTATGGGAAAACCCGATTGCCGTGAAGTTGAAAACTCGACTATGATTTAGACTTTTACTGGTACCGCTGCGTGTTTCAGTGCCGGGGAAGGTTGATATGCAACAATGTTTACACTCAACTAACTATTGCACCTCTCTATATTTACTACTACCCCGTTTCAGTCCAAGACTGTCCAATATCCACATATCCGGCATCCATAAAAGGCAGGAAGCCACGGAAACCGAAGACCAGTTGTAATTACACACCAGAAGCGTCGATAGTAACATTTCTGGGTGAAAATAAAATAGAAGAAGCCTTAAGAAGCCCTGATGCCTACTCGAGAGGTAATCCAAGGGCACGCGTATGTAGGAGATTAATCAATAAATGTTCATTAATTTCTCTTCATACACAACCATATTGATCCGCGTTGTTCCCGTGTCTCGAAACACTAGCGCCTTTTTGAAC
Organism: Candidula unifasciata; assembly: GCA_905116865.2. Classification (NCBI taxonomy): domain Eukaryota; kingdom Metazoa; phylum Mollusca; class Gastropoda; order Stylommatophora; family Geomitridae; genus Candidula; species Candidula unifasciata. The sequence continues at coordinate 70,977 of CAJHNH020003162.1, read as the reverse complement.
ACTTTTCAGGCGTCATCCAGCAATATTATAATAATTCCACACTTGTCACAGGAGACAAAAACGAGACGAACACAAACAAGCGGGTTGCAGAATTGCTCTAGGTGCGGATGGTTCCTTTGAGAATCCTAATTCAATAACCGGGGCATATCCATTGTATGCCATGTCCTCTGGAAACACCCGGAGTGGGATGTGAACTATATTAACAGAAACAGGAACTTTAGAGCGTACAGATTATCTTGGACTTTTAATAACAGACGATAGCAGCCGTATAAAAGAAATCAAACAGAGAGTAGGAACAGTCCAAACAAATGCGCATCCACACTCTCTGAAGACATTGTAAAGAATGTATAGGGTTTACAGCTACAGACCGGCGGGATGTTTTAGTCCCAAGCCAACCCCCTAACATCTCTTACGGCATGCATGCTACGTTCTTCTTCTTCGTAAGAGTCCATGTCTTGTGGCGTTGGTAGTCTATCCAAAAGTTTATCCAAAACCTTCTGTCTCGTGTACTTCCAATCAACTCTGTTGCAGATGATCTTCCCTGCCATGATGTCAGACTGTTCAGCATCTGTTCTCTCAGTCTTCCTCTGCCTCTCCTCTCCTCCAACTTTCCTACCGTCACGATGTCCTCCAATCTTCTTTTTTTATCACATGACCAAAGAACGTAGATTGTCTCTTTCTGATGTGAGTCAGTCAGTTCTCTTCGTGAGCCAGTTTCTTTCAAGACGTCTTCACTACTCTTTTATCTGTCCAGGGTATTCTCATCATTCGACTATAAAACCACATCTCCGCAGCTTCAAAATAAGTTTTCACTAATTTACTAACTGTCCAAGATTAACACCCGCATAGCATGTTACGTTACTTTGTTACTATTCCTTGACTTCGTCATGGATCTAAGCAACCCACAGATCGTAACTTTTAATGAGCAAGGATATCCCGTGTGGGTTCGGAGCTCTGTTTTGAAGAATAAAGAATACACACTAGGGCGGCTCCGAGGTGTGTGTAGTTAGTACGTTACAACTATTTAGTCACTGTGAGGGAGTTATGCAACACCCTTTTTCTGACCCTAACTTCCTATGGTTTTCTCGGGATCGATCCATACTTCCTGGAGAGGGGTGCAGCGTGGTCTCGAGGCATGGAGTCCGCCTTGAATGCTGGAGGTCCCGGGTTCAGGCCCCGGTGAAGGCTGGAATTTTTTCACGTGGACTTCTAGTAATTTCCCCTGGTCTCTGGGTAGTAATATCAGACGCCCGTGTGTATTGTTGACAGGTAAAAAAAATCCTTTAGCAGTTGAAAATCAAACAGAGTAGCCTAACGGCGCTGCCCAGGCAAATTTTATAGTTAAAAATTTACCCAAAGTATTTCAGGGTCCTCACCGGTGCTACGGAGTTCGTGCACTGCGCAGAGATTCTTCGGACTACGGCCTGAGTCAGAAGTAGAACGGAGCATGTATAGGTTACCTCTCGTGCCATGATGTTGATCCGTTGTCTAACCTAAACGTCTTGGAGAGGTGCTGCTCCCTTTCATCTTCGTCGGCTGGGTTATTTTTCGTTCCTTTACTTTCCACTCGCTGACAGGTCCGATTTTGCTGCTTCAGTTTTTTTTTTTTTTTTCACAGACTGCGGTAGGCAATATCACGCCAGGATAGTCTTAGCTGCCTATTACGACATGCATGGCAGGTGATTGGGTTAGAATGCGTTGCTTCCTTAAAAAGCACCAGTAACAAACGGGCGCGTCAGTATCCAATTATCTACAGAAGCCGTTTTTCTGGGCCGTGTAATTTCATGGTCTGCAGTTCAATTCCGTCGAATCCTACATTGTATTTATAAAGGTGTTGTTTTTTTTCCCCTGTCTAAATACAAGATGTTCCGAAGAGACGGAGTGGAGAGAGAGAGAGAGAGAGAGAGAGAGAGAGAGAGAGAGAGAGAGAGAGAGAGAGAGAGAGAGAGGGAGGGAGAGATGCTGAAATATTTTAAAAGACACACAAGTGAAGAATGCTGGCCAGATTAAGAAACATGAGACTCTTTCAAAAAAGAATACCGGAGTGATGCATCGAAAGCAAAGACAACAGGAGGTAGACACGTGGGAGGACTACAAAGGGAGAACATCAGGACACTGGAAGAACATCAGTCTAAAAGAGTGTGAACAACCAGGGCAAGAGACAGCATGTGTTCAAGAGCCCCTGCAGCCAACCTTTGCTGTGGAGAAGGGACCTGACATTGAAACAGAACATAAAGGTCTGGTCGCCACTCCATTAAATAAACACAACCATGTATGGTGTTTCTTTCAGTTCTCCTCCTCCTCCTCCTCCGGCTGTTCCTTCTTCTTCCTCTTCTTCTTCCTCTTCCTTTTCTTCTGCTTTTTTCTTCTTATTCTTTTTCTGTTGCTACTTCTTCTTCTTCTCCCTCGTCTCTTCTCTTCTTTTTCAACTGCTACATCTTTTTATTCGCCCTCTTCCTCTCTTCATTCTTCTTCTTCTCCCCGTCCTCTGTTATCGCTTTGGGTGTGAAGAGGCCGCGGGCCACCGGTTGACGACAAATGTTCCATAAGTTTCCACACATGAGGGTTGGGTGAGTGGGTGTGGGGTGGGGGATATCACCAACATCAGTACACACAACTGGAGCTCTTCAGCAGTAGAGAGCACGCATCGAAATGTGCTTTCAAAACAATGGTAGTCATTTAGATTATTTTATTTTATTTAAATCATTTTCTTTACAACAACAACAAAATTATGTTTTCATATATACGGAAACTTACGGGAAACACTAAACTCCTTCGGTTTTGTTCAACAAAATAATTGTTCCAATGCTCTGTAAACATGATGATCTGGACGACCGAGATCGGATATTCATGTAGTTTGCCTGGCTATTTCTGGGTCAGCTTGTTAAACATGCACGAGGAGATCCCTAATATCTTTGAGATGTTCGTGGTGGGCTTCAGCATAAGGATCTTCATTTCTCCAGGGTGGTCTTAATGGCTTCAAAGTGGGGGAAACTCCAATTTCCACTGTCCTGAGGTTGTTTTAATTAATCTCACTCATTTATCCTGACGTTCTCCAGATAAAAAAATATATTTCGCTTCACCGGAAAAAATGAATTACGGACGAAACGCTAAATTATTTATTATGTAAAACTGTAATATAATTATCAGGAACCTATTTGTCTAGGGTTCGATTCCAGTGGCTCTGCTGTAGACTAATGACAGGAAAACACCGTTGACAAGCACACCTAAGCCAAACACTGGTTGCAACACACACACAACCTTCATTATCAAAGAAATAAACATGATGGGAAAACCCCTCAGGAGGGGTAGCGCGCCTTATTCTGAAACCAGGCCGCGTCTAACTTAAAAATCGCTAAGAGGCGCCTTTACACGATTATGATATAAGCTCTGAGTCGCTAAAAACATTTTACGTCATATATATTTCGCAGACTATCTTTAAAAAAAAATAATATTTCACGATCAACCTAGTAGGTC
>CAJHNH020003162.1:0-62500 GCA_905116865.2 Candidula unifasciata | reverse complement strand
CCTCCAATATTTGGACACCTATATCTACACAGTTTCAAATTTTTTTTTTAATACAAAAAACAGGAGGGGGGCGAATCTAGATTACACTCACTAACTGCAAGACAGACAGACTCAAGACTGGCACAGGAAGTTTACACAAACTTCAGAGCAGAGGCAGACATCCATCCTCCTTTGAACTGAAATGACTCCATACACTTCAGTTTAAAACAGTTTTTAAAAAAAAACAATAAGCTGTCATATTCACAAAAAATAAAACCAGTCCTGCAAAGCCATCTGATGCTCTAAACAGGGCAACATGAAAACGATGTCCACAAGAACAGAACTAGTCAAGCTGCGAAATGTCAACCTACAATAGATTCCCAGAAATGGCAAGGCATAGCTTACTGCAAAGAACATAACCAAAATTACAGACCAGTCATGTTGTAAATCAGGGAAAAGGAAGGGGGGAGGGGGGAGACAGACGTTACAAAACAAAACTGCCATTATATCATCCTTTTTGTCTGACTACAGAAGGTACACTTCAAGGCCAGGAATAGATTCAAGTAGGATAGCGAATAATGGCTGGCTTATGTTTTCCCACGGAGCACATGATGATAATGATATTTCCAGGCAGATAACGGGGCGCTGGGTAATTTTATCACTGCAAAAGTGGGGAGGGGGAGGGGGTGGGTCAAAACAACAACAAAAATGTTTGGGAAACACTGTGTTTAAAAGACAGGTTGTTGGCGTATCCTTTACATGACATTGCAGAACCAACCCTAACAGCCCCTGGCTGTTGTGTGATTTTTCTAGGCAATTTACGTCCAGTAGTTTGCCATTGCCTCTGGACGGTCGGCTTTCTTGATACCACTGTCGAAACCAACGCAAGGCGCATTGCCCGCAGCTGGGATCGCACCCGGCATCCCGGCAATACGAAGCGAAGTGTTCGCATCGACTTAGCCACAGAGCCGACTTTAAAAGACAGACCGGAGCGAATTAGTCACATTTAATAGCGTTATTTATTACAACATGCTGTCACAAAGCCCCGTCGCGTGACAGCCCAGGAACGGTATTTAAAATCTAATGGGCGATTAATCTGCCAGTTTAGCATTTTGTTGCATACGTCAGCATATGGGCTTTGCAATGATTCGTGTTTTTGAGGACCTACTGGCGAGCCCTGCGTCCGTGGCTTATTAGTGCATTCCCACCCTGGCTTTTGCTGGGGGCTTTATATATAGCTGGGCCTGAAATATGGCCTAACGGCTGAACGGCATTTCCGGGACCTCTTCACGGGTGATCCTCATCCGCATGGTGGCACTTTTGGTCACCGGGTGTTTATAGCCTGTGTGATGTCCTGGTGGGCTACTTCTTACCTACCTACTCTCCCCCACATCCTTCACTGGGTGCTAGAGTTCCACTCCAAGCCACTAGTTTTGGTGCAACTGACATTGCTTAGCCAAGATTATTGACACAAAGAAACCAGACCGCAGTTATAACCGATACTGCTCGCAGTAGGTTGAACGTAGTCGATTTTTGTTTTGTTTTACATAAATGGATGCATGGATCGTAGTGCCCGGGTGAGGGATTACAGGGGCCGTATGTGTGACATGCCTGCCTTACACAATTCATAGACACTTCTCTAGGAGTTAGCGAAGCAACTGCATATACATCAGTTTCGCAAAGTACTATATACCGTTCATCTATTTACACAAAGGCACAAACAGATCATAACGGTCTGAGGAAAATATAGCTGCGAGGAGTTACCAGGGGATCTGGCCGACGCTCAACACTCAAGGAAAAGGCGAGATATATACATTCAGACAGTTACTGGTGCCATCGGAATTGAATCTCTTCGCTTGCTGCTGAAAATGGGGACGGGCGCTTATGGGAGTGTCCCGAGTACTTTTATGTCGATTCTTAATTCAACATTCAACACTGGACAACGTAGGGTTCGCCAATAATAATAGTAACTGGCAGTTTGGCAATGAAGTCGATCTTCTCACCTTTACCTTTACAACTTTCCAGATGAGGGGGCTGCGTGGTCTCGAGGCATGGTGTCCGCCTCGAGTGATAGAGGTTCCGGGTTCAATCCCGACAAGGGCTGGGATTTTTTCAGTGGACTTGGACTTCTAATAATCCCCCTTGATCTCTGGGTAGTGAGATCGGACGCCCGTGTGCATTGTTCCGCACGAAAAAAAAAATCCCTTGGCAGTTGTAAAATTGAAAATAGTATCCTAACGGCGCTGCCAGGACAAAATCTGGAGTTAAAAATCTACCCAAAGTATTTCAGGATCCTCGCCGGTGCTACAGAGCCTGTGCACTGTGCTGAGCTTTTTTTTTTTGGCTCAGACTTGAGTTAGAAGAAGAACGGAGCACTTATGGGTTACACCCGTGTGCCATGATGTTGATCCGTTGTTCAAAACCTTAAAATTTTCAGATGACAGTGTTACAGTGATCCAGATAATAGTGTTGCAGTGATAAAGAAAGGCACGGGAATTACATCCAATCGCGACAGAGAACTGGACTAGAAGAACCAGATCACATTAAGGATAAGTCTTTCACAACTACTGCATAGATATGTGTGGACTACTACTGCTATCGTATACATTTAAAGTGTTTCTTCTCAAACGCTAAGCTCTTAGCTTACCTTAAGCGGCAAGACTGCAGGTATTGATTGGAAGAGCAGGTATCACGAAAGTTGTTGCAATGCCGAATCTTCGAAGGCTCAGATGACCAAAACACATTAGAAGAGTTCCCCGTGTGGATACCGGGGCCCCAATGAAGGGAAAACAAGAATAGACCCACTGCCTTCACAAAAGTATGTCGTAAGAGTCGACTCATTAGGAGCTTACTTTAAAGTCGGAGTGCATCTGCCTGAGAGGCAAGGAACCAGCAGTCTGCATACAAAAGAGTCAGATCTGTAAAACGGATGCACATGCAATACTCAGGTTCTGGAATAGGACTGCAGTCCAGAAGTGGATGAACAACCAGAACTGTCCGCCAGAGTTTACAGCTGGTGAACGCGAAGAAGAAGAAGAGGACTAGAAGAGTGGAGGCTGGTAGTTTTCCTTACAGATGGGTAGAGGATATACAGGCGTGCTCGCACTTCTACTACGACACAGAGATGCGTGCAAGTGGGACATGAATGATGTAGGTATTGAACTCGATGCGTGGGAACAGGATGCCACGGACCATGTTGCATAGGGGTGGAGTGGGGTGGGGGTCAGGAAGGATGTAGAGATAATGGAGACAATGGTTCGTATTCTCCTAGTACGAATAGGTTGATCAAGTTCTGACTACTGAAAAGATTAGTCCCGCGAGCACCAAGCTTGATAGACAAAGGATTTACAGCTATCTTTCAATGTTAAAATAATATATTTTTTCAGCAGAAACGAGAGTCACGGGCAGCGGCAGATTCCATCAACATATTTATTTACAGCCTCCAGAGACGGATAACGCAGTGCTGGCAGNTCTTTGATTTGGGAGTGCCCCTCTTCATTGATTTTTTAAGAAACGGGTTCGTCTCTTTAGGGGTGTCGCTCTGTTCTTTTGTCTGGGGAAAAGGGCAGGGGGCTGAATTTTTTGATCGAAGTTGGGTTTTCTTGATTGTTTTGTTGTTTGATCTTCGGCTTTGGCCCCCGGCTTGGTTTCGTGGCTCGTGGGTGTGTGTGTTTTTTTATTTATACAAGAGTAGTTGTATGTGTCTTAGTGTGATTGTATAGTCGTTTGATGCAGTGTTTATGTAGCATGTTTTTGTGATTTGCATATTGGGGATGTATTATGCATAGTATGTGAAGTAGGGGGTTTGTTGTGGGGTTAGTATGATCATTGTGTATGTGGTGTTGTGTATGCAAAATGTTGGTAATGGGTTTTGTGTGCATTTTGTTTGGTTGAAAGCATGGTGTATGAGTGGCATGTATATATGGATTATGTTTTTTTTGTTTTTGTATCCTGTATATTTTCGGGTTTTTTATGAAGGTTGGGTCTGTAGCAAGAAAGAATGTATGTAAATGTCTGTGTAATTAGGTGTGGGGATTATGAGTAGGGGTTTTAGGTTTGTGGAGAAAGGGTATGGGGGTTTTGTGTCTTTTTGTAAAGTGGGTTTGTGTGTGGTATGGGGGTAGTATTAGGGATGTGTATGAAAAAAACACTTGTATGTGTTTCCCCGGGCAGTGTGTGTTGTGGGTATAGTGATTTTATAGTAAAGGTATTTTGATTTTTGGAGTATGTGTCTATATAATATTTTTTTAAATTTATTGGAAAGTAGGTGATGCGGTTCTGTGATGTTGTATGTGGGATCTGTAGGGGTGTTTGTATATGTTTGCAGCATGTGTGGTCTATTAGGTTATGTTGTTGGTATGTATGTGTGTAAAGATATAGGTAATGTATGCATGGTATTGTGTGGATGTAGAATGCATGTGTGTGTATTTAGGTAAAGTATGAAAGTATGTGTGTGTTTAAGTATGTGAGTGTATGTATGGATGTGTGTATGTGTGAAAGTATGTATGTTTAAGTATGTGAGTGTATGTATGGATGTGTGTATGCATTGTACATTGTAGGTCCATGTATGTCTACATGTGGATGTATGTATGTTGCATTATGTATGTATGTCTGTATAGTATGAGAATGTTTCTATTTAAATGTAGCTGTGTAAGTATTAGGGTGTATGGAGTATTCATGCATGTATATGAGGTTTGTCGGTATTATGTAGCTGTGTGATGTATGCGGATGTTGTGTATTGAATGTATGCAAGTATGCATGTATGTAATTATCTGGGTCTGGATTTGTATGTGTATGTAGTATAAAAGTATCTATATGTGTGTATAATGTAGTATTAATTGGGTGTTGTGTGGTGATTGGGGTGTATGTGTGTATGCATGCATGTGGATATTATGACTGGATATATTAAGTTTGTATGTGTGTGTATTTATGTAATATGTTTGTAAAGTATGTGTGACGTATGTGATGTGTATGTTGTGATTGTGGGTATGTGTGTACATAATGTAGGCAAGTATGTATGTATGCATGAGTGTATGTATGTATGTGAGTATCTGTATGGGTAATTATATATGTGTGTATGCATGCATGTGTGGGTATGTATGTAATGTGTGTCGGCATGTATGTGGGTGTGTGTATGTATGCATGTTTGTGGATGTGTGTATGCATTTGTAGATGTATAAGTATGTGGGTGAACATGTGTGTATTTAGGTATGTAAGCATGTATGTGTGTAAAGATGTAGGTGTATGTATTGATGTGTGTATGTATGTATGTGTGTATGTATGCTTACATGTGAGTGTAAATGTGTGTTTGTGGGTGTCTGTACATGTGATTGTATGTGTGTGTATGCATGCATGCATGTGTAGGTGTGTATGTATAGAATGTGTGTGTGCATATCTGTCCATAAATGTATGTGTGTGTCTTTTCTGTTTGTGTATATATGTAGATGCGTTTATGTATGTATGTATGTATGTATGTATGTATGTATGTATGTATGTATGTATGTATGTATGTATGTATGTATGTATGTATGTATGTATGTGTGTGTGTGTGTGTGTGTGTGTGTATGTATGTATGTATGTATGTATGTATGTATGTATGTATGTATGTATGTATGTATGTATGTATGTATGTATGTATGTATGTATGTATGTATGCATGCATGCATGCATGCATGCATGTATGGATGGATGGATGTATGTATGTGCTAGGTATGTCGGTATATGAGTGTGCATGTATGAGAATGGGAGAGTGTGTAAGACTGTGTACACATGATGTATGTATTATATTCTATAATGTATATTTTTTATTCTATATCCATAACATGCATTTTAGATAACAGGCAGTGGTACTCTGAAAAACGAGTGCTTAAAAGGGCCGAATGTCAGACGGGCCTGCGTGCCCAATTTGTAACCCTTTGAAAATAAAGTTTGTTCGTTCGTTCGTTCGTTCGTTCGTTAAGGTACAATCGATAAGTAAGTTACCTTGACTCAGCAGACACCTGCGAGCCAAGGCCATCCACGTTGGCCTGCCTCAGTTCGCGGAAAAGCAACTCACGACCAAAATAAAAATCAGAAGAAAACTAAGAAAATATCCTAGCTACCTTTCTTTGTTTGGCTTTGTTTCTGTTGGGAACGAACAGGCACCGGAAGGGCAATGCGTTAACTGCCATAGACATGATGCTAACAGCTGCTTGGTTCCGTCTAAATTAAAGAGACATCTGGAATGCAATCATTCTAATTTAGTACCGGACAGATCCGATCTCCTTCTCAAAAGCAACACAAGCGTGAATCGACTGACGATGCGCACACACATATTTACAAACATACACTCACTAAGGCACACACACATAGCATGCTATAAGAGCTGAACACAGACATAACATGGTACAACAGATGTACGCGCACGCACAACATACACATACATGCTCTATCACACCAGGTGGAGAACTGCAAACACATTCAGACACCCACACTCGACCTCGCCAAGTTGCAATTACTGTAGTCACCCACACTCGACCACGCCAAGTTGCAATTACTGTAGTCACCCACACTCGACCTCGCCAAGTTGCAATTACTGTAGTCACCCACACTCGACCACGCCAAGTTGCAATTACTGTAGTCACCCACACTCGACCTCGCCAAGTTGCAATTACTGTAGTCACCCACACTCGACCACGCCAAGTTGCAATAACTGTAGTCACCCACACTCGACCACGCCAAGTTGCAATTACTGTAGACACCCACACTTGACCACGCCAAGTTGCAATTACTGCAGTCACCCAAACTCGACCACGCCGAGTTGCAATTACTGCAGTCACCCACACTCGACCACGCCAAGTTGCAATTACTGCAGTCACCCACACTCGACCACGCCAAGTTGCAATTACTGCAGTCACCCACACTCGACCACGCCAAGTTGCAATTACTGTTGTCACCCACACTCGACCACGCCAAGTTGCAATTACTGCAGTCACCCACACTCGACCACGCCAAGTTACAATTACTGTAGTCACCCACACTCGACCTCGCCAAGTTGCAACAACTGCAGTCACCTATACTCGACCACACCAAGTTGCAACAACTGCAGTCACCCATACTCGACCACACCAAGTTGTAATAACTGCAGTCACCCACACTCGACGACACCAAGTTACAACAACTGCGCGTATACACACACTCTCACACACAAACAATCGACCACACTAAGTTACAATAAATGCATACACACCCACACTCGACTACACCAAGTTACAATAATTGCGCGCACACACACTCACACCCCACAAACACACACGCACCAAGTTACAGCACCTGTAACTGAATAAATGAGTGGAGTACAACCCCCATGGTGACGCACCGTCCCAAGTGATAGCTTTACTCCAATATGGATGTTTATTGTCCAAGAGGGAAAAGGGAAGGAGCAGAAAAACAACTTTACAAAAGCTTGACTAAATCTGCAGAAAACAACCCAGTTCAAGTTAGAAATAAAACTGAATAAATATAATCCAAGCGAACGAAAACCAGCAAAACGGAAATCAGGCCTCGTGTGCTGAATAACTTGAGGCCCTCTGGTGGAAGGTAGTAAACCACTCCATCAGTGTAAAACTACCCTTCATATACCGGCTCTTACCGACTAATGACTGTCTGGCGTCTTCCACACTAGTTCTTGTGTAATAAGAGACTTCCTTGTCGACCCGGGATAGGGAAGTAAGTTATTTATATAGGTGCTTCAGTACGTTTAAATGCTTCCTTTCGTGAAATGAAAAAAAAAAAAAAACGATGGAAACATCATATGCGATGTGTAAGTATTAAAGGGTGTTTCAGGGCGAGGGGATCGACTTCACTGCACAGGGTTCTCAGTTCTACTGGCTCGGTCTTACTCTGCAGAGCGACTGTACGCTCACCGAAAGCGTCGAACACGAAGCAGGAACTCCCGTTAACGCCAGCGACAACCCATTTCACTCCTGAAGGAACATTAAACAAATAAGGGAGTTACCAGTAGCCAGGCTGTAGCACACAGCAGGAACACCTCCTTAACTCCAGCGACAACCACCTTCACTATCCCCGTGTGGGTTCCGGGGCCCTATTTTAGGGAAAACAAGAACAGACCCACTGCGTCCCCAAAAGCATGTCGTAAGTGTCGACTCACTGGGAGCTTCCTTTGAAGTCAGAGTGCATCGGCCTGAGAGGCAAGGAACCAACAGTCTGCAGGGAAAATGCGTTAAATCTGTCAAACGGTTGCACAGGCAACACTTCGTTTCTAAAATAGGACTGCAGTCCAGAAGTGGACGAACAACCAGAACTTTCCACAGGAGCTTACAGCCGGTGAACGTGAAGAAGAAGTGGAAGACACAACTTTCAGAGCACAGTTACCGGCCAACTTACAGAATACCGATGTATACCTATGACTGTAATCCCCTGGAGAGAATTTGAGCCAAATCTATGCTGGTACGGCGGTCTCTGGACACTGAACACAGAATGAAGCCTCCAACAGCCGGGTTGGTAAACTAAAGTAACGTGAGCTGTTTTTTGCTTGCATGTGCCAAGCGTAACATATTAGGTTTACGTTTGGGTGTAGACGACGGATCAACATCACGGTACAAGAGTAGCTGCCCATAAGTGCTCCGATCTACTTCTGACTGGAAGAATCTCAGCGCAGTGCACGAACTCCGTAGCACCGGCGAGGATTCTAAAAAAACTTTTGGGTAGATTTTCAACTCCAATTTGTTTTCCCGGGCAGCGCCGTTAGGCTACTCTTTTTCGATTTCCGACTACCAATGGACTTGTTTACGCGCGCAACAATGACATAACATACCCCTTGACCCGTTAGGGACGTGGTGGTGTAGTGTTGGAAGCACTAGCACCCAAAACCTGCGAAATTCTCTGTCTTCTGCTTGATGAATAAGTGAATGATAACTTAGTCCTGTCCATTTCTCGATGTTGTCATTCTAGTTTCTTTTTTGCCCTCCTCTTCTTCGACTACCCGCCTCCTCCCCCCACCACTCCCAAACGTTCCTTGAAGTACAGTCTTTGTAATCGAATCATGTCTTACCACGTGCCCAAACCAAGCTAGCTTGCGCGTTTCACCACTGCCTAGAGAGGCTCCTGATGTTCCGCTAATTTGTATATGTGCAACAATACACACGGGCGTGCGGTCTTACTACCCAGAGACCGGGGGAAAATACCTGAAGTTCAGGTTATTTAGTAATATCCTTCCCCAGATGACGTCACGTGACAGTCCAACATTTAAGAGGGTGGTGAGACTAGGTTTCCCGAATTTTTGTTGCTTTTAACGACCCCAAAACATCTATAGCTGGCCCTAAACCCAACCCACTTACGTCCAACGAAAGCATGCAGCCTAGGTCCCACGAATGCATGCAGCCTATCTAACACCCCCTGAAATATAAGACTGTCCCGTGACCTGTGGATTTTCCCTGTTTGGGGTAGGATATTAGGAAAGCACCGAAGTCCACAAGAAAAAAAAATCCCAACCTTCACCGGGGGTTGAACCCGGGACCTCCAGCACTCGAGGCGGATGCCATGCATCAAGATCACGCAGTCCCCGCAACAAAGCTCATTCAAAGGTAGCCGAACTTTTGAAAAATTACCTGAGCTTCCAGGTCGGCCCAGACTTAAAATGGTACCAGGTAACGTCCTTGGAAGTAAAGGCGGCTCACGTGACGTTGACCACATCACCAACCGAGAACCGACTGGTGTATAAAATATATGTCTAGCACCATACACCCAATACGATTTACAGGCCTGAAAAAGGGCCCTTTACTTTTACCTACTATATACCTGATACACCTGAAGGTGTGGGGAAGGGCCCTTTTTAGTTAAGAGTTTTTTGTGTTTTTCAAGAGTAGTCACAACGAACGGCAGCCGCTGGGGTGTAGCGGCTAGATGCTCGCCTGCAGGTCTACAGATCGTGGACTCGGGTCCTGGTGGAGACAGACTTTTTGTCATAAACATGTCCTTGGCTCCTAAGTCGACCCAGCCTTGGCTTCTAAGTCGACCCAGCCTTGGCTCCTAAGTCGACCCAGTCTTGGCTCCTAAGTCGACCCAGCCTTGGCTCCTAAGTCCTCCCAGCCTTGGCTCCTAAGTCGACCCAGTCTTGGCTCCTAAGTCGACCCAGCCTTGGCTCCTAAGTCCTCCCAGCCTTGGCTCCTAAGTCGACCCAGCCTTGGCTCCTAAGTCGACCCAGCCTTAAATGGGTACCAGCTAAAATCCTGGAAAGTAAAGGCGGCTGCGATTAATGTTAACCACATCTACCACTGAGTGCCGAAAGTAGTATTTAAAAAAAATAGGTCTAGCCCTATGTGCCCAATACGACTGAAAGCGTGGAAAAGGGTCTTTTATCTTTGACTTGACCGTAAACTGGGACATGTGGATTGTCTTACCAAAACATCCGGAGTTATTTCCCTGTTGTGGCAGAATTCTTGTACCCGGTGAGGAATTAAATGTTCGGACATACTGGGTTCTAGAGTAGAGGAGATCATGTCCTTGCAGTTAGTGTCAATTTGCGGCCATGGGTTAGAGTCCATTGTGTTTAAGGCGCTGCGTTTTATTGTTGTCTAACGGCCTCTCTGGTATCAACTTCTGACTCAGTCTTCTATATGCGTTAAGTGCACATGAATGAATGAACCAGCCTGTTCATTCATTCATTCATTCAGTGTGGGATCCTGGACCCTATTTTGGATGAGGTGGGGGGGGGGGGCAAAATAAACACACTGGCCCCCTAACGAGCATGTAAAGTCAACTAACTAGGGGTGTTTCCTTCGAAGTCGGAGTGTATCTGCCTGAGAAGAAAGAAGCCAATAGTACACATAAGCCAAATCTGTAAAATGGATATACAAGCAACCCTCAAGTGCTGGAGCTAGACTAAAGCCTAGAAGTGGGCAAGCAACAAGAACTTCCCGCTGAATTGTGCAACCAGTGAATGCTAAGAAGAAGAGAAGATTCATTCATTCATTATTCATCCGTCCGTCGTTCGGGTCATTTATGCTCATGCATATCCGTCAGTCTACCCATCTGCCCATAGGTCTACCTACATATCTAGCCATCCGCCGGCCCAGCCAAATATCTCTCTACCTATCAAATTATCTAGGGAACCGCTCAACCATTACATTCTGTTTCTTAGCGTTCAACGGCTTTAAACCCCGACAGAAAGTTCTGGTTGTTTGTCCACTTCTGGACTTGAGTCATGTTCCAGAACTTTTTACAGATCTCTTTTATTAATATGCAGACTGGTTTTTCTACTTTCAGGCAGATGCTCTCCGACTTTGAAAAAAAAATTCTTAATTAGTCGCCTTTCACGTGAAGCCTGGTGATGGTGTCAATGGAAAGAGTAGGGGCGGCATTGGATCGGCACTTGTTCAGAAAATGGACGCCAAGTGTCTTCTTCTTTTTTTTTTTTTTTTTTAAATGTTTATATATCAGTACACGTTTATGCAATGATGGGATTTCCCAAAAGGTTCCCCAGCGACGAGATAGGGATACAGGCCATGACAACGAGGGGCATGGGAAAGTAGAGGCCCGAGTTTGAGTGAACTGTTAGAAGACGAAAACCCGTGTTATATAAAGAAGGGTTTGAATGTGAGAAATAACCAGTCAGTTGGTATCTGACAGCCACTTCTGCAAGAGGAATGACTGCTATAAAGTATTACTGATGACTGTGCGAAGGAAGAAGTCCTGATTCCAGAGGATGAATGCTTGAGCAAAAGCTATCTTGATTACTACCTTGAAAGACTGTGCAGATTTGTGGCGCTGTGTTGGAGATGCAAGTCCGTCGCATGAATAGAAAACCCTGGTTGCAAGGTGATGACGGTCTGAACATCGTGTGCGTGTAATGTAATCATTGACGATTGACCACAGCACGACGAGTGAGAAAAGAAGACAGCGAAAAGACGATATTATTGTCGGAATTACAATAAAGAGAAAAAACTGCCAACTGGTGCCACGTCAGTATAGGTGTGTCTTTACCACCTGAATGAAAACATTCCTAACTTCCGGATGTCTAGATTGAACATACAGAAAGCAGGTTGACACTGATTACATGAGAACTACGGGTAAGGGATAGGCTTAGGGGTCTGCTAGCTGAACAGGACTCCGGAACGCATATGGGGAACCCATCCAACCACCCATCAGTCTGTCTGCTGACATAAACATACATATGTCCGAATACCCATCTGTATACATGTACGCGTGCAAATACACTCATAAACACACACACACATATATATATAAGTGCGCAAATGTGAGAGCCGCCGTGGTTTTGCGATAAGACGCTCGTCTGCTATTCGGAATTTATAACGTACCCCAAACACGAAATTCCCGTGGGAAATCCACAGCTGACCTGACAGTCCATTATTTCAAGGGGTGCAAGTGTGCTGTTGTATGGTGCTGTTTTTGAGTGTTCATCTAGTGTCTTCTAACCCTAACCCTAGCCCTAACCCTAAACTTGGCTGTAGAGAAATCGCGAGAAACTACAACCTGAACACCCTAGAATTTATTGGGAATGTCTGCCGTGACGTTGTCGTGACGTCAGGGGTAAGTTATAAACTAAGTACATCGGAAGGTCGTGGGTTGGGATCCTGACGTAGCCGGACATTTTTCACAAATGATCTTGGCTCTCAGGTCGACCCAGCCTTCAGTGGGTACCAGGCACAATGCTGGAAAGTAAATACGGCCAGCCGGTCTAAAAATATAGGTCTAGCCCTTTATACCCAGTAGTCTGCAGGCGTGGAAATGGGTCCCTTACAACTATTTTACTTTTACTCGTGTATACCACTATTTATGTTTTATGAGCTTCACGCTGTGACGGGAGATAACTCTGGTCGTCAAGACCTCCATTCTCATGACTACTTTAATCTGCATAAACATTTCATTCTCCACAATTCTCTGACTCTTCCATAAACAAGTAAATTCGCTAAGGTCGCCCTCGGGTTATTACAGTAAGAGACAGAAAACCAAATAGGTATGGATCGGCATCGTAAGCAAAAGAAGAAGAAGGAATTAAAGGGACATACTAGACGACAGCTTTCGGCAATGCGGACAGCATATACTGAATTTATTCACATTTTATTCGTCTTATCAGTCGTTTTTTTACTTCGGGGAATGGCTCCTCCTCCATCTGATTTTCTCTCTCCTTCCCTTCCCTCTGTGTGTGTGTTTGTGTGTACACATGCGAGCGAATAGGTGAAACTGCATTTATTTTAATTTCATATCTCTTATCAACTGTTTACTTTATCGAGCGAATGGCGTCTCTCTTTCTCTCTCTTTGTTTGTATTTTTATACATAAATATGTGTGTGTGTGTGTGTGTGTCTGCTTGTCTGTCTATCTAGCCATCCGGAAATATGTGTGTGTCTGCTAGTAAATCTATTTAGCCATCCGTATATGTGTGTGTATGCTAGTCTATTTATCTAGCCATCCGTATATGCGTGTGCGTCTGCTTATCTATCTGTCTAGCCATCCGTATGTGTGAATCTGTCAGAATCGTCACGAGTGTTTATTCTGTGAACTGACTGTTTATTCTGTGAACTGACTGTTTATTCTGTGAACTGACTGTTTATTCTGTGAACTGACTGTTTATTCTGTGAACTGACTGTTTATTCTGTGAACTGACTGTTTATTCTGTGAACTGACTGTTTATTCTGTGAACTGACTGTTTATTCTGTGAACTGACTGTTTATTCTGACATGCCGAAGACCAGGTATGAACGAATGATAATGGCAGGCACAAAGTTCAATGAGGCCTTGTGTAAGGTTGCGTGAATTTAGAGATAAGTACCGGTAAGCAAGAAAGGACGTTTAAGGGGAATATACAACGCGTGGAACAATCAACATTTTGCTACGGTATGACTCTTAAACCCATTACCAGAACTGTTTCAGTAGCAGTTTCAGGGTATCCTTAACGATGTATTGAATAAGATAAAGGGAGAGGGGGGGGGGGGGAGAAAACAGACGGGAAAAAAGTAAATTCGGTGGTCTCTACTTCCTAATACTGCACCTGGGTTGACCTGGGAGCCGAGCTTATTTTTAAAAGAAGAAGAAAGTCCGGCGTCGTTAGGACTCGAACAAACGATCTTCGGATCCGTAGGCGAGCGTCTAGCCGCTACACCACGAAGGCTCCCAGGAGCAAAGCCAGACAGAGAGAGAGAGAGAGAAGAGAGAGAGAGAGAGAGAGAGAGAGAGAGAGTTAATATGCTGGAATCATCGACATGCTTGCATTCTGAATACACTTTACTATATCGTCTAATGTTCAGCCCTTTCCAAAATGTAACCATTTTCAAATCGACAAAACTTTTAGTAGCAGTTTCAAAGTATCTTAAGCTTTGCTGCGGGGGAGAAAAGTGTGTGTGTGGGGAGGAGGGGTCGTGTATGTGTGAGCGCGCGCGCGCGTGAGTATGTCCGACACTTCGGCATATTTCTATTCTACTACCTTACAGTCCTGTCGAATGTTTAGCTCTTTCCATGATGTACATAATCTGAAATAATCAAACATACATTTTTTTTAAATCAATCTACAAGTATTCGAAAAAAGGTGGTGTGACTCAGTGCGATAGAAGCAACCATCACTAAACGATAGAAGGAACGATCACTAAACGATAGAAGGAACCATCACTAAACGATAGAAGGAACCATCACTAAACGATAGAAGGAACCATCACTAAACGATAGAAGGAACCACCACTAAACGATAGAAGGAACCATCACTAAACGATAGAAGGAACCATCACTAAACGATAGAAGGAACCATCACTAAACGATAGAAGGAACCATCAGTAAACGATAGAAGGAACCATCACTAAACGATAGAAGGGACTATCGTTAAATGATAGAATGAAATTAACCATCATTAAACGATAGAAAGGAACGATCACTGAACGAAAAAAGGAAAAACCATTAAACAATAGAAGGAACCACCACTGAACGATAGAATGAACCATCATTAAACGACAGAAGGAACCATCATTAAACGACAGAAGGAACCATCATTAAACGACAGAAGGAACCATCATTAAACGATAAAAGGAACCATCATTAAACGATAAAAGGAACCATCATTAAACGATAGAAACAACCATCATTAAACGATAGAAAGGAACGATCACTGAACGAAAAAAGGAAAAATCATTAAACAATAGAAGGAACCACCACTGAACGATAGAATGAACCATCATTAAACCATAGACGGAACCATCATTAAACGACAGAAGGAACCATCATTAAACGACAGAAGGAACCATCATAAAACGATAGATGGAACCATCATTAAACGACTGAAGGAACCATCATAAAACGATAGAAGGAACCATCATTAAACGATAGAAACAACCATCATTAAACGACAGAACGAACCATCATCAAACGACAGAAGGAACCATCATTAAACGACAGAAGGAACCATCATAAAACGACAGAAGGAACCACCATTAAACGACAGAAGGAACCATCATTAAACGATAGAAGGAACCATCATTAAACGATAGAAGGAACCATCATTAAACGATAGAAGGAACCATCATTAAACGACAGAAGGAACCATCATTAAACGACAGAAGGAACCATCATAAAACGATAGATGGAACCATCATAAAACGACAGAAGGAACCATCATAAAACGATAGATGGAACCATCATAAAACGACAGAAGGAACCATCATTAAACGACAGAAGGAACCATCATTAAACGACAGAAGGAACCATCATAAAACGACTGAAGAAACCATCATAAAACGACAGAAGGAACCATCATAAAACGACAGAAGGAATCATCATTAAACGACAGAAGGAACCATCATTAAACGACAGAAGGAACCATCATTAAACGACAGAAGGAACCATCATTAAACGACTGAAGAAACCATCACAAAACGACAGAAGGAACCATCATTAAACGACAGAAGGAACCATCATTAAACGACAGAAGGAACCATCATTAAACGACAGAAGGAACCATCATTAAACGACAGAAGGAACCATCATTAAACGACAGAAGGAACCATCATTAAACGACTGAAGGAACCATCATTGAACGATAGAAGGAACCATCATTAAACGATAGAAGGAACCATCATTAAACGATAGAAGGAACCATCATTAAACGATAGCAAAACTGACAACGCGATATTTTATAAGAAAACAGAAATTCCAACATGCTTCGTTTTGTAAATAGTAAAGGCATAAAATCAAAGTAGGTCAATCGATGTAAATATGTAGGCTACGCGGTGACATCTAACGTAAATATGAGAGGGAGACAAAGAAAGATTCATCACTTTAGAAAAGACTTTTTAAATATAAAAATGTATGTGCGGTATATTATTCTGTACGGACGCGCATTCAGAGGGTTGTTATGGAAGCAAGGTTCTGTAAAAGGATGAGCTAAAATGAATGCCAGTTAAAGCGCTTTGAGTAGCAACTAGTTGTGGGTTTTTTATTTCTTTAAAATTTGTTTTTATCCAACGTCTTACCTTTCTTCATTCCTTCCATCAATCTTACTCATTCTGTACTCTTCCCATCCCAGCTTCCACCGTCTGCCTTCGACCACATCGATCTCTGAAAGAGGCCCCTTAAAGAAATGCTAAACAATTCCCGTAAGAATCCTTATCTCCAGTGTCTAGCAAAACTCTAAGTGACAACGTCATAAGCAATCGTATATTACTTTCATTAAAAAAAACCGCGTGACCCGACACAACATTGCGCAAGACAATTGTACTTTTTTCTATACTCAACAAAACTCGAAAAAAAAAAATAGTTCACATCTGACATTACATTACTGTGTCTCGGCTCGATCAATTATCAATTATTTCTTCAAGATTCAATACTCAGATGTTCAATTATCTGGCATTTGTTAGTTCTGATCCAGTGTTTACTTCTACGTCCTTTCAACACTTCCAATAGTTGCTAGCCAAATTACGCCTGTCTTTCATTGTTAACGTTTTTCTTCTTCCGCTGGTAAACCCCTATTATAAAAAAAAAAGTGGCATTGACGTGTTTACAATATATCCGTTTAAAGACTACTGTACTGCTTTGCACTATAGAAACAAAATGTTCGGGTTATTAGCTGTTACTTCCCTGTCTAGGCTCCTGCACCTTACGTTAAGGTAAAAATAAACCTATTCAAAGCCCCATATTATCATCATCAGGTGCCTTGCCGACTGGCGTGGACAATCATGCCTCTCCATAATCTGCGATTTCCTGCAGCATGTATCAGTTCGTGTGCCGACACACCTCCATGCCATGCTAGAAGACCGTCAAAAATCTTCTCTCGTTGTCTTCCTTAATCCCTCCTTCCACAGATTTTCCAGTGGTCGCAACATGTTCTATTTTCCCCCTTCTCATAACATGGCCGAAAAATGATGACTGTCTCCTTCTGGTGTCTGTGATAAGTTGTCTTCGGGCTCCCGTCTCTTTCAAAACCTCTTGGTTGCTCTTTTTGGCGGTCCAAGGTATTTTTAGCAATCTTCTGTAAAACCACATCTCTGAGGCCTCAAGAAATTGTTTGGCCTGTCTACCGATTGTCCAGGATTCAAAGCCCCACAACATACCGTAAAAGGCGACTAATTAGGGGTGTTCTCCAATCGGATGCATGGGGGCCAAACGATGTAGATATCGCAGCCTATCTGTAAACCCCAACACAACGTGCCCATACCCTCATAAGGAAATATATAAAACTGAACGAAAAGTATATCAGCGAGCAGTATAGGACGAGTGTGACAGGCACAAAATAGTAGCCGTTGATCGGTACAACACCCTCTTATAAAGATTACACTGTTCAATCTTCAAGAAGATTGTAATGGGGCGGAAAGGGGGGGGGGGGGGTCGGGTCGTTTCTTATGTGCAGATTTCCGTTACAAACAGACAACTGTATTGGTGATACATTTTTGAAGCTAAATGGATGTTTTGTTTATTGAAGAAGTTGGTTCTCACATAAGTAGCATACATGCTGTTGGTTCATAATCCGCATTAACGTCAAATTTGTATAACTGCCAAACAACTTCCAGGTGGTCAGCCAAGTCTACAATGGGTACCACAAAAGATTACTGGAAGTAAAGGTAGCTGGTGTGAAGACTACAAAATCATCCATAGTGTATCGATAGGACTATACATCTATAGGTTGTAGCGCTGAAGACACGAAAAAGTCATTTGCAATACTTTTACATATAAGCAAGGCGACGATTCACTGCGACAAACATCAGCGACAGTGTCGTGTCATTAGCTCGCCGGTGCATGACTTCGTCATCGGTCGGAACAGTATTTAAATCTGTCTCCCTCGATCGCAATCAGCCTTGCAGAAGTCCTTTTTGGGGCCTTTGGTGGCGTGGAATGATAAGCCATTTTATATGGCACGCATAACCTAGTCACAATTATAACCTAAAGTAGACGAAACGGAAAGGCGTCAAGAAATCGCAAATTCCGCGGCACGGTTTGTCAAATTCCGCGGCACGGTTTATCAAATTCCGCGGCACGGTTTATCAAATTCCGCGGCACGGTTTATCAAATTCCGCGGCACGGTTTATCAAATTCCGCGAGGCAGCAAATGCAATTACACACTGTTAATTCTTAACCCAAGCAAACTGAATGCAATGTTTATTGTTCCTCATCAGTAATCATAATCAAAAAGCTAGGGTGAATCCTAAATTTGGTACCGAATGTATCACGTTCTTCTGCAGAAAACTACGCATTGTAGGGTTGTCAATTTTCTCTAGTGGTATATTCTTCTTCTTCCTACTATCCTCAAATGGGGCATACGTCGTCAACCAACTCATGCCAAATAGCACTATCCTTCGATACCGCATGCAGCTCTCCCAATTTGTTTAACTTCACTCTCTGGCTCCGTTTTGCATGGGTTGTTGTTTTTTTATCTTCCTTTAAGGCTGGGGATTTTTTCAGTGCGGGGACATTTCGAATAAAATCTCCACCTGTAAAGATTGATAAGTCAGACATGAGAGGCACACCAGACACATAAGTAGTCTTACAAACCAGCATAGGGCTGATGTATATGTTGAAAGGGGAATGGCTGCATGTATGGACGTACCCAGCACCGTGAAGATAGCCCAACTTATAGTTGTCAGTCTCTCTCAGTTCTCTCTCTCACTATCTATATATATATATATATACATATATATAGGGTTATATATATATATATCTATATATATAAATATATTCTTCTTCTATATTATATATAAACTCCATACATACAAATAAGATCAAAAGATGATGATGTAAAAAGCATGCGCTAGCTATAAAACGTCGATACAGCATGCAGCTCTATTCCACAGTCTTTTTAACCTTACTCAGTAGCTCCGTTCTGCATGTTTTTTTTTTTTTTATGGGGGGTCAACAACACAATATGTCACAGTCAAGCAACACAATGGATTCCACAGTCAAGGACACAATAAGAGTGTGCTAAACACAGTATGAGAACTGGTAACACAAGATGGCACACTCAACAACAATGTCAGACAACACAATAGGCACACAAGACAAAAATATGGTACGTCAACAACATAATATGGCACACTCACAATATTACACTGCAGGACAATATGGCACAGTCAACAACACAATATGGCACAGGTCAGCAATGTATATGGCACAGTAACAACACAGGTGGCCAGTGAACAACACAATATAGCACAGTCAACAACACAATCTGGCTCTATCAACAACACAATATGGCACAGTCATAACACAATATGGTAAAGTATATACATAATATGGTATAGTCATAACACAATACGGTATAGTCATAACACTATATGGTACATCACAACACAATATGGTACAACACACACATACAGATAAAAACACAATATAGCAAGTAGCCAACAAAAATGAATACACAGTAATCAACAACTACAAAATGGCAAACATTTTCATACAGGTATGGTTTTACAAATGTCACCATTACAATATATTCCGTCAACATTTATGGCATCAACAACATAATATGGCACACTCAACAACATAATGATGGTTACACTCAAAACACGACGCAAAAACACAATATGACGCTAGCAAGTCAACAACACACCATGGCACAGTCAACAACACATAAAGGCACAGTCAACAACACAATACGGCACAGTCAACAACACATTATGACACAGTCAACAACACATTATGACACAGTCAACAACACATTAAGGCACAGTCAACAACACAATATGGCACAGTCAACAACACATTATGACACAGTCAACAACACAATATGGCACAGTCAACAAAACTTATGGCACAGTCAACAACAGATTAAGGCACAGTCAACAACACAATATAGCACAGTCAACAACACAATATGGCAGAGTCAACAACACAATATGGCACAGTCAACAACACAATATGGCACAGTCAACAACACAATATGGCACAGTCAACAACACATTATGACACAGTCAACAACACATTATGACACAGTCAACAACACAATATGGCACAGTCAACAACACAATATGGCACAGTCAACAACACAATATGGCACAGTCAACAACACATTATGACACAGTCAACAAAACTTATGGCACAGTCAATATCACAATACGGCACAGTCAACAACACAATATGGCACAGTCAACAACACAATATGGCACAGTCAACAACACAATATGGCACAGTCAACAACACAATATGGCACAGTCACATGGGCACAGTCATCAGCACAATATGGCACAGTCAACAACACAATATGGCACAGTCATCAGCACAATATGGTACAGTCAACAACACAATATGGCAAGTCAACAACACAATATGGCACACTCAACAACACAATATGGCACAGTCAACAACACAATATGGCACAGTCAACAACACAATATGGCACACTCAACAACACAACATGGCACAGTCATCAGCACAATATGGCACAGTCAACAACACAATATGGCACAGTCATCAGCACAATATGGTAAAGTCAACAACACAATATGGCACAGTCAACAACACAATATGGCACAGTCAACAACACAATATGGCACAGTCATCAGCACAATATGGCACAGTCAACAACACAATATGGCACAGTCAACAACACAATATGGCACAGTCATCAACACAATATGGCACACTCAACAACACAATATGGCACAGTCATCAACACAATATGGCACAGTCAACAACACAATAGGGAACAGACAAAAACATCACAAGGCACAGTCAACAACACAATATGGCCAGCCAAAAACACAATATGGCACATACACATCTGCTAATGGGCATTACTTTGAGCAGCTGAAGTAACTGCATACATCATATGTAACTTGCATCTCTTCGAGGGAGAATAAATTTAGTATTAATATTTTTTACAGGTTGCTACTGTAAAAACTCCACACCCCACACTGTTACTGTAAAAACTCCACACCCCAAACTGTTACTGTAAAAACTCCACACCCCACACAGTTACTGTAAAAACTCCACACCCCACACTGTTACAGTAAAAATTCCACACCCCACACTGTTACTGTAATGAATTTAAAGACCACAAATATAGTACTTGTAAATACATTTCCCTGCAGGGCAATTACTCTGTTAACAATTGTTTGCTACGTCTGCATGCATGTATAGATAGAAATATCTATTTCCCCGTGGTTTCCTGATCCCCTTTGTGGTGAAAACAAAAAGAGACCCATTGCCTCTCCCACAAGCTTGTTGTAAGAGTTGACTAACTGGGGGCTTCCTCTGAAGTCAGATATATCTGCCTGAGAGGCAAGGAACAACTAAACTGCACACAAAAAAGCCTGTAAAACAGATGCACATGGAAAACTCTGGCCCTGGCATGAGGCACGTAGCCAAAGTCCAAAGTAGCGAACAACCAGGACTTTCTGCCAGAGATTACAGCAGGTGAAAGAAAAAGAATGTATGTATATATATATATATATATATATATATATATATATAAAGTAAAATCCCTGAGACGAATATTGCTGCAACAGGACAGGGGTATAGGAATGGTTTCTCTCCATGATACCAAAAGGATTTTACATTTTTACATGACATGAAGGAATGGAGAAACAGACAGCTAGCCCGTCTAACAGTTAACAGCACAACTGAGTGAGGATGATGATGTTGGTGATATCAGCTTAAAGCCACACAGTGACACAGATAGTACTTACTTTGATTGCCACACGATTGCAGACAGCTTTGGTAATCCTTAACCATGTAGGTAGCTCCAACAACTGGGTGAGGATGTCCTCATTAAGTTCCAAGTTGGAAAGTTCTCCTTCTCCTTTCAATGTACTGAGGTTAATTTTATCAGAAGAAAGGTTTTTGGTGAATCTGAAATTTGAACATACCCGTTGGTGAGGCAAAAAAGCAGACTCCAGCTCATAAATTGATCTGACTGCAAATGCGGCTTTCAGCGGGGAAAAGAATAGACCAACTGCTCCTTGGGGGTTGCCGTGGTGGAGCGGCTAGACGCTCGCCGCGGATCGGAAGTTTGTGGGTTCGCTTCCTGGCGGAGCCTGACTTTTTTTTTAAATGACCTAGGCTCCCAGGTCGACCCAGCCTTGAGTGGGTACCGGGTGCAGTCCCAGGAAGTAGAGGCAGCCGGCGTGATGCTGACCACATCACCCATCTTGTGCCAATTGGTCTATACAAATATAGGTCTAGCCCTATATGCCTAAAGGCGTGAAAGAGGGTCCTTTACTTTACTTTTACTGCTCCTTGTAAAAGAAAAAGCCTAATCTCCCCACTTTCAGCGTATGGTACATATAGAGCTAGACCTTTATTTTACAGACCAATCAGCACTTGGTGGGTGATGTGGTCAACTCACTGCTGGCCGCCTTTACTTCCCAGGACTACACCTGGTACCCACTCAAGCTGGCTTGACCTGGCAGCCTAAGTCATTTTTTGAAAAATGTCTGGTTATGTCGGGACCCAAACCCACACCTTCCTGATCCACAGACAAGCGTCTAGCTGCTACACCATGGCGGTTCCCTAGTTAAAGTTGAGAGGACTGATTTCACTGGTTTTTATCCCACATAGTTTGGTCACACTCAAGGGCCTTCCATTGAACCTAATGTGATATTGATCAAATAACACACTCAGTTTCCTGTTTTGGTTCAGGGACCCCTTTTGGGGGCAAAATAAGGATATTACAAGCATGTCATAAAGGCAACTAATTAGGGGTGTTTTCTTCAAAATTGGAGTGCACCTTCTTCTTCTTCTTCTTCGCGTTCACCAGCTGTACACTCTGGTGGAAAGTTCTGGTTGTTCGTCCACTTCTGAACAGCAGTCCTGCTCCAGAACCTGAGTGTTGCATGTGCATCAGTTTTACAGGTCTGACTCACTTGAATGCAGAC
This sequence comes from Candidula unifasciata, assembly GCA_905116865.2. Lineage (NCBI taxonomy): Eukaryota > Metazoa > Mollusca > Gastropoda > Stylommatophora > Geomitridae > Candidula > Candidula unifasciata. The sequence continues at coordinate 39,217 of CAJHNH020003162.1, read as the reverse complement.
TGTTGGTTCCTTGCCTCTCAGGCAGATGTACTCCGACTTCAAAGTAATCTCCCCAATTAGTCAACTCTTACGACATGCTTTTGGGTAGGCAGAGGGTCTTTTCTTGTTTTCCCCATGATAGGGCCCCGGAACCCACACGGGGAGGAGTGCACCTGTCTCAGACATCTGTTTCAGAGGCAGTCTGCACATTAAAAGGCCAAATCTACAAAACACATGTGCATGTTAAACTCAAGTTCTGGAACAAGACCAAAATGTAGAAATGGACAAACTACCAGAACTTTCCACCAGACTTTACAGCCGGTGAGCATAAAGTGAAAGATGACACAATCAGCATGACTGGTCTATAAAAAATATAGAGCCAGTGTGACAGTCCTCATGTTAAGCTGTCATTACTGTCTGTATGCACCACTATTTTAGGGTGTGTAAAACAGGCCCTCTGTCCTGGAAAAGTAATGACGACCGGCGTAATGCTGACCACATTACCCACCGAGTGCAGATGGTCTGTAAAAATATGGGTGCTCTTCCCATATGCCCGATACGCCTAAAGGCGTGAACAGGGATCTTTACTTTTTACTTTTAAAACAGGTCTTGAGCCTGAGGTTTTAGGGCCACATGGCTAGTGCAGTCACCAAGGACTGTGCATGTTAATGTTAATTTTTGGGATTGATAGAAATAAACTGCCATCACCTTACTGAGGATCAAACCCAAGTCTCTTGCACGAGAGCCCGGGCATTCTAAGCATCAGCTGCTCCGCTGATGCATCAATGGAATAAAAATGGGCCTTTCAATGTTTTTGTTTGTTTTTTGTTTTAAACAAAAGTACAATTAATTACATCAGAAATTGATACACAGTCAATACAAGCACGCATTTCAAAATATGAAAAAAAAATCACAATGGTGTGGGAACAACTAGCTGACAACTATTGTACATCTTCTTTTTCTCTTCTTCTGCCACCTAATCCAAGTAATTCTAACCTTTGCTATCGCATGCAGCTCTCCCCATCTTTTTTTTTTTTACATCACTCTCTAGCTCCCTTCTCTGCATGTTGTTTGGTCTGGTTTGTTTTTTTCTATGCCCCTGTTTGTTCCAGTGCAAAGACATTACACATTATATTATATCGTTCTCAGGTTTTCTCACTATCCAACACCAGCGTCTTTTCTTCACCTCTTGGTAAATTGTGACCATTTTTCCCCCATCTGACATTTCCTTTTAGCTTACAAAGAAATCCAGCACCTAGAATTCGTCTTCTTCTTCACCTGTCTGCTCTGGACTAGTCAACAGTGACCATGACTCAACAATCCCCTCTGTTTGAAATTTGGATGAGGCTGGTTCTGATTTTATTACTAATTCTTGGCCAGCTGTTTAACTTTTCACAACTTCTCTTGTCTATTTATCTGCTCCTCTTCTATTAACAGATTTCATTTGTATTGTTCTTATGATTTTAGTATTCTGTCTTATAAATAAACATCTACAATATTCAAAATAATGATGACATTAATTATATAAATACCTCAAAGAAATAATTATAAGCAATCGCGAACAAATGCACTCCAACAAGTCAATGAAGACAATATTTCCCAATCATAACCCTGAGGGCTGAACATTCAGAACAGGATATTTTCATGTCACAATTACTACTACTACTATCACCACCGCCACTACTACTACTGCGACTATTACTATTAACACTACTAATACTACTAGTACTTCCACTATTACTACCACCTTCACCACTATTACTACTACTTTCACTATTACTATTAATACTACTAATACTACAGCTACTACTACTACTTCCACTATTTAGGGACTCACTATTACTATTAATACAACCACGACTACTACCACCTTCACACTACTACTATTACTTTCACTATTACTTTTAACACATTCACTGCCATTTACACACAATACATACACAGGAACAGGCGCTCCTCAAAACGGGTACAGGTATTTGCTTCAGAATGAATGAATCTAGTGACAGTTAGGGTTAACTAAAATAAAACTTCATGTAACAATATTATTAACACTCAGCTGCTTAGAAGATTAAAAGCAACTAGAATTATGTATGTATGATATATAGTTATATACACACACACACAGAGTATACAATAATAATTAATACATCATTCCGTCTTTTCAGAAGACGGTATTCCGGTATTTTATATTTATTATTTTATTATAAACAATTATATCGATATTATACTAAAGGAAGGCATAGGAATCATATGTTAAATTAAATATAATATATAATAAATTACTTTCCATATATTATTTAATTATTGCTTATAACATAAATAAAAAGACTCCAAGATTATCATGATTATGAAATACATCGAGTACGGAAATAAAAATGCAGAGAAGATGAACATACGGTAGCACTTACTTAGAAAGGTGCTTCAAAATTTGATTTTTGAGTAAAGCTGCCATATTTAATCCTTTCCAACGGTAGCAGAAATTTTTGTCCACATCAAAACGGGCACAAACACCAGCATCGCCTGGTCAGGTCAGATTCTCTACGGCCCCCAAAGAGTTATCGGACCGTGGCCTGTAGGTGGTTCGCCATTTGTAATCAATAAATCTCTTACGCTCTGTACATTTACAAAGCCGAATTAGGTTGCAAAGTTCGAAAAAAAAACTATGAAGAAAAATTAACACATTCCGGTTGTTGTAGCTTCAAATTTAGTATATAGACTGTGATGTTTGTGTTTAACGAGAAAGCCGGGTTACAATATTTGCTAAGACTATAAGCGATATATGAAGCAATAACTCAAGAAAGATATTACGATATCTGTTGAGGCACGGTTTGGGATCTCATCATCAGCAGCATGTGCCCTGCTAATAAAAGGGATGAAACCAGTACAAAAAAAAAGTTAACTTAATATCAAGAAATTAATTCACTGAATTGAGACTTCGAAAGGTAATGAACGGGTATGGGTGGTGAACATCATCATCATCAGGTGCCTTGCCGACTGACGTAAGCGATCGTGCCTCTCCATAATCTGCGATCTCCTGCAGCATGTATCGTTTGTGTGCCGACACACCTCCATGACATGCAACAAGACTGTCAAGCATCTTCTCTCGTTGTCTTCCTCTATCTCTCCTTCCACATATCTTTTCAGTGGTCACAACATGTACTATTTTCCCTCTTCTCATAACATGGCCGAAAAATGATGACTGTCTCCTTCTGATGTCTGTGATAAGTTGTCTTCGGCCTCTTTCAAAACCTCTTGGTTGCTCTTTTTGGCTGTCCAAAGTATTCTAAGCATTCTTCTGTAAAACCACATCTCCGAGGCCTCCAGAAATTGTTTGGCCTGCCTACCGATTGTCCAGGATTCACAGCCATATGTTAAAACTGGATGTATGTAGCAAGCAAGAATTCTTTTTCTAACTCTCAATGACAAGGATATATTGCACAACATGTTTTTCATTTTATAAAATGCAGTTTTTGCTATCCTATTCTATTTCTTATCTCAGTTATGCATCTTCCATCTGATGTTATCCATGTGCCCAGATACTTAAATTTCTGTACTTGTCCTAAAATAACACTATCAACTTTTATTACACACTTAGGAATAATTCGTTTCTTTGATACCACCATTACTTCTGTCTTCCCATTATTCAAACTGAGGCCCGTTCTTCCAATTTCTAACACCACAATGTCTATCATTTCCTGTAGTTCTTTCTGACTTGTTGCTATCAAGACTGTGTCATCAGCATAACGTAAATTGTTTATATTGTGCCCACCAACCACAATTCCGGGCATACCAATTAAAGCTCTCATTATATATTCATTGTATATCGAAAACAAATCAGGCGACAGTACACATCCTTGTCGTACGCCCCGCTTTATGCTTTGAAATGTACCTAAACAGTTGTTAATTCTTATAACTGCTGCCAATACATATTCTTTATTATTCGTAGATCTTTCCCATCAATGCTTAATTTTTCTAACAGTTTGATACTTCTTCATGCTTCACACAGTCAAATGCTTTTGTATAGTCTATGAAGCATATGTACAAATCAGTCTTTACTTCTATAGCTCTTTCTGACAATGTCCTTAGGATGTATATGGCATTGTTTGTACCTTTTCATTCTACAAATCCACTTTGTTCATCGCTGATTTCTGGTTTAATTTTGTTTCGTATTCTTCTCATAATTATTCTCACTAAAATCTTAGTCATGTGACTCTTAAGACTTATTGTGCGATGGTCTTCATATTTTATAGTGCCTGGTTTCTTAGGCTGGATTAAATATTGATTTTAAAAGGTCATTTGGAATATACCCACTATTATTCTATTTCTTCCAGTGAGATGTTGTCTGGCCCGGGTGCTTTTCCTTTCTTCATATGATGTATTGCATCCTCAACTTCTGCAGTCATTATTGGTGGACCATGAATAGGGTACATACATAAGAAAAATGTCGTTTGGTCTGAGTCTTTCTCTACAAAAACTACAGCAACAACAAGGCGCATTTTTATGGTGTGCGTATTGTGCCACTTTCCTCCTTCGTTTAGCTTCTTAGTCCCAGCTCAGGGGCCTAACTTCTAGCTTATAACCGTATACTGTCATGTTTGACCATTGTATACGACCACTGTAATAGCAAATCAAGCCAGAGTTCTTGTTTTGTCCTCTTCGTCCAGGTATTTGTATCAATAAAGGATTTGCCATAACATTTATATCTGTTTAATATATATATATATATATATATATATATATAGATATATATATATATATATATAATATATATATATATATATATATATATATAAAATACACACACCATCTTCACTTTACATGGACCATTTAGTACATTTTCAAATTATACAGGACGATTTTTAAACCATTCAGTAATGTTCTGGAAAACTCATTACGTAATTCTTTCTGGAATGTTCTTTTGCGATATATCTATAAATAGAGCAATGCGTTTTTTTTTTAATCTGTTTATTGTAAAGTCCTGTAAACTTAGCGAAGCACCAAAAATAAGCAACCAACCTCACGACAACGCGTATCTGAGGCAACGACGGTGTAAGCGAACTTCCTTACCGCATAAAAAGGTTCTTATTAAGCTTGTGTTAGTCGATGGAAAAACTACACACGAGGCAGCTAAGTCGCTGGTATCAACGAGAACACAGCAAGAAACATCATCAGTGCCTACAAACAAGAGGGTGCCATTTTCCAGCGAAACAGAGGTGGAAACAACAAAGAGAAGCTGACACCCAATGTCTTGCAGCGCATTGAAAAGATAGTTGAACGATATCCAGATGATAGATATGATGGTCTTTCTCTTCAGCTGTCTGCTCTGGATTAATACAGCAGCGAATGAAGAAGAACGTTACTGATTTGGCTGTATCTTTAATTGTCAATGGCATCACGACATTTAAAGAAGTGCATTAGAAGTGCATTACAAACTTGACCGCGTCAACAGCATCACGACATTTAAAGACGGCAAGCTTATGCTCTCGACTTCTCAACACATGTTCCACAAGACAAGGAGAATTGCATCTTCATTGATGACTGTGGATTCAATCTTCATTTGCGACGGACACAGGCTGGCTTGAGGAGAGAGACACAATCAAACAGTATGAACAACCAAGGCAAAGGTTACTCAAAGATCATCGATAACGGCATCTGCAATGGCGTAAAGTTCTGCAGATTTGTCGAAGAGATTGTGACGCGTATAGATGGCAGGGAGGAGGTGAACGATGCATGGCTGATAATGGACAATGCCAGAATCCACAAACCAAATGATCTACGAGCAATCCTGGGCTCGTCTCAAGTTCCTATCACCTTACACCTACACGCTGAACCCGACAGAAAACCTGGTCTCCAAGGTAACGGCATCATTGAAGCGCCTGCTGTGCAATCCGACGCTCGACCGAACGCGCTTCGTAATGCCGGGGTGCTGGCTTCGATCCCAGCTGCGGACGGTTAACCTGTCTTTCGTTGGTTTCGACATTGATACCAAGAGCTAACCGTTCTGAATGCAGTGGCAAACTACTGCATGTAACATTTGTGTAGAAAAGCCACAACAGCCCAAACATGCTGGGGTTGGTTCTGCAACGTCATGTAAAGTATTCGCAATTAACTTCTCTCTCTCTCTCTCTCTCTCTCTCTCCCCCTCTCTCTCTCTTCTCATTTGTCTTAAGGTGTCTTTTCGGCGTGGTCCTCTCCAGCCCATGTGTTTCCAATTTAAGTGGCTGTTTGGTGCTTCCCTGAACGCTTCTCATTAGGATGTGCTCAATATGCCGTCATCATCCTTTCACCGTTGATACGAAAATGACAGTACATGCATACATGACAGGATATGGTAGTAATTTAAACAATATACTCTTCAAGCCATATGGGTTACACTTGGAATATAAGACCCTTTTCAACACCTTCAAGCGTCAATGGGCCTAAAGTGCTAGACCCAATATTTTATGGACCAATCGGTACTCGGCGGACTATGTGGTCGACATCACTTCCCTAGTACCTAGTACCCGATTAAGATTAGGTCGACCTGGGAACCAATGTCCTGGGGGGGGGGGGGTGGGATTCAGACCCCGTTCGGATTTAGAACACACAACCTTAGGATCTGCAGGCGAGATTTTACACAAAACACAAAAGTTAAGAAAAGGCGTTCTTCTGCTCAGGGGTCCTGGAATATTTCGCCAAATCACCGACAAAGGTTATCTATATGGTTAGTTACATTACAACAAACCTAACTACATGGCTACATTCACCTAGACGAACCACGTACATGGACTACATATTCTAAATAGAATCAAGCAAAGGAATTATAATCATCACATTAAACAGCTGTTTATTTTTCTCCTTGCACCTGAGTGGCCAGCGGGTTCGGTCCGGAAGCCAAAAAGAGACCGGTTCGGAGTGGGTTGGTCTTTTTATACACAGTGGCCAGACTTCTTCGCATTTGCAAATCAAACCAAATCAATGTATTCGTCGTAACACGTCTACATGTCCAAAAAAACACAGTGAAGCTTAAAACCTATTCCTGAATTTAAAGAAAACGAAACAAAATGTCTACAAACAAAATGGCTGTCACCAAAAAAAAAAAAAAATGATTGGACAACAAATTGAAAATATCACAGACTTTTAATATCCAAGCTCTTTAATAAATAGCTTTGAAGACTGTTTGATAGAAACTTAAATAAAGATGGCCATAGCAATGCAAAGATTAAACAGCATTAAAAGTCTACGGTTAAGCACCAGCAAAGACATCAAAATTAAAATTTTGAGTGCATGCATCTTCCCTGTAGCAACATACAGATGTGAGTCGTGGACCATCTCCCAGTCATTAAGAAAGAAATAAAGGGCTTTTAAACTGAAATGCTATAGAAAGATTCTCAGAATATCTTGGACACAGAAGAGGAGAAATACTGACATCTTGAAAGATCTGAATATCAGGGAAGACTGGCTAATGAACAGCACCCACGACGGATAAGAAAAAAATAATAGCAGAAGGCATGGTACCAGGAAGGAGGGGCATGGGCCGACCAACACAAGGATGGGCACAGGATATAAGTGACTCCTTGAGTATGAAAGTACATGAAGCGGGAGAGCTGGCGAGAGACCGAGTTTCTTTCAGGCAGACCGCAATGAGAGCGACGTTCTGCAAAGTTACCACTTATAAAAGGTGCCCATCTTCATGCTGGTCGAACCTAGGGAAATGGGACAGGGGCCGACCAGTAGGAAGATGGGCACAGGATATAAGTGACTCCTTGAGTATGAAAGTACATGAAGCGGGAGAGCTGGCGAGAGACCGAGTTTCTTTCAGGCAGACCGCAATGAGAGCGACGTTCTGCAAAGTTACCACTTATAAAAGGTGCCCATCTTCATGCTGGTCGAACCTAGGGAAATGGGACAGGGGCCGACCAGTAGGAAGATGGGCACAGGATATAAGTGGCACCATGGATCAGAAAGTGCACGAGGCAAAGGAGCTGGTGAGGGACGAGAGCGGCTTTCTGCAAAGGACCTGCTTGATGATGATAATAATGATCTTGGAAATTTTTCCAATCCAAAGCAGTTACTTTAACCCCCTTTATCGCAAGGAGTTGACTTTTTTAGCAATTAAAAAAATACTTCAGTTTAAACGAGTGTAAAAGAGACAGAATTTGACAACAGTTAAAAAAATATATAATTTTAAAAAAAGTTTATATAGCATCTTTTTCTCCTTCTTCTTCATGATATAAGCTTGTAGGAGTATAGATTGTCAAGTCCAAAATATTTAAAGTGTAATTTCAAACAAATATAGTTATTATACTGTATATTCTATCTTTGTCGAAATTTAAAGTGATCGAAGATGTATTCAGAATATATTTTCCAGAGAATCCCTTGCAGAGCCCAAAGGAGATCTAGGAAATGACATCAGTTCCCAATATTGATTTTGTGTCGTCTGGTCGCTTTTGTCTGAGCCGTGTTGGAGAAATCGTGTTGACAAAACATAAACCCAGGTATGTTTCATTGTTTTACTTATATTTGTTTTAATCAATTCTTTTATTGTTGCCTGTCCATCAATGTCGAGATAAAGTAAGTGAAAAGGGACATTGATGTTGTTTGTTTGCGAATTCTAAGCCGAACATGATCGCAGTGCGACCGTCACGACCATCTCTCTCCCCCCTCCCCTAGTGTATTTCATGACATCAGAATCGCTCATTGTTTCTGGATCGACTGTTATAGTTCCAATTTCTTATAGCGTGTTTTGGTGATTAGTCATGTTTAAAACAGTTGAATAATAGTCTTTAACATTAAATTTTGTCTGCTAGATCACCCCGACATTGATGCTAATTGACTAATTGACAGAATATAACAAAAGTGTTCAGATGTCTGCTCCTTTATCTTTTGTCTGTCATTTAGTGTCACTGTGACCACAGAACGGACATAAAATTATATTACATTTAACCAGCAGTCTTTATTCCACTCTTTGCACGCCAAGAACACATACTTATTGACATATAGTTGAATTAGAGATGTCCTAAACAATTCTGTAATTCAAAGGCTCTTTGTGAATTTAAATAATATGGACGAAATACAGTTTAAAAAAAATAACAGACAATACATTGTGCAGTGTAGCCTGCTGTTTGTGACCGCATCATTAAAAAAAAAAAATTTCTCAACACCCACCTTAAATTTTTTTCCAGAGCCTGAGTTTTGCAAGCACAACCATTTTACAGACCCGGTGTTTCATTTATTTGCAGACTGTTGGTCCCTCGCCTGACAGGGAGGTGCACTCCAGCTTTGAAGGAAGGATCTCTAATATGTCGGCTTTTGTGACATGCTTTTTTAGGAGGGTGGTAGGTCTATTCTTTTTCCCTCACTTGAACCCACAAGGAGATCAAGTAATTTCAAAATTCTTTGGTCAGGTGCAGAACAGGAAAAAACTAGAGTATGTCTGGACATGGGGAAAATTGGAAGGAAAGAGAGACCCAAGAGAGAAGATGCTGAACAGGAAAAAACTGGAGTATATCTGGACAGGGGGAAAATTGGAAGGGAAGAGAGACCAAGAGAGAAGATGCTGAACAGGAAAAAACTGGAGTATGTCTGGACAGGAGGACAATTGGAAGGGAAGAGAGACCCAAGAGAGAAGATGCAGAACAGGAAAAAACTGGAGTATGTCTGGACAGGAGGACAATTGAAAGGGAAGAGAGACCCAAGAGAGAAGATGCAGAACAGGAAAAAACTGGAGTATGTCTGGACTGGGGGAAAATTGGAAGGGAAGAGAGACCCAAGAGAGAAGATGCTGAACAGGAAAAAACTGGAGTATGTCTGGACAGAAGGACAATTGGAAAGGAAGAGAGACCCAAGAGAGAAGATACTGAACGGGTTGGTGTCATTGTGAGGAGGATCATCTCTCAGAAGTGATTGGGAACAAACCTGAGACTGCTGAGATTATGTGGAGATTCTGGCAATCTTCAGCATGCACATAAAAGTGTTAATAGATACTCATATTTGTTATCATGAACAAAACGTCAGCCAGAGAGAAGTGGAACTAGTCTGCTTTAAAACAACGCAGTAATTCAACATTGCAGCTGGAAAGTTTTTATCAGTATTCAACACATATGGACAGTCATTCAATTAAAAACAAGAGTATAAAAATCACTGCTTTATGGTGAGGCCTATCACAGAATATCCATCCATCCTTAAACGGTCAAGACTCGCATGTAGTCACTTGAGTAAGATACTGGACAGGAAGTAATCCAGAGAGGTGGGGTGGGTAGGTGGGGCACAACTCTACATTTTTTGTTAAGCTAAAACTGTTTTTGATATTAACACCTTTAGGAGAGAGAAAATCCAATGGATAGATAAGATGATTTTCAGGAGGCATGCAGGCATTAAAAAGCTAGACTTAATGGCTATGACAATGACATCCATGTCAAAAACATTTAGGTATATATATTTTGTGCATTGAATAATTACCAGTGGCTTCTCTACAAGAAGTAGGACGTTTGCAAGAACAAAGTGATGTCTGTGAATCTACAACTATGACCAGACTGCAAGAACAGCATATTAAAAGGGGTGTAGCCAGAGAAGAGCACTGTGCAGGAAAATATGAAACCAACACAGAACTGATGTCATGAGCCGCTACACGCTGCGGGATTTACAAGGAAGGGGATCTGAACACTTATGGACTGAATGGTTCGATGTGCAGTGAGGATAATCTGTCGACTAACTAACCAATTACCAATAGCTCTGTTGGTAAGTTATGGTTAGTTGCGTCTATCCTTTACAACAGCCCCTGGCCATTGTGTGGTTTTTCTAGGCAAATTTACGCCCAGTAGTTTGCCATTTATTAAAAGATTAACTAAACTAAAAATTTTTAATTCTAATGTCAAATCAGTACTATTGTATGGGGCGGAAACATGGAGAACAACGAAGGCAATTACTAATAAATTACAGACATTCATTAACTGGTGCCTGCGCAGAATAGAGGGAATAAAATGGTATGATAGAATAACTAATGTAGAACTTTGGGAGAGAACTAAACAGGCTCCAGTGGATCAGGAGGTGAGGAAAAGACGCTGGCGTTGGATAGGGCACACACTGAGAAAACAGGAGAACAGCATAACTAGAATGTCTTTGCATTGGAACCCACAGGGGCATAGGAATAAAGGAAGGCCAAAAAACACATGGAGAAGAGATCTGGAGAATGAGGTTAGAAAGATTGGGAGGACATGGGGAGAGCTCCATGTAATGACGAAGGATAGAACGACTTGGCGTGAGTTGGTTGAGGGCCTATGCTCCATTGAGGGATAAAAAGGCAGAAGAAGAAGAAGAAGAAGTTTGCCATTGCTTTCTGGGCGGTCGGCTTTCTTGATACCACTGTCGAAACCAACCCAAGGCGCATGGCCCGCAGCTGGGATTAAACCCGGCATCCCTGCATTATGAAGTGTTCGCATCGACTTAGCCACAGAGCTGACCTGTTGGCTAGTATTTGTGTAAAATTGTATTATCCTGATAGAAGACGGTAATAGTCCTAATTTTGATTACTGATTTAAACTTTCTTATTTTAATTTATTGCAGTATTTATGTTTATTTACTTTTCTTCCTTTTTTTAATTGCAGATAATTGCATCACATACAATGGGTTGAAGAAGGTCTTCCACATCTCGATGCCAGAAAAGCCTTATTACATCCTTTCTACCTCATTTTATCGTGTATTTTGCCATATACGTCTACACCTTTATCATTCCAAGATAGCATCGAACGAAGAGGGGAGGACCAGTCTGTTTATGCAATAAAATAAAAATTTTACTGACTGCCAAAATAATAACTGTACAAAAGCCAAAGGTAAAGTATCTGTCATATTCATTTAAAGGTATTGTCCGACACTACCACATTTTGTATTGGTTTTGATTAATCTTACAAGTGGAAAATACGGGTATTCATGTCATGGCCCATTGCTGACTCATGGGGTCAGAAGGATAAATCCGTCCTTGATTGTCTGCAGCAATCAGCTAATGGGTATGATGAGTGACTTGCTTGGGGGCTTGCACTGTTGTGTTTTTTAGAGTTTTCTTCCCTTAGTAGAAGAACTCTTCAGTGGCTATCGGGTGTTATACCCCTTGGTTTGCATGCTGCAAGCAGTTTACTGTAAGAGAGAACTCATGTTCCTCCGTTCTGACAAACCGTTCCTATTCTACACTAGTCTAGCATTACTGGTGATATTGCCACTTTATTTAAAACTACTTCTTGTGTGGGAGTCGCCGTGGTGTAGCAACTAGGCGCTCTCCTATGGATCGGAAGTTCGTGGGTTCTCTCCCTGGCGCTGCCGGACTTTAAAAAAAAAATACCTTGGCTCTCAGACTGACCCAGCCTTGAGTGGGTACCAGGTGCAGTCCCGGGAAGTAAATGCAGGCGGCGTGACATTGACCACATCACCCATCTTGTGCCGATTGGTCTATAAAATATAGGTCTAGCCCTATATGCCCTAAATGCCTAAAGGCGTGGAAAAGGGTCCTTTACTTTTTCTTTACTCACTTCGTGTGTTATAACTGCTCTGCAACAACCCAGCACAGTAATTTTTTATTTAAATTTCTTCAGTTTATGGATAATAATTTGTGAATCCAGCAGTCTGGAAAAAAAAGTGCTCCATAAACAGCTGGGTGGACCTAAATTACCAACTTAAGGGGTTAAAATCGCTTTCTTTTCACTCCAAATTCTCCATAATTTCCCATCTCCTCCAATAGATCCCACAAAGGGAATCCTGGCAAACTCTAGCACTGTCAGCGATCTTTTTTCTTCTTCATCATCTTCTTCTCAGCCCTCACTGGCTGTAAACAGCGGAAAGTTCTGGATTTTGGTCTTGTTCCAGAACTTGAGTTTTGTCAGCACATCAGTTTTACGGATCTGGCTTATTTGCGTGCAAATTGTTGGTTACTCGCCTCTCAGGTAGGTGAGAAGGTTTTTTAAAATGTCACCTGGACGGCAGGTTTCAGCTTTTTTTTATTACAATTTCCAACTGCCGAGAATTTCCATAAAGCAGTGGTAGCATAATGGATAGACACTCATATGCTGGCCTGAAGGTCTTAGATTAAAACCCGCACGGACAAGGACTTTTCCAACATTGATCCAGGTTCGAATCCTCAGTAAGGTTAGAGATTTTTTTCTGTCTGAGCAAAATTGAAATCCTAATCTCTACATTCCTTGACAAAAGCATCCGGTCTTAAATCCTCAGTCTCAAAGACCATCCTGCCTACACAACAGAAGTGGTCTATAAAGACAGTAAAAGCATTTTTTTTCCAAACATTTCCTAGGGCTTAGCCAGACCAATACTATAGCTAATACAGAGAAAATCTTGTAATTACTGGGAATTGAACACAAACCTGATCCCTGTGTTGGTTCTGAGGCCCCATTTCTGGATCAAAACGGAAAAAATAAACACCTGCTGCTGTTAACATGCATGTCATAAAAGACAAATAGTTATTGGTTTACTGAAATCTGATGTTTACATTGTGTAGCCTAGCTGTAAACCACAACACAATGTGACGTCAAGCTGTTTATGGGCGAAAGCAGAGGAAGGGGAAGAAGAACCCAACCAGTGTGTTGGTAAGCAAGTACTCTAAGCACTCTGCCACAACTGCTCATATTTATCTACAGGGTGTTCCTAAAGTTTCTATACATAGAAAACCACAGTTCGATGTGTGTCCTCAATCTTTTCAGAAAAACATGGAGTTATGCTTGTAATCTTCTTCTTCTTCTTCGCGTTTACCAGCTGGAAACTCCGGCAGAAAAGTTCTGATTGTTTGTCTACTTCTGGACTAGTCTTTTTCCAGAATAAAGAGTGTTGCATGTACATCACAGGCCTGACTCATTTGCATGCAGACTGTTGGTTCCTTGCCTTTCAGACAGATATACTCTGATTTCAGATGAAGCTCCAAGTTAGTCGACTCTTAGGACATGCTTGTTAAACAGACAGTAGGTCTGTTCTTGTTTTCCCTGCAGTGGGGCCCTGGAACCCACATAGGAAATGCTTGTAATTTGTTGATGAGGCATTGATTTTTTCCTGTGTATAGAAAGTTATAGGTCACTCTGCATTTAACTTTGCTTTTTTTTTTATTGCAACAGGTCTATGTGTATGCAGTCCTGTGGGACATTACTTGACGGAACCGCCCGGATAAGAATAGGACCAGTTATTTGTGGATATATCTGGTTTAATTTTACCATCGCCCACGATGTGTCATGCACACCGATGCCCTTGATCACTTTTCCATAACCAGCGTTGTAATGCATTGTTTAGAAATGAACCCTGGACTAAGAAATGATGTTTGTTTCGTGGGATAGCTGACGCATGTGCTCGGCCTGAAATAACCCAGCGCACAGTGTAGGACGCCCTCTGTGGCAGCCAGATCAGCTTACCGTGATGAACTCCGGGCTGGCCATGTCTCTGTCACGGGTGCGCCTCGATGCTGGCATGTGTGTGACATGTGGCCAGCTGCACGAGGCTCATGGGACACATTTGTACGACTACCACCAGCAGGTATACCTTTATTCACTCGTTGCATCGTCATCTTTTTCTATTGTCTTCACAGTGTCACCGGGTTCTAGGCCAGTGGCGTATCTGGTGTATCATTGTCTTTTTCTTCATGTTCACCGGCTGTAAACTCTGACAGAAAGTTCTGGGTGTTCGTCCACCTCCAGACTTTAGTCTTATTTCAGAACCTGGGTGTTGCATGCACAGCCATTTCACATATCTGGCTTATTTGTATGCAGACTTTTGGTTCCATGCCTCTAAGGCAGATCGAGACCGTCTCTGTCTGGTGGGCCATGCCGCTGATGTCATCAAACCGGGCTAATGATACTCTAAAGTATCGTTAGCCCGGTTTAGTTAGGTCAGCAGCATAACCTGTCAGATGGAGATGGTCTATGGCAGATGATGTACTCCAACTTTGAAGGATGTCCCTCATTAGTCGACTTCTATTACATGCTTGTTGGGGAAACACTGGGTCTGTTCTTGTTTTCCCCACAGTGTGACCCTGGAACCCACATGGGGGGAGCATCTGGTATATGATGCTAGACTTATGTTCTAATAGAATCATTGGCACTTGAAGCGGGTGATGTAGTCAGTATCATACTAGCTACCTTTACTTATCTGGTAGCCCTTTTTTGGCTGTGTTGACCTGGAAGCCAAGGTTAGTTTTGAAAAAAAAAAAACTCTGATTGGATATGGATTTGAACTCAAAACCTACAGGCTGTTAGGTGAGCATCTAGCCACTACATTACCACGTTTCCTAGTGTCATAGTTTTTTGTTTTTTTTTTCTTGCTCAAGTGATGGTTTTGGTCATCTTTTTGCAGGATTCAGCAATGCATCTATGTTTCTCTCACCTTCTGCCCAGATGTTTTGCTTAGAAGGTGAAATATTTGGTTTGGTCTGGCTGCATTCTCACTAGATGGCCAAACCACTTAATTCTCTGTTTTTCAGTGTAATTCAGCTTCCTTTAATGCTGGTGTTTGTGACTGTGTCCTTTCTTGCGGTGTTGGCGACCTTTCGGAGACTGCCCATTTTGCATCATCATCATTTGCCTTACCAAGTGGCACAGGGGATCACACTTCATATATTCCCATCTCCAACAGCAAATATCAGTTTATATCCTGAAACCTTTTCATGCCCATCAGAAGGCCATCAAGAATGTTTTCTTGTTGTCTTCCTCTATCTTTCTTTCCGTAAATCTTTCAGGCTGTCACAAGTTCCAGATTTGATCTTCTCATCCTTTTTTTTTCATACTGTTCATATCGTAAGATGTAACATATAGGAGTTAGATTCAGTTTCTTATCTTTTGCTTGTGTTAATGTCATATTGCATTTCTTTTGTGTCTCTTTTACTCCACCCACCCATCTCTTTCTTGGTCAGCCTTTTGTCTTTTCACCTGCTGTTCTCGTGTAGTGCTCTTTATCTGCTGGGGCTGATTTTTTTTTCTACAGATGATCAAACCATTTGGTTTTGTTAAATTTTTTGGTAAATTCATGTACCAGTAAAATGCCTACCATCGTTTTTAGTTTATTGTTGATAACTCTGCTTCTTCTTGTTTTTCTCACCACATTTTTAGCCTATACATCTCTTCTCACATGTGTTTTTCAAGGATTGTCCATGACTGGCATTGTTAGCACAAAGTTTGTACAAATAGTGCATTTATCAGCTGTGTGTGTATGTGTGTGCGCGTGCGTGCACGCATGGATGCATGCATGTTGATTTTGATGCCTTATGAATGGCACTGTTTGATAGTTTATCTTGTTTGCCTTCTGTATTCTGTTATCTATTTCTCTGTCCAGTTTTTCCATCCTCAGTGAATACACTGTCGAGGTATGTAAGCTCCATAGATTGTTTTAATGTCTCTTCTTCAACAGTGATGTTACATTAAACTGATGTTTTCATGTACTGCTCTTATTTCTGTCTTTTCAGTGTTAATTGTCATGTCATATTTTTTGCAGTGGATGATTTTTTGTGTGTCAGAGGTTATCTGTATGTAATAGGTCATGACCTTCTGCAAATGTCAACTCACTGATATCCTTCTGCTAGGGGTTTGCTTCTATAGCTATCTTATCCATATAGATATTAAACAATAGTGCCTCTTTTAGAACCTTAAGGTGACTTTCTTCTAACCAAGAAAGTTTTTATTCGGCATTTTACATGCTGTTACATAGCAGCCATAACATAGTTATGTTTTGGCTCCAGACATGTTTTCATCTGTAGTTTGTCAGTTGTTCACTCATGTTTTACTGTTATATTTTACCCCTTTTTACAACATAAGACGTTCCTAGTCAGCACAAAGAAATATATACAATACATATTTTATCTTCACCCTATTCTACTAGTGTCAGTTGAGGTCAATGACAACAAACCAGAAAATACAATTGTTGACTATGGTAGTGTTTCCCAAACCTGTTTTTCAATGAAAATATTTCCAAGGCACCCTAGCCTAAGTAAAAGTATGACTATTTGTATGTAAGAGATAAAAAAAATAAAACTCCTGTGTATCTTCAAATATTTTGCAACGCCCCTGTGAAGAGGTCATGGCTCCCAGGGGCGAAGAGGTGCACAGTTTGGGAATAATTGAACTATGGGAATGAGATGTCTGAGAAAGGCTGCAGTAGTGACCAGAAGAGATAAAATAAAAAATGAAGTCATAAAGAAAAGTATGGCACAGAACCACTTCCAAAGTACATACAAAGACAGCAAATAAAATCATTTGCATTGAGAAATCTTGTGACGTCATACCATACAAACCTGTTCTCCAAAAGAGTAGAGGGATGTAGAGTGCGAGGTAGACCCAGAACCAAATGGAAAGATAACTTCAGGAATGTGTCTGTGGCTGAGGCATCCAGAAGCAGTAGCTGATATCTTCCTTGACATTTGGAGCTGTGAAAGAGGAAGTTAGGAAGAAAAAACAATGGGTTCTTTTCATGAGTTGAATTTCCTTTGAGATATCATAATAATTTTTAATCTGCGCATGATGTTTTCATCACCCAACTTCCACATAATGGTTCCGTAATCGAATGAATATCCATCATTCTCATCTCTGTTTTAATGGGATTTTAAAATATGACGGAAATACGATTGTTCGCAGCTTCATCTGTGATTGCCCTATTTCTAGGTGGATGAGGACCTTATGTGCCAGATATGCCTTCAGCCTTTGGTCACTCCAGGTGGACACCCAGTGTGGACATACATTCTGTAGTCGCTGCATACACAACTACCTAGTTCTACAACAGCAGTGCCCAATAGACAGGAAACCACTGACTATCGCTGAATGCCAGCCTTCCAGTATCCTTGTACGACGGTGAGTTTCACTTTGTTGTGTATGTGTTTCACCAGATGTTGTCTTTTGTGTGTGTGTGTGTTGTCTTTAGTATACATTGTTTCGCTTTGTAAATTTTCTGGCAGACTGGAATTAAATGATGCATGTTTCCTCTGTGTATTCTAAGGGATTTGTGGGGGTGGGGGGGGGGGGGGGGACGGGGGGGGTGTTAAGGCATACTGTCCCCTAACAAGCATCTTGTAAAAGTTGACAAATAAAGGCGTTTGACGATATTGGATGTGTTAGGCTAAAAGGTACAGATATTGCAGCCTAGTTGTAAAGCACAGCACAACATACAATATCTGGGGGGGGGGGGGGGGGGGGGGGAGTGGTTGGTTGGGTGGGTGTGCATGCATATGTGTGTGTGCGTGCATGCTCGCCAGCTGATCCATTGTTTCAGGGCTCTTGGCGCCGAAAGAGGGCCCACAAAGAAAAGAAAAACAGTATTAGAAATTTACTTCATTCTCTGTGCACATCATTTGTGCAGTGGCTGAGTCGTAGTATTCAATGTGGCCAGTAGCTTGTTTACATGTTGAATGTTGAATTAAGATCACACAGCACTCGGGACACTCCCCTAAGTGCCTCAGTCCCCATCTTCAGCAGCAAGCGAAGAGTTCCAATTTTCTTATGGTGCCGGTAACCGTCTGATTGTATATCCGTCTCAACCTTTCCCTGAGTGTTGAGCGTCCACCAGATTCCCTGGTAACTCCTCGCAGCGTCATTCTCCTTAGACCGTAATGATCTATGTGTGCCTCCTCACTGTTTACTTGCTTCCAAAGGACCCTCACAAAATATCTAACTTGTCATACATCAATTCACCACCAAGTGGTGCAGATCCAGCCAGTCTATTTGCCTACTCATTTCCCAACACACCGGCATGACCTGGCGAATCAAAAGAATGATAACTACCGGGACCTCTGAAGTGATCCTTGCCTTTCTCAACACGCTCTGTGGGTCAGTTACAAAGTGTCACATGTCAAATGCAGCACAGCTGTAAACAAGGGTCCTTCATTTGACTTTATATATGATCAACTACTATCATTATCCTATCTCAATACAGGATGCAATGTTTTGTTGTTTTAAAGCCCCACCATGACTGGTGTCAGGGGATCTAATATAACCTAAAGATTGAGCGGGGTTTCTGAGACCTGCACCTGGGGATTCCTGTCTGAATGATGGCACTGATTGGTGGGGTTAATCACTAATTGTGCAGTCCTGGTGGGGTCCAACATCACTCACTCACTCACTTTACGTGAGTTATTGATTGTTGAAGAATCCTTTGTGTCACATACTGTATGATAGATTTCTCCATATGGGTTCCAAATCTCCTTATTGAAAAGGGGGGAGGATTAATAGACCCACTCCCCCCCCCCCTCCCCCCATCCTCAACAATGTCATAAAAGGCAACTAATTAGGACTTTGCTGAAATCATATGTTTTGTGCTGAAAGGTGCAGATATTGCAGCCTAGCTGTAAGCCACAATAGGGGTGATAACTGCCATTTTAAAGATGAATGCAGAAGAAGATGTGATAGATTATTACAGAATTTGGTGTATCTGCTCAGCTAAGGTTTTTTTTAAAAATTTGCTGTCATTTGTGGTTGTGGCAGACATGATGACAGGTGGGGACAGCATGGGCACAATAGTAATTGGTACAGTGCTGGGCCAGTTAATATCGTGCATCTGCGGAGAGAGAGAGAGAGAGAGAGAGGGGGGGGGGAATGTGGATATGTCCCTGTGTGGTGACATTGATTCTTGATAGTTAATCAGCCAATCTTTCTTGTTGTCAGTTGAGGATTAAAAAAAAAAAAGAATTCTCAAGAGCTATATAAATCCTATTATGGTCTATGGAAGTCAAACATGGACAGTTGGATGATAGTAAAAAATTATTTGGAAACAGCGGAGATGTGGTTTTATAGACATGATGATGAGAATTCCCTGTATAGATAAAAAAAGTAAAGAAGATGTCTTGAAAGAAACTTGCTCACCAAGAGAGCTGATTTTCCACATCAGAAAGAGACAATCTACATTCTTTGATCATATAATAAAGAAGGAGAAAACTTGAGTACATCGTGGCAGTATGAAAGTTGGAGGAGAGGAGAGGCAGAGGGGATCATCTGTTTCAGAATTGATTAAAAATACATGAGACACAAGGTTTTGGATAGACGTGACTGCCAATACCACACAACAGGGACTATTTAAAAAAAACAAAAAGAAGAAGAAGAAGAAGAATCAGTCAAATCCAATCTTTCCTAAGCTCTCTGGGAGATCATTCTATTGATATGACAAGCAATTTATAGACCAGTCTGCACTCATTATGTAATGTGGTCCCATCACACTTACCGCCTTTACTTCCCAGGAGATTACCTGGTACCCTATTTGAACTGGGTTGGCCTAGAACAACACCTATTTCTTTCAAATTTATCACTTTCTTGATGTTCATCTGCAGCTAAGACACATCTCGGATGGCGCAAATGTCATTGTCTCCAGGTTGTCTACTAAGCTCTAAGATTTGCTTCCCTAAATTAAGATCGCACGAGTAATGCCTTGCTAATCTGGAGATTACTTGTCTTGGCTCACAGGAGCAGTCTGTAATCCCTTATAGCTTGTTGTGTGTGTGTGTCTGTGCGTGTGTGAACGCAAGTGCATGCACGCGATGCACAAAAATGGGAGACAGAAATGTCAGAGTAAGCTAGGTTATAAATAACACAATGACTCGCAAACTCAAGCACTTTGACTCAATTGAAAGTCACAGTGACTTAAAAAGAACAGTTTTGAAATGCTTAGTCCAGTTTTTCATATTTATGTTCTGTATTTGAGAACTCGTCGGCTCTGTGGCTAAGTCGATGCGAACTTTTCACTTTATAATGCCGGGATGCCAGGTTCGATCCCAGCTGCGGGCAATGCGCCTTGGATTGGTTTCGACAGTGGTATCAAGAAAGCCGACCGTCCAGAAGCAATGGCAAACTATTGGATGTAACTTGCCTAGAGAAACCACACAACAGCCAGGTGCTGTTGGGGTTGGTTCTGCAACATCCTGTAAAGGATACGCAACTAACTTTATTTGAGAACTCATTAGGACTCAACAATTTACAGAATTCACCTCTTGTGGGTTCTAGGGGCATATTTTATTTTGGGGTGGGGGGAGATGGAAAGAATACAAGAATAATTCCTCTTCTCTCTACTTATTTCTGTGTGTGCCGATCAGTTCTGTGTGTGTGTGTGTGTGTGTTTGTGTGTGCGTGCGTGCGTGTGTGTGTGTGTGTGTGTGTAAAATATATATTAAAATAAAAATATTATCCTACTCAAACAAGCATGTTGTAAAAGAATAATAATAAGGAGTTTGGGGAAATTAGATGTGTTCAGCTGGAAAGTACTGATATTGCAGCCAAGCTGTAACCCACAATATAAAGTGTCAACTGCCCTTTTAAGGGCACACACAGAGGTTAACCAGTGTTTAGTCTGCAGGTCACACCCACCTGGAATAATACCAGAGTAATACTTGGTGTGGCTATCACTGCTGCCCTAATTGTAACTTATTAGGTTAAACTGGCTACCTGGAATTTGTCTTTTTGGATTGATATCTAGAAAGTGGCTTAGCTGATATCTAGAAAGTGGCTTAGCTGATATCTAGAAAGCGGCTTATCTGGTCAGTAAAATGTCAGACCTTAAAGAAGCAGCCCGTTAACAGTTTTTCTTCCTTATCTTTGCTTTTTCTCCTTCAGCTTTTGTGTGTATGTAAGTGTGTGCGTGCGTGGTGTGTTATCCATCTGCTTTTGCCCTTACAAGGGCAGCAGGTAAATTTTTTATGTGGTGTGCAATGTTTGCACATTTGAGCAACAAAAATTAGTGAAAGATAATCCCTAATTGTGTTGCGTTTTATGACATGTTGTTTTAAAGGGTAGTGAATCTATTACTTCCCCCACCAATTCTTTTCTAAACAAAAGTGGGACCCTGTATCCCACACCTGAAAATAAGATGTTCTGTTCTCACAATGGTCCAGTCCTCTCAACAGTCCAGTCCTCACAACAGTCCAGTCCTCTCAACAGTCCAATCCTCTCAACAGTTCAGTCCTCTCAACAGTCCAGTCCTCTCAACAGTTCAGTCCTCACAACTGTCCAGTCCTCTCAACAGTCTAGTCCTCTCAACAGTTCAGTCCTTGCAACAGTTTGGTCCTTGCAACAGTTTGGTCCTTACAACAGTTTGGTCCTTGCAACAGTTCAGTCCTCGCAACAGTCCAGTCCTCACAACGGTTCAGTCCTTTCAACAGTTTAGTTGTCTCAACAGTTTAGTCCTCACAACAGTTCAGTCCTCACAACAGTTCAGTCCTAACAACAGGTTAGTCCTCACAACAGTTCAGACCTCACAACAGTTCAGTCCTCTCAACAGTTCAGTCCTCACAACAGGTTAGTCCTCACAACAGTTCAGTCCTCACAACAGGTTAGTCCTCACAACAGGTTAGTCCTCACAACAGTTCAGACCTCACAACAGTCCAGTCCTCTCAACAGTTCAGTCCTCACAACAGGTTAGTCCTCACAACAGTTCAGACCTCACAACAGTTCAGTCCTCTCAACAGTTCAGTCCTCTCAACAGTTCAGTCCTCACAACAGGTTAGTCCTCAAACAGTTCAGTCCTCACAACAGGTTAGTCCTCACAACAGTTCAGTCCTCACAACAGTTCAGTCCTCACAACAGTCCAGTCCTCTCAACAGTCCAGTCCTCACAACAGTTCAGTCCTCACAACAGTCCAGTCCTCACAACAGTTCAGTCCTCTCAACAGTTCAGTCCTCACAATAGGTTAGTCCTCACAACAGTTCAGACCTCACAACAGTTCAGTCCTCTCAACAGTCCAGTCCTCTCAACAGTTCAGTCCTCACAACAGGTTAGTCCTCACAACAGTTCAGACCTCACAACATTTCAGTCCTCTCAACAGTTCAGTCCTCTCAACAGTTCAGTCCTCTCAACAGTCTGGTCCTCTTAACAGTCCAGTCCTCTCAACCGCTCAGTCCTCTCAACAGTTCAGTCCTTGTAACAGTTCAGTCCTCACAACAGTCCAGTCCTCACAACAGTTCAGTCCTCACAACAGTCCAGTCCTCACAACAGTCCAGTCCTCACAACAGGTCAGTCCTCACAACAGTTCAGTCCTCACAACAGTCCAGTCCTCACAACAGTCCAGTCCTCACAACAGTCCAGTCCTCTCAACAGTTCAGTCCTCACAACAGGTTAGTCCTCACAACAGTTCAGTCCTCACAACATGTTAGTCCTCACAACAGGTTAGTCCTCACAACAGTTCAGACCTCACAACAGTCCAGTCCTCTTAACAGTTCAGTCCTCACAACAGGTGAGTCCTCACAACAGGTTTGTCCTCACAACAGTTTAGTCCTCTTAGGTTTGGAGTTTAGTCCCAACAGTGAGTCACAAACAGTTCGTCCAGAAACCTCTCAACAGTTCAGTCCTCACAACAGGTTAGTCCTCACAACAGTTCAGAAAACAACAAGTTAGTCCTCACAACAGGTTAGTCCTCACAACAGTTCAGACCTCACAACAGTCCAGTCCTCTCAACAGTTGCAGTCCTCACAACCAGGTTTAGTCCTCACAACAGGTTTAGTCCCTCACAAACAGTTTAGTCCTCTTACAGTTTCAGTCCTCTCAACAGTCTAGCATCTCAGGCCGCTCAGGATCTTTCCTCTAAACAGTTCAATTCAACAGTCCCTCTCAACAGTTTAGTCCTCTTAACAGTTCAGTCCTCTCAACAGTCCAGTCATCTCAGCCGCTCAGTCCTCTAAACAGTTCAGTCCTCTCAACCGCTCAGTCCTCACAACAGGTTAGTCCTCACAACAGTTCAGACCTCACAACAGTCCAGTCCTCTCAACAGTTCAGTCCTCACAACAGGTTAGTCCTCACAACAGGTTAGTCCTCACAACAGTTTAGTCCTCTTAACAGTTCAGTCCTCTCAACAGTCTAGTCATCTCAGCCGCTCAGTCCTCTAAACAGTTCAGTCCTCTCAACAGTTTAGTCCTCTTAACAGTTCAGTCCTCTCAACAGTCCAGTCATCTCAGCCGCTCAGTCCTCTAAACAGTTCAGTCCTCTCAACCGCTCAGTCCTCTCAACAGTTCAGTCCTCTCAACAGTTCATTCCTCACAACAGTCCAGTCCTTACAACAGTTCAGTCCTCTCAACAGTTCAGTCCTCTCAACAGTCCAGTCCTCACAACCGCTCAGTCCTCTCAACCCCTCAGTCCTTACAACAGTCCAGTCCTCACAACAGTCCAGTCCTCTCAAAAGTTCAGTCCTCTCAACAGTTCAGACCTCACAACAGTTCAGTCCTCACAACAGTTCAGCCCTCATTAACAACAAAAGAACACTATTCAGTACACTATTTTTACAAACATTGTGCCATCAGTGCGAAACGTGGACATTAACAGCACAAGATAAGAGAGCCCTGTCACTAAGACATAGTGGAATCAGAACCAGAGGCCCCCGTGTGGGGAAAACAAGAATAGACCCACTGCCTCCCCAAAAGCATGTCGTAAGAGTCGACTAATTGGGGAGCTTCCTTTGAAGTCAGAGTGCATCTGTCGGAGAGGCAAGGAACCAACAGTCTGTATTCAAGATAATGAGATCTGTAAAACTGATGCACACGCAACACTCGGGTTCTGGAGTAGGACTGCAGTTCAACAGTGGACGAGCAACCAGAACCTTCCGCCAGAGTTTACAGCTGGTGAACGCGAAGAAGAAGAAGAAACCAGAGGTTGACCAAGCGAGTGATACATAAATGGAATATCCGAGGCTGTAAATACCAGTGCTGGGTCCAAACCCACGCCCTTTCACTACAGCCCTTACCTCTGCTGCTAAACTCGACACCAGGATCGCGCGGCGTCTGCTGGGTGCCGGGCAAAGTGAGTGAGA
The DNA here is from genome assembly GCA_905116865.2 of Candidula unifasciata. Taxonomy (NCBI): domain Eukaryota; kingdom Metazoa; phylum Mollusca; class Gastropoda; order Stylommatophora; family Geomitridae; genus Candidula; species Candidula unifasciata. Next base: position 14,518 of record CAJHNH020003162.1, on the reverse strand, counting down.
AGAGATCAAATCACAGTGACCACTACAAACCAACCTTAGCTATCCGACTGATAATAATACCTAACCAGCTACCCACGTAACAAGCTCATGGTTGCCAGATGAAAAACTTCATTTTATGCCAAACCATTACCCAAAATATGCCAGAAAATGCCAGATAAAGTGAAACATTGTACTCGCTTCACATCAAAAGCTCTAGATTGAATTCTTCACTGTCATCCTCACCGGAACAAGTGGAAGACACGGCGTAAACCGGATGTAAAATCTTTAAGCCTTTTCTCAGATGGGATGAAGTCTTTGCAACTCATCTATAATGATGGAATATTTATTGTTCCGAAAATCACCAATAAGATCACCCTTAAGTGCAGGCGATAACATATTTTTTATTACGCATGAACATTTAACTATATGCAACTGTATGTGCTCCAATGTACTCCCGCGACCATGCGCTCTCATGATGTCAGGTCATGCCTACAGCAAGTTGCAACTCTGCTGCCTTTAACTTTATCATTACTTTGCCTAGGAGTCATTGTTGTAATAAGCTGTGACTGGCTTTTTGACGTAGTTTTGATCCTGTGTTCAGCTGATCTTTCATGATTTAATATGCTACTAATTCTTGGTGCAACAGTGCACTGACACAGTTTACATCAGGCTGCCTCTGATCCGTCTGAAGATCTTTTGAGCCGTGGTTATGTTTTCTTCCAGTTACTTGCAATGTCTTAAGAAGCTTTCCATTTTTTTTTCATGACGTGGCCATTGGTAGAAGTAATATCTAACACAGATAGAACTAGGTCTATATCCTCTCTTTTTTCTGTCCTCAAGTAGTTTCTGAACAGTCTAAATCACTTAATATCAGTGGTGGGTTTTGGTTTTAAATTCCGCATTCATTCTAGTAGATTAACATAAATTACAGAGGGTCTGGGTTTATCAAAGTCATGATCCGTTTAGGAGACAACAAATACATTAAGAAATGGCGCGAATCACAGTTAGTCCGTACCAGGACAGCACAACAATGTCAAACTGAAATAAAGATGTTAACTGTAGATCTAAAGTGCTTTTAGCAAATCTGCGTGTTTCTAACAAAGGAACCATGAAGCAAATGTGAGCACATCTTGATAAGAAAAGCCAGGAAAAACCCAAATATGCCAACATATGCCAGTTCATTATCGTATGCCAGTTCAATTTCAAATATGCCAGATTTGTGGAATCTGGCATAAAAAATGCCAATATGGCAACCCTGAACAAGCTACACACAAAACATATCTCTGTCGGATGCGGTATACCACAGGATTACTGCTACTGTCTGCAGCACATCATTACACAGCCTATCGGTCACTGTAGTCTACACCTAAACACAAATATTGCTGTCTAATGGTTGAATTTTGAAAATGTCGCTACTGTCGCCTGTCCTGGAAAATAACTGCTCCGATAACTAGATGTTAGCTAGTTTTATTGCAGTCCACAGTTTAGTCGAGCGATCTTGCGATACTTATGACTTAGCCAGCGAAACACTCTGTCGGGCATAAGTTCCCACAGTCTTTTGAGTGTCGTAATGAACTCCGGTTCATGCCTAGGTTAGCTAGGTGCAGCCACGAACTATTCACTATCATCATACTCACTGTCCCATACCCACACCAGACTAGCATCTGACAACTAGCGAAGAAGAAGAGTAAGTCCTCACTAATGACTAGAATCATTTATTCAACTGTATATACTGCCAGACCGTGTATTAACAGTACCAGCAAGACCAGCTTCAGTCTACTTAAACCAGTTGGCCACAGACCACTGGTGGTCCACGGAAATGTCCTTGTGTTCCACAAAAAATGTGTTTAATCATGTAGCTACTATATGATTCCAGCACTGCATTTCTGTATATCAAGTAGGATATTGTACGTGACAGTGTGGCACCAGAAGTATAGGCACTGAATATCAGTATCGTGTGAGCACCAGAAGTATAGGCACTGAATATTAGTATCGTGTGAGCGTCACCAGTTTGTAACATTTAATAACATTCTTATTTCATTGTGTTCATCCGATTTGGTTTTTAATATTATGCTCTCTTTTTGAGGGAAAAAGATTTTATTTCTTTTGTTAAATGTGAAACGCCTCAAAATGGCAACAAAAATCCTAAGCTAGCTTAACTTTTTAGCCTTTTAAGTAGATTATAAACAAGAGTCAAGTAAAAAGCAGAAGCAAAGAAATCTTTACATGACAGAGGCACATGATGCTAGACTCATGTCTTTAAAGACCAATCAGCCCGCAATGGGTAATGTGGTCAGCATCACACTGACCACCTTTGCTTCCCATGACTTTTTTTTTACCTGGTACAGATTTAAAGTTGGGTCGACCTGGGAGCCAAGGCCATGCTAAAATTCAAGAAAGTGGTAGTAATAGTACTTCAAGTATATGGCAAGTAAGATGGCTTCAAGTTAAGAAAAAAAAAATAAAATCCGGTGATATTTCAAAATGTCCAGGAAGAATATGAGAATTAATCATCTGCACAGATCAGTATTTGTTAGGCATCCATCTTTTTCCAGCATGGGTCACAAACAGGACTGTGCACTTGTGGTCTGGCAGGGTAGCATCTGTGGCTGTGGGTCAGACTCCCACCCCCCCCCCCCCCCCCCCCCCCCAACTCCCCGACTGCCAAAGTCTGGCCAATCTTTGTGACGTGCACTGGAGCTTACCTTTTTTGCTGCCGGTCTTCATGTGGCGGAGTCATTGAAACGCATAGGTTGTATGTGTTTTCACTCAGTTTTCAGTGTACTGGACCGAAACATTTTGCTAATTAAAAGTAAAGGTCCCTTTTCCACGCCTTTAGGCATATAGGACATATATGGCTAGACATATTTTTATAGACCATTTGGTTCAAGATGGGTGATGTGGTCAGCATCACGCCGGCCGCCTTTACTTCTCGGGACTGCACCTGGTACCCACTCAAGGCTGGGTCGACCTGGGAGTCAAGGGCGTTTTTGAAAAAAAGTCCGGCTCCGCCAGGGAGCGAACATACAACCTTCTGATCCGCACGCGAGCGTCTAGGCACTACGCCACAGCGACTTCCAGAGTTCTGCTAAGAGTAATAAATAATCTGCTTTTGACTTGTCCCTCTGTGATGCCTTAATATTTGCCTTTCTAGTTGCCCAGAAGAATTGTCAACATTCTGCTAAGGAACTACACCTCTAGTTCCATCATTATGTCGGCGTTCTGTCTATTTATAGTTGCGTTGAGTTCAGAATCATATAGGTGCTCTGTCCTCCCCTTCAACAGCCAGCGAAAAGTTTCAATTCCGATGGTACCAGTGGCAGTCTGAATATATGTCCCTCTTGCCTTGCCTCTGATTGTAGAGTGTCGACCAGATCCTCTAGTAATTCTCTGCTGCACCTGAATCGATGCTTGCCACTCTGCACATAGCATGCTTTTCTCCACCCTTTTCAGCATGCTTTCTGGCCGTTTTGTGTATCGTACTCGTACACTAGTATAGTTAGTAAGTGGCAACCAGTGAGTTTTCGTGCTTACACAGGATGTTTGTAAAGTCTCACTGTACTTTGTATGTAAAACATGTCTTCGAAACGAAATCCATGACATCCACAACAAAAATGGGTTTCACAGGCAATTGCGAAGCAGTTTACGGTGAATGGCTGTCGAATGCTGGAGTCATTATGAGTACCCAAAACAGAATTGCGTTATCAACAGAAGATATAATTTGTTGTTATTGGGCAGGTGTTTCTAAATGGAGCTCGATACACACGCATGGTTGTTTAAATATTTATAGCAAGATTTGTTAAATAAAGTATAATGAGTATGTCATTGGTACTTTCCAGCTTCCCCAAAACAGCGTTAGACCATAGCAGTAACTATTTTAACTAATGTAATGACCAATTTATAACATTTGTTGTTGATGTCATTTACTTTCTCCCCCCCCCCCCCCCCCCTAAATTCGTTGTGCATACAGAGTGTAGTGAGGCTTTGAAAACACCTTGATGCAGGGGCGCTGCCTCAAAGAAATCATCTCAGTGGTGGGGGGGGGGGTGCACTAACCCCTAAATAATTTATAGGGGGCCGGGGGAGCCTTTTTAAGTGTGTAATAATAATTAGTTTGCGCTGACTGACAGATAAATATAATATATAGTTGAAATAGCTTTAAATATATAAACAAGAACTCGAACAGTCAAACGATGTTGTTAGTTTAAGAGGTCATTTAGACCCCTTGCACATTTTCGGTAAAGGAAGGGATGGAAAGGGGGGGGGGGCTCAGTCCCAGTACAAACTATTTGGGGGAAGAGGGTAGGCTAAAGATCGGCGAACTGGTCGCCCATTGGCTGGCCCAGTAGACGTCTTCTTCGTCGGTCGAGAAGTATTTGGGTCTGTCGCATATGAACAACATCAACGCCGCAAGAGTCCTTTTCAGGACTTCTTGGTGGCGAACAGTGTTATGCTATTCTTAAATTGGGAACATAACAAAGTCATAATTATAACCAAAAGCTCCCACTTTTGGGGGATACTGGTTGAACGTGTCGATTTTTTTCGCAATCCAAGTCAAGAGTGGGTTAAACAGATTTTGGGGTCGTTGTATCCCCAAAAGGGTCGCGACCCAGAAGTTGAGAACCGTTGCCCTAGACTAAGAGATTTGCTCGCAGCTTAGACGAGCAACATCTTACGTGGTTTTGGGGCTGCGTGGTCTCGAGATATGGTTTCCGCCTCTGGTGCTAGAGGTTCCGGGTTTAATTTCTGGTTAGGGCTGGTGTTTTTTTTTTTACGTGGACTTGGACTTCTAGTAATTCTGCCTGGTCTTTGGGTAGTGAGATCGGACGCCCTTCTGCATTGTTGTGCACGTAAAAAAATCCGTGGCAGTTGGAAATCGAAAAGTGTAGCCTAACGGCGGCGCTACCCGGGCAAAATTTAAAGTTACAAATCTACCCAAGCATTTCATTATCCTTGTCGGTGCTACACAGGCTGTGCAGTATGTTAAGCTTCTTCGGACTCAAACTTGAGTTAGAAGAAGAAATGATCACTTATGAGTTGCTACCCGTGTGCCATGATGTTGATCCGTTGTTTAAACCCCAAACCATAATCACGTGGGCGGTATCACGTGGTGCAGTCCTGTCTCCATCTGTCGACCCTCATCGTTGTCGTCACCGACCAGAGGTACACCACGGCTAGTTGTCACTGCCAGTCAGCTGATCAGGCACACATGTCCGACAGAAGCAAGTACCTTGGCATAAAAGCTGGGATGTGGCTAGCCGTCCCAATAGCTGTAGAATCCCCCCCCCCCCCCCCACACCCTTCCTCCGCTTCTCCGGCATGAGTCCGTTTTATGTGTTGCAGGATTCCCCCATCATTGTTATCTGTTTAGTAATGCCATTCTTCAATACTTCACTAGATCATATCTCCACTTTTACTGTTCTCTTTTCCCCTCAACCACCCGCGCACCAACCCCTTGTGGGTAAGGGGCAAAAGCGGATCCATATATGTGTGTCTGTTTGTCCTGTTGAAGAGGAAGCTGTTCGTACTTGATGATTGATTGATGAACGTGCCAGAACAGTGACTTCATCGCCAGATTGATTATCGGCATTTTCATGGGGAAATTGTTTTTTCACCTCTCCCACGCCTCGTCTCCCCGGTTACCTGGCCAAATTAGGACTGCTCTGGCGTGCTCGTGTGAGAGTTTAATTACTGCCTGCTCTGATTGTTTAGTTAAGGACCTTTTCGTAATAGGACCTTGTGGGCGTGTCCGTGGTCGTTTTTATTTGTTAACTCTTTCAGCCCAGATAGTTTTACTTCAGCATGGTCTTTTCTGAAAGGGTTTGACTTTAGGAAAGAGCGGCTGGCCGAGCGGTTACAACTTCGGGCTCTCATGCGAGAGACGCGGGTTCGAGAATTAAACATCTTAACCTGCACAGTCAGCCCGGCTCTCTAGCGTAGTTGGCTAAACCGGACTACGCGGTGACCGGGTGACGAACTCCTTGTGGTCCGGGTTCACGCCCGGGGATAGGCAGAAAAGCCACATTCCTCCCAGATTTACGTTATTTATCATGGAATCAAGGCCGACAGGTTGCGATATCCTTAATACCGAACCTAGGGGTTAACAACTCATGGCTTCTGGATACTAAATTTTTTTTTTAAAAAAACCTGCACAGTCTATCCATGCGGACCTAAAAATTTCCAGACGCACGACCCCCTAGCTACACCGCCCTAAACAAGTATTACATACATACACTAACTGACAGCTGTACTTTAGAATCACAATTCTCTTGTGTCGTGGATTTGGAAAATGCAGCGTTGGGATATGAGAAGTTATTTAACATTTTTCACATCTTGTGAGAGCATTAAAAAATGGAATAGCAAGGGTAAATAAAACAGGAAACCGTGTGAAGAGTAACAAATGAAAGCACACAGAGTTCCTTGGTACTGAAGGAGTTATGGGGATCTCTACCTGCTTTGTTTTCTTTCTTTCTTTCTTTCTGTCGCTGTCCCCCTGTCTCTCTCTGTCTCTCTCTCTCTCTTTCTCTCTCTTTTTCTCTCTCTCTCTCTTTCTCTCTCTCCCCCCTCTCTCTTTCTCTTTCTCTCTCTCTTTCTCTCTCTTTCTCTCTCTCCCCCCTCTCTCTTTCTCTTTCTCTCTCTCTCTTTCTCTCTCTCTCTCTTTCTCTCTCTCTCTCTTTCTCTCTCTCTTTCTCTCTCTCCCCCCTCTCTCTCTTTCTCTCTCTCTACTAATTGTTAATCATCTTCTTCTTCTTTTTTCCACCTTTGGAATACCTCACAGTGTCATGGCAGTAAGAGATCTCTTAAACGGGCCCTTTTGTTCGCTTCCTTTAAAGTACTTTTCAGCGTCTGATATTTCCACGGTCCATATTCTGCGTGGTCGACCTCTGGGTCTGTATAACATTGCTCTCTGTGGTGCCATCTGCCATTGATTTCCCTATGGTGAAACATATGGGCCCAGAGTTACATTAACAGTAGGATGTACGTGAATAAAGGACCCTTTTCGGCGCCTTTGGGCGTGTTTGGCATATAGGGCTAGACCTATATTTTACCTACCAATCGGCACGCGGTGGGTGATGTGGTCAGCATCAATCGCCCGCCTTTACTTCCCATAACTTGTACCCAGTAGCCATTTAAGGCTGTGTCTACCTGGAAGCTAAAGCCATTTTGGGAAAAAGTCGGACACATAGTGTTTTACCTATATTTTATTAGACCAGCTGGCACCTGATGGTTAATGTGATTAGCATCCCGCTCACGCCAGCCGCCTTTACTTCCCGGAACATTACATGATACCCATTTAAGACTGCGCTACCTAAGTCAGTTCTTGAGTCCGCATCGATGCAGATTTGAACCCAAACGCTCGGGCTGGCAGGCTAGTGTCTACCCGCTGCGCTGTCGCGACCCTTATTTCCACCAAATGAGCACGCAACAAGAACACGCAAAGTTTCATGTTACCATTGAGTGTATTTGCTTGTCTGTCAGTGTTTCCCACGATCTGGATTACAGTAGTCTGCGAAACGCTGGCAGAAAGGGAAAACAAACACAGAAAAGTAGCAATGAATACCGATCGAATCGCAGACACCGCCAGGGTGGGTGACTGGACAAACAGTCTATATGATTCGGTACTCATTGAGTCTCAGTTGCTGGTTTCTGTTCTCCAGTATTAAATCCTATACTTTAGTTTCACGAAGTCGCATAACTGAGCGGTTCTCGTCTTTCTACTTGTACGGGACTCACAAATGAGAATGATTGGACTCACAAATGAGAATGATTGGACTCACAAATGAGAATGATTGGTCTCACAAATGAGAGTGATTGGACTTACAAATGAGAATGATTGGACTCACAAATGAGAATAATTGGACTCACAAGGTGAGAATGATTGGACTCACAAATGAAAATGATTGGGGGTGGGATTTTAAGTGGTTAGAAAAAAAGCCTGGGATCGTGTTTCTGTGCTATCCTAGAAGAGTCATTATCATCCTCTTTCAGTTTCCATTTCTGCCGTTAATCATCGTGGGGAGGAACAGTTTGCGATTCATTGCTTGATGGGCAGCAATGGCTATTGTCATTCCGTGTCGACGTAGAAGCTATTTAATGTCATCAATCCATTTTCTCCTAGGGCGACCTCTTGTTTTTACTTCATATCTTTTCGTGTGTAGCGCCTGCATGGGTAGTTGTTCTGTCTGCATTCTCACTAGATGACCAAACCATTTCATTTTCTATTTCTCAGTGAATTTGCTGCACCGTGTTGTTCCTGTAGTCTGTTTGATAATATTTCTTACTTTGTCTCAGATGGTTCAGTTTGCGGCTTTTCTCAGGCAACCCATTTCACAGGTATTAATTTTACGTAGGTTATCCTTTGATAGTCGGCTCTGTGGCTAAGTCGATGCGAACGCTTCATAATGCCGGGATGCCGGGTTCGATCCCAGCTGCGGGCCATGCGCCTTGCGTTGGTTTCGACAGTGGTATCAAGAGAGCCGACAGTCCACAAAGCAGTGGCAAACTACTGGACGTAAATTTCCTAGAAACACCACACAACAGCCAGGCGCTGTTGGGGTTGGTTCTGCAATGTCCTGTAAAGGATACGCAACTAACCTTATCCTTTGATAATGTCTAAGTCTGGAACTGATAGCACAGTGTTGGTATGAATATGCTGTTTATTATCTGTTTGTTGGCGCTCATATTTATGTTTAGATGTCTTAATTACGGTGTCAGTTGGCATATAAGTCCACTGGCTCGTTAAAATCCTGTTTCTATTTCCCGATTATTTCTCCCGTCTTCCGAGAATATACTTCCTAAATATTTAAATTCGTATAACTTACTTTAGACATTTACTGTTCAACCCTATATATAGCGGACAATATCTTGGAAAAGTATTTTACTCAAAGGACACTTTGTAGTTGTAGGATCAGCACTACATTATATCCATCTTACCTCCTAGCGTGACCTATAGAATTGTATGGTGCCTATTTTATGAGGCGGGGCCGAAGACAGAGAAATAGGGTCATTCATCATCATCATCATCTTCGTCGTAAACCACATTTTTTACCCCTGGCCGTCCTCTAGCTGTTGTAGCTGATTAAATGAAAGATTGTGACTTTGAAGTATTTGATGTTGCTGCATTCTGAAGAGCTATCCAAACTACTTGATCTGTTGGTTTTTTAATGAAGTTAGTAAAATGTGGTGTCCCCACAATCTCTTTGAGAGGATCATTATTCACTCGTTCTTGTATGGTTAGGTTGGCTTTTCTCAGGCATCTCACGTGGGGCTAAAAAATATTAGCAAGCATCCTGTACGGGAGGGGGAAGCCGCCGTAGTGAAGCGGCTAGACTCACGCCTGCGGATCCGAAAGTCGCGGGTTCAAGTCCGAACTGTGCTTGGCTGCCGGCGTGAAGCTGACTATATCATCCACCAAGTACCGATTGGCCTATAAAGTATAGGTCTAGCCTTATGTGCCCAATACGCCTAAAGGCGTGGGAAAGTTTACTTTACTTTTGCTCCCATGTACAAGGAGCACAGTTGTGTGTGTGTGTGTGGGGGGGGGGTAGCTGAGGTTTTCCTTGAACCCCCTCATTTCTTTGTGTGTGACCTCATTTCTTTGTGTGTGCCCTCATTTCTTTGTGTGTGTCCTCCTTTCTTTGTGTGTGCCCTCCTTTCTTTGTGTGTGTCCTCATTTCTTTGTGTGTGCCCTCATTTCTTTGTGTGTGCCCTCCTTTCTTTGTGTGTGCCCTCCTTTCTTTGTGTGTGTATTCATTTCTTCGTGTGTGTCCTCAGTTCTTAGTGTGTGACCTCCTTTCTTCGTGTGCATATATTATTGAAATTATTTTTTTTTAAATTTTATTTAGCGAATGTTTCATTTTTTTTATTTCGTTCTGCTATTCCGTATTTTCTTTCTCAAGGACTTAGCATTCTGTTTTGCCCTCATTTGTGATTCACGTAAAAGTGGAAAGATGGGAACCTCTCAGCTATACGACTTCGTTGAATTAAAGTATAGGATTTAATACTGAAGAACAGAAACCAGCAGTTGAGACCCGATGAGTACCGAATCATATCGACTGTTTTCGTCTCCCAGCTTCTGAGCTGAGTGCATGGCGTGACACTGTGAGCTACGTGTGTTTTTCGTTGACACAGGAGCGGAGAAACTATGGGGTGACCCGTTTGCTATGAAGCTGAAACTAGGATTACCAGATTACCAGATCGACTGTTTGTCCAGTAACCCACCCCGACAGTGCCTGGGATTCGATCGGTATTCATTGCTACTTTTCTATGTTTGCCCTTTGGGAGCGAGTGAACAGTGCCGAGGAACAGAGAGTTCATTACGGTCTGAGGAGAATGGCACTGCGAGGAGTTACAAGTGGATCTGGCCGACGCTCGACACTCAGCGGAAAGGCGAGACGGATATACAATCAGACAGTTACTGAAACCATCTTAATTTCAACGCTTCTCTTGCTACTGAAGATGGGGACGGAGCGCTTATGGGGGTGTCCCGAGTGCTGTGATGTCGATTCCTAATTCAACATTCAACATTTTAAAAATGTTTGTTTTCCCGTCAAATATTTGTGACTATGATATTTTGAGGTTTCTAGCTGGACCCGTTGACAAGGATTTTTTATCGAAACGTTCGTTTCTGTGTGCGACTTTCAGTTTGTGCAGCTATATTGTTTGCAGCTTCGTTTCACGTGCAATAGAGTGCGTGAGAAAGGGTTCCTGGACAAACCACCGCTCCTGGGATCTTTCATATTGGCTTCTCGTCACTGGTAGATTACCTGTTATGTGATCGACTATGACCTTATCGATCCGTATCGGGTTGGCTGTCGATCCGTATCGGGTTGGTTGCCTACATTAATATCACCGTCAATAGTTTCCCTCACTAAGTTTCGGGAGCTGGGACATGCTTGCGTGGTGGCGGCCCTGTTCGTATGAGCACTGTATTTCGTACTAGGATTCCAGATGTTAAATTCGTCGATAAAGACTTTAGTTAAAACGTTTGGCTGCATAGACTTTTGCTTTTCCTTTCGGGGTCTTCAGATATTACATTCGTTGATTAAAGTCTTTAGTTGAAACCTTCAGCTGTATGTATAGATACTTTTCTTTTCGGAGTTTCCAGATGTTTAATTCGTTGATACAGACTGTACATGAAACATTCGGCTGTATGTGTATATGCTTTTCTTTTCGGGGTCTCCAGATGTTAAATTCATTGATAAAGACTTAAGTCGAAACGTTCGGCTGTATGTATGTATATATGTTTCCTTTCGGGGTCTCAGTTGCTAAGTAGTTAAGACGTTTGCCTCCACTCAGGATTTTTTTTTTGGGGGGGGGGGGGGGGGGGGTCAGTGAACTGGGTCGTTCGTCACAAGTGCGAATTTTACTACCATCACTATAGATCGTCACGGTAGTTGCGGAATTCGCGCTGTATGCGATGCTCGCAGTTTGTTTTATGTTAATTTCTTGTTGCTGAGATTTAGTCTGTTTTTTTTTTTCCAAGTGTAATTAACTGGTTGCTTGCACGTACGATGTCAGCAACGGAAATTCCCATGCTTTAACTGTGGCAGACGTGTGTTTATGCACGGCCTTCTCTATTTATAGGCCTAACAAGTCAACGGGAATTCCTGTTCTTGTGCAATATTAGAGAAGGCAGTGGTTTATGCAAGCTTCTCTTTCAAGTCACTGTCAGGGACCTTTTTTTCGGGCACCTTTCACAGAACTGTCTTCAACCATGCTCAAAAGTACACCGGTGCGCAAACACCTGTCTTTCAAAACAACGCTGCTAAACACTAGTCACACTCGCCATCTGTTTTCTTAATTTCTTTTTCTCCTGTTCCTTCTTATTCTCTTTTTCCTTTTTCTTCTTCCTAGTGTTGACGGACTATTAACTCCGGCGGAATGTTTTGCTTAAGCCAAATTCGTTAAAATAAAAATACACGCAATCGGACCCCTAGACTTTGGGCCCAGCAACTACTGCACCGCATCTGCTTTCAATCGCGTCATGTGAACCTTAATTCTTGTTTCGTTCGCTTGAAATGGATTATCTATATCTGCAGTGTTGTCTTTAGTCTGAACTTCGCTGTTTTGTTGTTGTTGTTGTTGTTGTTGTAATTCACCCAGCGACCCCTAAAGTTTGTCTGGCACCGATGATTCTCATGGCCAATAGTTTCGCCTTGACATGTTGTATTTGAGACAGTATTCGGGAAGACGTGATCTGTTTTACATGTGCACGTGGCTGATTCGCCAGTTTTAAATTGTGTGCACATGTGGCTGCGAAGTCGACTGTGCCCACTTCTAAGGCGTAGAATAATAACTTGCTCTGGTTTGTCCACAATATGGTAATCGTCTTGTGCCGGTTTTGGTGGCTTTCTGATTGATTTGATTGTTCTCTTCTTCTGTGTAAGAGGACTGGTACGTCAGGCTGTTTCTTCATTTGCATCTTCCTTTGCTAGTTTACCATCTCTTTCATTTCCATGAAATCCACAGTGAAGATGGTAATCCTTACATCGGTGGCCTATTTTGAGAGTAGTGTTTTGTATACCAGGAATTTTCCAGATTGGAGTGCCTGAAGTACACTCTTGCATCTGTTAGGAACCACCGTGAAATTGACGTATATTAACAGTTTCTCTGTTGGCTATTTTGATGCTTTGAACTAATGCATCTATTAGTTGTGACAGTGCTAGCTGTAGGTATTTTGGCATGCATATTCTGGTATTATTTGGATGCTCCGGTTATACACTCCTTCTACTTCAATTTCTGAGTTTTTTTTGTGCTGACCCAATCCGTATAGACACAGAAAACCCAAATATTAGGTGGGTATTCAGCATCAAGTAGAGCAGTGGCTCTCAGCCTTCCTAATGCCGCGAACCGCTTTAATAGTTCCCTCATGTTTGTGGCCACCCCCAGAACAATTTATCTTCCTTCATATCTTCACTGAATATGTGTTTTTACGATGTAACTATGCCACTCTTGTGAAAGGGTCGTGCGACCAAAAAAAGGGTCGCGACAGGCAGGTTCAGAACCGCTAAAGTAGAGCGAAGGATGTCTGTTTTACGTTTTTCACACATGTTTTGTTCTTCCTTGTAGAATACTCCTTTCACGTCCTGTCTGGATTGTATTGGCAGCTTATTAATCTCTTTTCAAGCGGGTTCCGATCTAGAATAGGCATTTAAGGGGCTATCAGGTTGCAGGCAGGTCATTTGTTTTTGCCCGCAGAGTCGTTGGACTTGATGGATGAAACTGCTTCTTTTTAGTCGGCCAAATTGCTAGATTTTGGAATCTTTTTTTTTTTGTTTCATAGTGGTTTCAGGGATGCTAAGAACTGTTTCTGCTCTGTATTAGTAATCTTAGTGTTCTCTCGTTCTGGTCAGTGTTTGGGTCATCGGCATCTTCTGATCACAGCTATAGGTGTTGATGTCATCCCGCCTGTTATGCCTGAACCCTAATTTTAATGTTATTCTCCCCTGCTGTCTGAGGCCTCCCTCCTCCCCGTCCCACATACATTTATCATCAAGATTACCATTTTACGTGTGGACGAACACTCAGGCAGCCGCCGTTATGGCGATTTACTACGACCATCGGCTTGGGCTAAGGGGATGCGAACGGGTTCGTTTAAAGCTGGGGTGCTTTTTCGACCCCGCTTTGGGGGTGCGCCCTTTTGTTTGGGTTTTGAAGTGGATTTAGGGGGGCCCAAAAGTCCAGAAAACAATGGCCAAAAACTGGGCGTAAATTTGATTGAAAAACCACAAAAACAGCCAAAGGGGGGGCGGGGGTTTGGTTTTGCAAAAGTTCTTTTAAAGGAAAAACAACAACCCTTTTTAAATAGTCGACCATTTTTGCGCTGTGTTTGATGATTTTTCTTTGGGGGAAATTTTTTGCTGGATTTGTAAATTTAGGGAAAAAGGGGGGGGGGGGGGGGTTTTGGGGGTGGGTCGAAATCCCCCCTTCGAATGGGGAAAAAGGTCGGGGTTCAAGTCTTGATGGAAGCCGGGCTTTACTTTTTAAAAATGACCCACTGGTTCCCCGTTCATCATCCCCAAAACTCGTCTTGACGTTTAAATTTGGGCTTGATTTCAAGTATCTTTAGCTTGTTCAATGAATCTTCAAAACGTTCATGGGTGTGTGAGCTTTTTAAATTTGAATGTTTTTCAGAACTCTCTTTCTCTGCCTCCTCCCCCCCCCCCCCCCCCCCCCTTCCCCCCCCCCCCCCCTATTTTTTGCTGGCCCCGAGGTAAAGGGGAAAGTTAGAGTTTCAGGGGTGTGCCCTTTTAAATTTTTAACCCTATAAAAAAAGTTTTTGTCGTCGTCTTCCCCTCCGTCCGTCCCCATTAAAAGTCACCGCACCCCGCACACGCACACAACCAAAACACACAACACCACACAAAACCCAAAACACACCGGGGGGGTTTAATTACCTCCTTCCCCCCCTAATAAAATCGAAAGCCAGCAGTTTTGAAACAGCTTTAAAAAAAAACCCCACCTGTTTCGTTGAGGAAAAACAAGCTCTCAGTGATAAAAGTTTTTTTTCCTGTAAAACCTTATTACATCAGCAGGC
>CAJHNH020003161.1:20000-80595 GCA_905116865.2 Candidula unifasciata | reverse complement strand
TTTAGAACCGTTTTTTCCCATTTTCCACGGTCAAACAAATCGCCTCGGTTCTTGCATGGCTGTTCTGTTTTTACATGGGGTGACTATGAATTCTCCTTGTCCTTTCTGTCTCGTGAATAGAATTTAAAATAGGATGCTTATATTTTTAATAAAACCCCCCCCCCCCCCACCACCCACACCACACAAATATAATCCGTTACTGTGATGCCATACCATACGCGAGCGTGTTCGTATGCACACAGACACACAGACTGACGCGAAATTGGGTCTATTCCAGCAATCTCACCTGGATATCACGACGTTGTATTAGAATGTATCTAACTCAGCTATGTCCCTGTGGACATCATCAGAGCTGTGAGAATGTGTGTTGTTAAGAGGGCAGCAGTGATCTGCTTCTTGGCTGCGGATGCTGTTGAAAAAAAAAGTACAAGAAATTCAGTATATTAAGATGCACGAAGAAGGTGATGCACCAAATTATGTTGTGTGTGTGTGTGTGTTGTTGTTGTTGCTGTCAGTGAATATTGAAGATAGGGTCATGCATTTTGTACACGTACTAGTATACTATAAATATAAGCTGGCATAATATTCCGCAGACAACAAGAGCTGCAGTAATCCGTTAACATGCAATGCTAAAGGATGTTCGTTACAAAAAGCGAATAGTTAAATCCTGTGACTACTTAAGAGGGGTTGGGGGGGGGGGGGTGTAGGCTGTAGTGGACATTACATTTTGCTTGCTCTTTATGGCAGTTCTAAAGTCGATAGGAGCTCTCTTTGTCGAAGGGTTTGGAGAGTTAAGGCTTCAGACGTAAAGATTTTATTCATGCTGTGAGAAAATGGCTAGGTTAACAATAAACACCTTGAAAGAAAAAAAAAACCGTTCATGTCCTTTTGGCGAATGTTCATATAAATGGTCTGATTTTGCATGAGACATAGACAAGATACACAGATTTGTATTGTCACTGAAATGCATCTATACCGCAAAAACATTTTGCTAGGGACAAAGTCAAGAAAACATTACTTTCTAACAGACCCTCGCATATCACACGTAGATCATTCTAGGAAGTGCCAGCATTATATATACATACATGCTAATATGGATAATACATACATACATACATACATACATACATACATACATACATACATACATACATACATACATACATACATACATACATACATACATACTGCGGAGATTTCAACGCCAGAGGAAACCGGTGGGGCAATGTAATCACCAATAAACAGGGGGAAGACCTGGAGGATGCCCTAGTGTCTGCCGATCTAGTATGCTTGAACGACGGAAAGGTTACCCGAATGGCAACCCGACAAGGGGATTCTGACAGCGTAATTGACCTGGCCCTAGTGTCTCCCTCCATTGCATCAGGATGCAGGTGGAGCACACTGGGATACCATGACAGTGATCACTTTCCTTGCGTCGTCCTGGTGGAGAAGAGCAACAACAAAGGTCATGTAATCATTGTGCCTGCTTTTCTATATGACCGTACAGGGCAAGATGCCATTAGCAAAATCAGACGACGTAAAACAAGAGCAGATCGCAGACGGCGGGAGAGATGGGCCCAGCCACCATGGTGGAATGAAGTAGTCAACATGGCGTGGCTAGAAAAAAGGAACGCTGTCAAGGCATGGCAAAAAGGCAAGGAAAATTGATCCGTCACTTTCTGAACGCCTGATCAGTCTAAAAGATGAGGTTAACAAGCGGACAGTGGCTTTCAAGTTAATTGCCAAAGAAGCCAAGACAGCGAAATGGAACGAATTCTGCAAGAGCGTTTGCTCCGAGGGATCTCTTGTGACATTCTGGCGCCTTCAACGGAGCATGCAACGGCGCCGCACGACCAAGGGGTATCCCTGATTTTCAGGGTACAGACCTGATATGGCAGAGAACTGATGCTGATAAAGGAAAAAACCCTTCTTGCGCGCTACTTGGAGCAAACTGACCAAAAAGACGAAGCTGCAAGAATAGGGGTTAAGATGAAACTGTCGATGCTGTGCGAGAACACTGAGCTAGGCACTGATTTCACAATCACTGCAGACACCTTAAGAACTTGCCTCAAGAAATCGCGCAGCACTGCTCCAGGCCCTGACGGCATCCGATACAACGACATGCTGATGATGTCGAATGCTGATTTGAAAAGCGTGGCAAAGGAATTCAATATCAGCATCCAGAGTGGCCAGATACAAGAGGAATGGCTCCATAGTTATTTGTTCCCACTACCAAAGCCTAATAAAGACCACTCAAAGATCTGCGGCTACAGAATCATCTCGATGCAGAATACTGTTGGCAAACTTTTGGAAAAAATTGTCGCACAAAGATTGACCACCTACTTGGAACTACATGATAAGCTCCCATCAACACTTGGAGGGTACAGGTTGAAGAAAGAGACATGGTTCAATGCTGCTGTTTTTCGCCTACGATGTGTACGAGGGATTTCAGATTAAAGAAGAGACATGTGCGGCAGTGTTGGACTTAGAAGATGCCTACAATAAAGTACCATACGAATATTTAATGCAATTACTGCTTAAAACTAGAAGTCAATCCTATTCTGATCCCGCTGGATTGCTGCGGTCCTATTCCAGAGAAAGATTGTACTAAGATGTGGTAGCTGGTCCTCAGAACCGCAAACGATATGTCCAGGCTTGCACAGGGATCACCGCTATCACCAGTCTTATTCAACGTTTATACGGTGATGATCACTGAGCAGCAGTTGAATGGAAAGGGAAGGACTTTGTCATTTGCTGATGACATTTTGATTTATCGACGAGGGGCGTGATAGACAGGAGATCGCCAGCACACAATGCACAAAGAACTCGATCGAATCGCCGCCTGGTGTGATGGTTCCAATGCCTATGTCAATCCTTCGAAGGCATCAGTGTCATGGTTCTCTTTGAACAATCACATTGTCAAGTCGGACTTACCAGAAGTGAAAATGCGTGATAATATATTGATCAGAACCAACGTTATGACGTTTCTCGGGGTGAGGTTCGATCGCAGCTTGTCATTCAGGGAACACATTGACCATGTGATAACAAAAGCACGCAAAGGTCTATCTGCAATGAGGATTATGGCTGCTTCCAATATCGAGCAAAGACTACTAATACTTCTGTTCTACGGTCTGGTCCTTTCACCCATTGAATACGCTCTGGCCATCCTCACTGTCAGTGCCACCCAGATTGAAAGACTCGAAAAGGTGCAAAATGAAGCCATGCGCATTATTTTGGGATGTACAAGAGACACATCCTGTGAAGCAATGAGGTATCTACTTGACTTTCCAACAATGAACCAAAGGATCAGGATGTGGAGGGCTCGGGCATACCTCAAAATATGTGCTGATAAGAAACACCCCACTGCATCAAGCGCTTTTTAGTGAAAAGGGCGACAGACTGAAGAGGGGAAAATCGTGGCTAGGTCGGGCAGAAGATGTTATTAGGCAAATATGCAGCCTAACCGACATCATACCTGGTGCAGAATGGATACCTGTGCCTCAGGCGTTTATTTGTACATTTTCCTGTATTGTCACACTCAACAGGCGATGCAGAGAAGAGAATCCTGTTGCTGTTAATGCAGAGGTCAACGCTCTCATCGGTGAAAATTCAGACGAAGCAGATGCAATAATCTATACAGACGGATCCGTTATACGCCAAAGAAGAAGGCGCATGGGCATTTACAGCACGCTCAGCGGGCAGAACAGTCAAAGAAGCCAACGGTGCCTTCTCCATGACAACCAGCAGCATGACGATGGAGGTGATGGCAGTGACGCAAGCGTTTGCTTGGCTTGAAACACAAAAATACACCCGCATATGTATACTCAGTGATTCAATGAGTATGATCCGGAGGGTTCAGGCAGGTTCAGTGCGAAGACAATGGCTTGAATCATTACAGAAGTCCACTGTGCGTGGAGTCACCTTTATTTTTGTTCCGGGACACGCAGGCGTCGATGGAAATGAAAGAGCTGACAGGTTGGCTGGATCCGCTATCACTACCGACGGTCGGCCTATGGATCATGCTGATATTATCAATGCCCCTCAGAGAAATGGGAAGGATAGAGGACTTTGGTGGCAGTGAATCCACATCACTCGCCAGAATGGCAGATTTGGGAATTAAGATCGGCACAGCAAAAAAACGGAGACGCACACCGGACACGTCAGAAGACTTGTTAATCAACATAGAACTGGTACTATAGCCATCGGACGTTGGGGTTCATACTGAGGGGGAGGATCTGAGCACCTATGGACATGTCCGGAGTGCAATGACGATAACCCAACTAACTAACTAACTAACCTAATACATACATACATACATACATACATACATACATACATACATAACATACATACATACATACATACATACATACATACATACATACATACATACATACATACATACATACATACATACATACATACATACATACATACACACACAACATACATACATACATACATACATACATACATACATACATACATACATACATACATACATACATACATACATACATATATACATACATACATAACATACATACATACATACATACACATACATACATACATACCTACATACACACATACATACATACATACATACATTCATACATACATACATACATACATACATACATACATACATACATACATACATACATACATACATACATACATACATACATACATACATACATACATACATACATACATACATACATACATACATACATTCATACATACATACAGACAGACAGACAGACAGACAGACAGACAGACAGACAGACAGACAGACAGACAGACAGACAGACAGACAGACAGACAGACAGACAGACAGACAGACAGACAGACAGACAGACAGACAGACAGACAGACAGACAGACAGACAGACAGACAGACAGACAGACAGACAGACAGACAGACAGACAGACAGACATACATACATACATACATACATACATACATACATACATACATACATACATACATACATACATACATACATACATACATACATACATACATACATACATACATACATACATACATACATACATACATACATACATACATACATACATACATGCATACATACCCGAAAATACGAGCTGGTTTGTTAATATGACAGTGATCAGGTTGGTGTGTGAAAGTGTTGAGCACTAAATGTGATGAATGATGGATGAAGGGGTGAAAGGGTACATGAGTGAACAAGTAAGTGTGTGAGTGAACAAGTGAGTGAGTGGAAGCGGTCGAATAAGTGAGTTGGTGTATGAGTGAGGGATGCCGAGTGGGATATAAAGAGCACATTCTACCTTGAATACACCCATGACGAACGAAGTCCAGCATCATCTTCTGTGTGGCGTCCGGTTGATCGTAAGGCGTCTGGTGACCAGCATTGCGGACAATCACTCGACAGAACTCACCTGCATGTGTATAATAACCTAGAATTGTGCCATCGTTGTACCAACGATTGCGATAAGTGTTGTTATTGTAACTAATTTGAGAAAACCAAGGTATCGTCATGATGGCTTCTTCAGTACCAACATCCGTAGTGATCCCATCCATGTCTCCAGAATAAATGAGGACTTTATAGTTGTTCATGATTTCGGCCAGTTGTGGTTTTGTGCTCAACATGGCGTCAGACTTAAACCTGGCGTGAAGATCTTTGTTGAAAGTTAGGAACTTACGCTTGCTGCCTACGTGAACCATGTCTCGAATGAGCTTCGAGTTCATCAGAACTTGAACCTGACGATAATCAGGCTGTACTCTTGTAAGGTAATTCTCTTCAATATAAGGTGTTGCAGCTACAATTTTATCAATTATACTCGCCATACTCTCTCTGTCTGTGTCGTTTCTATCGAATAATTCTCTGACAGATTTCTGGTGATTGAGATATTCTGCATAGGATATTGCTCCAAGAGAATAATAGAAGAGACCCTGAGCTAGACCCTGGGTGTAGGGATCAAAGAAAGGACCTCCCATGTAGATCCCAGCTAGGGGTATCGATGATCTGTTTGCCTGGATTTCCTTGTGTATCCGAAAAGCCACAGTTGGGATATATTTCCCAGCGTACGACTGTCCCCCGATGTATAACTGGGTGTTCAAATAGGCAGGAAATAATGTGTAGAACTGGCTGATGAAAGAGAACAAGTCCTCTGTGTAGCCATCGTTGGTAGTTTTCCAACCACGTTGACCACTGTCTGAATAGCTGTAGCCAGTACCAACTGGGTTATCTATATATAGCATAGCAAACGATTCCGCCCAGGATTTCTCCCATCTTTTGTAAGATGTTTCATCTCCAGTAGCGCTAACTGTTTCTGTAACTCTGATAGGTCCGTTTTCCCACAGTAGACCAAACATGGAAGAAACGGAAGGACCTCCATTCAGCCACACGAGAACCGGCGCGAGAGGTTCTGAAATGGCAGGGAAGAACCAGAAAAACAAATGATTGCCCAGTTGTTTGTCCACGGTTATAAACCCAGCGTAGCTCTTCGGGATTATTTTTTGGGGATCCCTGACTTCACTGAGCTCCAAGGCAGATTTAATATCGCCTCTCTCCAGAAACGGCGACAGATGTAACGGATCTGTACATGTTCCAACAAGCCAGAGTGTCACGTGGACCAGCCACAGAGAAACATGGCCGCTTCTGTTTAGCCACATATCCTGTTGAGAGGCAAATAAACCAACATATTAAAATTTTGTTTAAGCATTATCGCAAACATAAAAAATCACACAAATGACTCACTTAAAAAATATAATTACTTGGTTAGAAAAAGAAACAATATCCATTTATAGATGTGCTGCAGTTTTCACCATTATGGTGCAGTTTTTTCTAAAACATGGCAGTTATCTCGACACACTGGAAAGTGAATTTTGATGGCACGAGTATCCTTGAGTATTAATGACAACACAACATCTAGCATTAGAATGGAGGTGGAGGCTGTAACTGCAGCTCTCCGGTGGCTAGAGAACCAGATGCATACACATGTCGTAATTGTAACAGACTCTGAAAGCATGCTGGAGAAGGTGAAAACAGGGATGCTTCGAGCAGAGTGGCTAGCTTTACTGGAAAGGTCACGGGTGGTGAGCATACTTTGGATCTTTTCTCCAGGCTATGCCGGTGTGGTGGGCAATGAACAGGCGGCAGATTGGCTGGATCCGCACCACTGGGAGGTGAATTGATACATGATAAATCATGTGTTGTCAAGGCCCTTTGGGAACAAGCAATTGAATCAGTAGGGACTGAAAATTATTATGGCCTGGAGAGAATGAGGCACCTGGTTGTAACCAGAAGGTCTGGCCGGCTCACTACACTCAGAGGAAAGGCAAGACGGACATTTAACCAGATTGTGACCGGTACCATCAGTATTTGAATTCTGCGCTGGCTGCTGAAGATGAGGACGGAGCATGCATGGGAATACCTCAAGTCCTGTGATGTCAATTCTTAACTCAACTCAATTGAGTTTCAATTATGCCTGCCAGCCCGAAGGTCTTGGGTTTGGTTCTGCGCGGAGGCGAATTTGTGGGATTGTCCATTGCTTTAGGAAGTATAATTGATAGGAATGATGTTACACATGGAGTACCGGTCGGTCTTTGGAAATACGGTGAATATAACGCAAAGCAAAACCACGCAAAACAAAGAACATGACGAGTAACCTTAAAGTAACGAAGAACATCTTGCATAACTCATAAAAAGACCACAGTCGATCCTCTCATTTTCCCACTGCTTTGCTTAGCTATTGGGGAGGAGATCGATGCAGCTATGGATCTGAGTGCTAATCAATTATCATTAATCACTTTGCTGAGATGTTGAGATGGAGGAACGAACTTTCTTTTCAAAGAGCCCCAAATTGTGCACGCAGACACTTTTTACATTCGGCTCTTTAAACAGCAGTTGTTTTTTATTTGTGAAGCATTCAATGATCTACAACAATATACATAATATGACTATCAAGTAAAATACTCAGAATTATAGATGATTTATGCACACATGCGAATTTGCATACATACCACACACGCTTACATACATGCAAATATACATACACGTACGCGCACACCACACACAGGCATACACACATACATTCACACACACACACACACACACACACACACACATATATATATATATATATATATATATATATATATATATATATATATATATAACTAGTCATCCCTTTTTGTGATACAATTTTTCGTTATTTTGAAGACCCACCCTGTTTCTTGCCAGGGGCCGCAATATAGCCCGGCCATAAATACGGTCTAATAGCTGAACTCAGTTTCTGGGAACTCTCCACGGGTGATCCTCATCCGCATGGTGGCACTTTGTGTAATCGGGTGTTTATCGCTTGTGTGATGTCCTAGTGGGGTAAAATCTACTACTACTACTACTACTACTACTACTACTACTACTACTACTACTACTACTACTACTACTACTTCTACTACATTTATATACATTCATAAACACAGCACACTGGCATATTAAAAACACGCATGCAATCATCAGTGTTTTTTTTTTTTTTTTTTCAATTTGTACTTTGAATACATCTTGAGAGGAACACTACAAAATCATGCAACCATTGGCGGAAGACCATTATGTAATTTACGTTCCAGGTCAGTCGACCCAACCTAAAATGGGTAACATAAAAATTCCTGGACGTAAATTTGGTCAGCGTGATGTTAACTCGATCTCCTATTCAGTACTGGTTCGTATAGAAGACTTAGTCTAGTCTCATATTCCCGAAATATAGCAAGAGAAGGATGCTTTTCTTTTGCTTGTTCACACATTGCCATCGATGGCCACGATATGAAACCACACACAAATTCACAAAAAACAACAGTGTCTGAGATGTCACTGTGTGATCTACCTACTCACCTTGGTACTAGAATCTCAGCCTATTTCTCTCCATAGACGTTGAAACTCCACAGGTTTTGTGGAATCGTTTAGAACTAGGAACAGAACTCCTGTTGTAAAAAAACAGGAACTGACATGGCAGATCGCACACTACACGGCGCCTGGTTCTCAGAATGAGATCTGTCCTCGCTCGCGCTGGCTCTCAGCCCGTGAAAAGGCCAACGCCCTCATTTTGTTGCATATAGTGCATGTGTAAAACATCAGACGACGATTTGTCGTTCTCGCCCTCACCCCCACAAGCCGCCTGGTTTTGCCGATAAGGATGTCCTAATTATTATTTCTGTAGAGATGCAACAAGGTATTTCGCATCTGCTTTGTAGGCCTGCCATGCAGTTTAAAGTTTTCTGGAACAAAGCCGAAGTCCAGAAGTGGACAAACAACCAGAACTTTCCGTCGGAGTTTACAGACGATAAACGTGAAGAAAAATAAGGACTGTTTCTGTGAGTTCTATTAAGGAGCTTCGGTGGACTCTTGTCTCTGAGAGAGTTCTTTTGGGGAGGGGTTATTGACTCTTGTCTCTAAGAGAGTTCTGTTAGGGAAGGGCGGTTACCTCTTGTCTCTGAGAGAGTTCTGTTAGGGAAGGGCGGTTAACTCTTGTCTCTGAGAGAGTTCTGTTAGGGAAGGGCGGTTAACTCTTGTCTCTGAGAGAGTTCTGTTAGGAAGGGGCGGTTAACTCTTGTCTCTGAGAGAGTTTTGTTAGGAAGGGGCGATTGACTCTTGTCTCTTAGAGAGTTATATTGGGGAGGGTTGGTTGACTCTTATATCTAAGTTAGTTCTTTTTTTTGGGGGGGGGGGGGGGTGGTTGACTCTTGTCTCTGAGAGAGTTCTGTTAGGGGGGGGGGGGGCGATTGACTCTTATATCTCAGAGAGTTCTGTTAGGAAAGGGCGGTTGACTCTTTTCTCTGAGTTAGTTCTTTTGGGAGAAAGACGGGGGGTGGGGGGGGGGGGGGGGGGGGGGGTTGACTTTTGTCTCTGAGAGAGTTCTTTTAGGAAGGGGCGATTGACTCTTATATCTCAGAGAGTTCTGTTAGGAAGGGGCGGTTGACTCTTTTCTCTATGTTAGTTCTTTTGGGGAGGGGTGGTTGACCCTTGTCTCTGCGAGAGTTCTGTTAGAAAGGGGCGATTGACTCTTGTCTCTGAGAGAGTTCTGTTAGGAAGGGGCGATTGACTCTTGTCTCTGAGAGAGTTCTGTTAGGAAGGGGCGGTTGACTCTTGTCTCTTATAGAGTTCTATTGGGGAGGGATGGTCGACTCTTATCTCTGAGAGAGTTCTGTTAGGAAAGGGCGGTTGACTCTTGACTCTAAGAGAGTTCTACTAAGGAGAGATGGTTGACTCTTGTCTCTGAGAGAGTTCTGTTAGAAAGGGGCGGTTGACTCTTGTCTCTGAGTAATTTCTATTGGGGAGGGGTGGTTTACTCTTGTCCATGAGAGAGTTCTGTTAGGGAAGGGCGGCTGACTCTTGTCTCTAAGTGAGTTATATTGGCGAGGGGTGGTTAACTCTTGTCTCTGAGAGAGTTATGTTAGGGAGGGGCGGTTGACTCTTGTCTCTAAGAGTGTTCTAGTGTGGCTGTGGTTGACTCTTGTCTCTAAGAGAGTTCCATTGGGAAGGGATGGTTGACTCTAGTCTCTGAGAGAGTTCTTTTGGGGAGGGGTGGTTGTTCCTTGTCTCTGAGAGAGTTCTATTCGGAAGGGGTGGTGGACTCTTGTCTCTGAGAGTTCTACTTTGAAGGTTTGGTGGACTCTTGTCTCTGAGAGTTCTACTTTGAAGGTTTGGTGGACCCTTGTCTCTAAAAGAGTTCTATTCGGGAGGGGTGGCGGACTCTTGCCTCTGAGAGTTCTACTTTGAAGCGGTGATGGACTCTTGTTTCTGAGAGAAATCTATTCGGGAGGGGTGGTGGAGTCATGTCTCTGAGAGAAGAATACTTGAACGGCGAACCGTGGTGGTATAGCGGCTAGACGCGCGCTTGCGGATCCGAAAGTCGCGCATTTGAATCCTCATAGGGGGCGACAATTTTTTGTGCGTGACCTTGGCTCTCAGGTCAATCACCTAGCTTTAAATGGGTACCAGGTGAAGTCCTGGGAAGAAAGGCAGCCAGTGCGATTGTGACCACATTATCCATCGATCCATTAATCTAAACATAAATAAGTCTAGCCTGATGCGCCCGATGTGCCACTGGTGTGTAACGATACATTTACTTTCATCGGGTATATGTCGCTTGGTTGATGTCCTGGTGGAGTTGAATCTCACTTACTTACTCACTCACTCACTCACTTACTCACTCGCTCACTCGCTCACTCACTCACTCACTCACTCACTCGCTCACTCGTCGTAAACAACCATTGATTGCGCCCTCTTATTTCCGCCGTTGCAAGGAGTGCATATGAACAGAAATCACAAACGTAGGGTCGAATAATGTTGGCCGAAGAAATCTGCATATCCACGAATGCTAACTGAAGCCACGGTGTTAGATAAAACAATAGATCCGAGGATGCGGGGTTAACCGCAGGTCCGGCAGGCAGCAAAGCACAAGGGTACACAGTATGGCATGTGTACAAGTGTGCACTGAAAAGATTTAATATCTCCAATTGAGACCATTTGCCGCGGGAAACCAAGCATCTGTGAGTATATCTAGTGTGTTATGTGAATTTTTGAAATCAAGACTATGAGGGAAAGGCACGAGTATACTGTTTAGGAAATATATAATCTAGTATCGTGAAAATATGTTTCTTACATGGGTCTACAGTGGCAGGACATAAGAAGTAAAAATAACAGAGGCGCCGACCGCACGAAAACATTGTGGGGGGGGGGGGGGGGGGAGGGGGGGGGGGGGGAGGGGGATGCGGGGCTCAGTCGCCTTACAAATTTACTAAGGAGGGCCTTAAGGTAACTAAAGCTGTTTAATTGCTTAATATTGTAGACGCCATAATTGCAAGCTGGTATAGGTCTCAGTAAAACCCTCAGAGGATAGGCATGACTAAAACACTGCGATACTGCATTCATATAATCCATTACATAATTTGCAGATGTCCAGCTACTACTATTCAGTTGCTGCTTGTATCATCTCATGGACACTTGCAGAAAACTAAATGTTAGCATGCCATTCTTTCACGATTTTATCATCGTTTCAGTTGAATACAGTACACACATAATCTAATTGTAGAGTAGCAGGTCAATAAATTGCTACACACGCAATTGTGTAAAGGAGATCAAACAATTATGTCTAGATTGAACAAAAGGAAATAATTATTTGATAGATGTTTTTTTTTTTAAAATTAGGCTTGTAATTGAAATGTAAGACGGTTGTTTCTAGAACCATCACTTGTTTACTAGGAGATAAAATACTATGCACAGTTAGAATAGATAGAAAATCAACAAGTCTTAGCAACCTTGATATTCCCTTTCTAGAACCATTACTTGTTTATTAGTTTGAAGAATATTACGCGAAGGAATAACCTAGTTTAATTTAAAAAAAAAAAAAAAAGGATGTCTTCTGTACTTTTGTGGACGTGCCCTATCAAAGATAACCCAGTAGTACTTGCTTTCTAGAAGTTCTAGAAGATCCTAGAAGGCCAGCTCTCCATCTAATTAGTGCATTTCGGTGTAGAATTATCTGCTGCAACGAGACGCTTCTTCTTCTCTTTCTTTTTTCTTCTTCTTCTCTTCTACCATTAACCTCAGCGAGATGTTGGGGAAAGGGGGAGGGGGGGGGGGGAATTAATGATCGTTTGTGCATTTTTTCCAATGCATTGTACAAGTTGGTGGTCATTTCTGTTAGGTTGCTCCCGATGATGTCGCTCCATTTCCTGTGTGATCTTCCCCTTGCTCTGTCTTTATTATATTACTTCAGCTTGGCTCTCTGTGGCAGTGGGTACCAGGGCATTCTCGTCAGGTGGCCAAACCATCTCACTTCTTGTTCTTTAATGAATTCTATGACTGGTTTCAGTCCTAGTCTTCTTCTACTTTCTTTATTCTTGATTTTATCTCTTCTTGTCACACCGGCAGCTGTGCTAAGCTATCTCATCTCTGTTGTTACAATCTTCCGCTTATTAGTTGTAGTAATGGTCCATGTTGCGATTCAGACGCACTTGAGAAAATCCCATGGTAAGGACTTAGATAGCAAACACTTTTGAGCATACTAGAACTTTCTAGGGGAAGTCACGTTAAGAAAACCCATACCACACATTCCTGCATGTCTGTATACAACCACCTGAGCAACCTTCAGTTGTTGAAACTCAGAGAAAGAGGAATGGTTGCATAGATCCTCGTAGACAAGAATCTTTAGTTGTGGATATGCCAGCTCAACACTAAAAGCAGCTAGAAGCAGAGGTACCACACTGAGCCTCAAAAACATACACTAGAGAAGAAACAAAAAACGGGACGTTGAACTACACAGACAACAGACAAGATACATGGATCCATGTCCAATAGAGACACATTAAAAAGAAACAATACTAAGATGTTAGAGTCGACGATTAACCAGTGAGTACCCACCTGCCCTAGAAGCGAGCTGGCACATAAACACTAGAACCAGTTAACGAAGTAAAAAGAGAAGACGAACACAACGTAACATCATGAGTATGTAAGCAAAGAGCGAAAACAGCGGCCAGTCAGAATATCCCTGATGTTATTTGTCACATTACTAAGGTATTACAATAAGAATTTGTCACATTACTAAGGTATCACAATAAAAATGTGTCACATTACTAAGGTATCGCAATAAAAATGTGTCACATTACTAAGGTATCGCAATAAAAGTGTGTCACATTACTAAGGTATCACAATAAACAATAGTGTAGCAAAGAAGAGTTGTTTCAAGACATTTTATTATTCTTATATCTTATTTATATTTTTCTTCAGTTGACGTCTCCTAAAGCAAACTAAGGACGAAACTGGTTTTGACATCAAAATGCACAAAGAAGAGAGCTGTGCTACAGTAACTGATAGTAACTGAGTCTTTCAGTTTATTTAGCACAAACCCCGGTGTTTTGGGAAATAAACACATTGACAGACTGGCTGGCTCTGCACAACTTAGTGGAATACTGATACATGATAAGGCAGACGTGGTTAGTGCCTTGTGGGAGAGCGAGTACAGCTCGGAGGAGCAGATGGATCACCACAGTCTGGTGAGATTGATGCAGAGGGGAATGACGCCAGGTTCTGGCAGATGCTCGAGGCTCAGAGAAAAGACAAGACGGACGTTTAATCAGAATGCTACTGGCACCATTAGTATCGGAACTCTTTGCTGGCTGCTGAAGATGGGGACGGAGCGCTTATGGGAATGCCCCGAGTGCTGTGATGTCGGTTCTTGAATCAAATCAAATCAATCATAGCACACACCCAAAAGACCTTTACTGAAATTAGTGGGAACATATTTGTCAGAAATTACAAGATGATATGTTCGGGCTGACATTAAGTTAAATTAGTTGCGTATCCTTTACAGGACGTTGCAGAACCAACCCTAACAGCCCCTGGCTGTTGTGTGGTTTCTCCAGGCAATATACGTCCAGTAGTTTGCCATTGCTTTCTGGACGGTCGGCTTTCTTGATACCGCTGTCGAAACCAACGCAAGGCGCAGTGCCCGCAGCTGGGATCGAACCTGGCATCCAGGCATTACGAAGCGAAGCGTTCGCATCGACTTAGCCACAGAGCCGACTTTATGTAGTGCATACTCCCACATTCAGTCATGGTCAATATCAGAAACTGTTTAATGTTGAATGTTGAAGTAAGAATCGACATCACAGCACTCGGGACACTCCCATAAGTGCTCAGTCTCCATCTCTAGCAGCAAGCGAAGAGTTCCAGTTCCGATGGTACCAGGAACCGTTTGATTGTAAATCCGTCTCATTCTTCCCCTGTGTCAATATCAATATCAATTATGTGTTGAAGTTATTTCCGCGGTAGATGAACAGTGGTTAAAAAAGAGACACACTGTCACAGAATGGTCCACCAACAACGCTTTAGGAATACTGCCATTCAGACATTGTGAAACAGACCCAGCCACATAGTGTTGCCACTTTGGATGTTTTATATCCAGATTTAGATGTTTTCCTTGTATTTAGATGGCGTTTTGACGTTTAGATGGTAGATGTTTTTCATTTGGAGTGAATTTATCAAATCTAACCTAAGAAACAGGATGAAATTTGATCTCTTAAATGCTGTCTTGAATAAAATTTTGCCTGATGAGAGTAGGAAAAGGCTGTTCCACTTATCAGCTCCCTGATTGGGTATTAAAAGAAATTGAAACAGCTAAAGCATACCAGAGTCATTTTGGATCTGAAGCTTCAACTTCATCATCCAAGCTAAGTTTATCCTGTGAATCTTGTAAGGCAGACATCAGTAAAGTTGAGGACATGATTCTATAGGGTAAGTCATATTAATTGCTATGTAATTTGTGACTCTTTCGATCTGGATGTATTTTCTAGATGTTTTCTCACGCGAATTTAGATGTTTCTAGATATTTTTGACTCCGTTGTGGATGTTTTTTGTCAAAGAAAAGTGGCAACACTGCTGCCAGAGTAGACATTGCTGTCATGTCAAACTGTTTAGAAATACTAAGGCTGACTTCAAGACAGCGCCGTGTTTTTGAGTTCAGTTAGTCGTGATCAGCTGGAGAACTTGGAGATCCTGAAACAAAATTTAAGAACAAATTAGCAACACTCACAGCGTTCAAACTCACACATGCGCGAGCACACACATACTCACACACACACACACACACACACACACACACAGCGAGAGAAAAGAAGAAGATGATAATGCTAATAATGATAATGATGATGATAAATATGGCGATGATGGTGATAATAATGATGATGATTACGTTTTACCAAAATAGTGGCATTAAAAGCTAAGATTTATCCAAGTAAGGCCATTGAAAGGTTTCCATGGTAGCTAAAACAAGTCTGTATAATTCGCTTTAGAGAAGTCATAGAGCTTTTAATCATTGAAGGGAAAATATAAGCCACAGTTGTGTAGGATACCACTTGACCTACTCCATGTTCCCTCTCTCTCTCTCGCGCGCGCCCGCACACACACACAAACACACGCGCGCGCACACACACACTTGTCTTACATTATGATTAATTGCCCTTTATACTTTTGTGCGGTTTTTAAACACATTAAACGATTACAATCGAAAATAATTTATCTTCTGCCCTCAACTCCCTCTGGCAAACCAATATGTGGGGCATCTATGCCAGATTTACAAGCCCAGAGAATGGCCTGGCCTCATTACGCACTGGCACTACGTCAAATTCATCCCATAAATGTATTTGCAAGGCTGGTATTACTTCTTTCCTTCTCTTCTTCGCGTTTACCGGCTGTAAACTCCGGCAGAAAGTCCTGGTTGTTCGTTCACTTTTATACTTTAGTCGTGGTCCAAAACCTAAGTTTTGCGTTTCAAAATCTGCCTTATTTGTATGCAGACTGTTGGTTCATCGCCATGCAGGCATATCCACTCTAAATTCGAAGGAAACATCCTCAATTAGCCTACTCTTAGGACATGCTTGTGAAGGAAGAGACCACTCCCCCTTTTTTTCCCCACAATGTGGCCCGAGAATCCACACGGATATTGCTGGTATTCGTCTCGTTAAAGGCGCACATGTGAATTCCTATTGCAAATAAAACAAAAATAGGTAGTTTTCTTCTTCTGCGTTCGACATCAGTCATGCTAAACACTGAGTCCCGTCTTGGTCACAATAGGAATAAACTCACAGGGAGCAAGTACAGCAGGGATTTACCAGTCATCAGTAGAAGTTATCCTTGTCGACAAGTGTTTCGGCCCACGATTCTCCTAGACACTTTCGGAGGTGGGCCCACCTGAGTTCATGAAGCTCAGGGCTGGTACCCTGCTGCACGAAATTACCGGATGGTGTTTTTCTTTCAGATAGGGACAAGACGACTTTGTGATTTGCAGAAGGTACTGTGAGATACGAAGTCGTCGTGGCAGCCTAATTAGAACAGTCAGCGTACCTGGACGACCGAGCGACAAGCTTACGATTGGTTTACCGGACACATGTTGAACTTTTGTTAGCAGGTGGCAGAGGATCACTGGCAGACAATTCGGACACGATGGACTTTCAAGGTATGAAAAACTCTTTTCCGCTAGACACCCGGACCAGCTCACCGAGGCCTGTACCCTAGGTTGTTTCGCTGCGTCCAAAGCCAGCTCGAGCCTCTCGCTCCCACTTCGACGGCAAAGACCCGTACTGTGTACGCCTCGTTTCTCCTCAGACCGGCTGCTAAGTCACAATATTTCTCGAGCTTATATGTGTGACTCTCGTCCATACGCGACTCATACGGGACAGTGAGCTTAATCAGGATGAGCTGCCGTTTCTCTGCAGAGTGAAGAACTATGTCAGGTCGCAGACCAGTCTTCCGGATTAACTCGGGGTACCTCTCATGGCCCGGCAGATCAACCGCCAGTAACCAGTCCCTCGCAGAGTCTAGCACAGATGGAGCGAATGCGTTTCGGTTGACCTTACCTTTTTGAATCTGCCCAGCCTTGAGGAAACGAATGGGACGATGGTAGAACTGGCTCTAGCGTTAGCCCTCATTCTAGCCTGGTCAACAACGGCTGCTAACTCTTTTAGCACCTTGTTGTGACGCCAGGTATATCGGCCTTGGCCTAGGGCTTTCCTGCACGCGGAAAGGACGTGCTCAAGAGTCTGCTTCGCTTTGCACAACGGGCAAGTCGGATCGTTGGTCGCAGACCATTTAACCATGTTAACACCGGACGGTAATACATCGTACGCCGAACGAACGATAAAGCTCAGTCGTAGCGGGGTCATTCGCCAGATCTCACCCCATGTGAGTACTCTTGGCAATGCGCTCTCCAGGCTGACCCAATAGCCCTGCTGCGACAGCTGGGCTGCCTTCTGGACCCGAACCTCGTTTTCGTTGTCCCTCACCATTTGTATTACCATGTCTCGGCGTTCTTTGGCTGAGGCCTTTGACCACCAAATGACCTTACCGTGCCCTAGGCCTCGACGGTCTGTTTGAGTGTATCCCATTATCTCCTTCAATTTTAGTGCGTTCTGCGCAGATTCAGTCGCATCGAGGACCCTCCACTTCTGCCCAGTCTTGAGAGCGGGCTGGACAGCGATGACATTTGGTCCTGAAGACTCGCGCAAGAGCATGACGAGTCTTACTTTGCCAACTTTGAACTCTTCAGTTTTTGATTTGAACGGGAGTACCAGCTTAGCCTGCTTGCAATACAGAGCCACGTCGATCAGACAAGGCGGTGCACCAATCCACTTTCTTAAGGCTGTGTTGATTTTCCTCTCCATGGTTTCCACTGCAGTCATCGTCACCTCGTAGACTAACAGTTTCCATAGGAGCTTCGGAATCAACATGAATTGGAGACACCATACCTTTAACTTCCCGATCAGCCTGCAACGCTCGATCGCGAGCAGGCCTGTAGCCAGTGACTCGTGTATTCGCCGGACTTCCGCTCTGTCAGATAACTTCGAATCGTAAACGCGACCGAGGCTCTTCACCGGTTCATCCAGAACCGTGGGGATCTTGTTCCTTGCCACCGTAAAACTGGTTGCCGCCACTCGACCCCTAAGGATAGACAGACTCCTCGACTTCTGCAGTTTGAACTGCATACCGCTCCCTTGGACCACCGCGTCCAATCTTCCCAGGATCGTGCGGGCAGACTCCTCGCTGCCCGTTATAATAGTCGTGTCATCCATAAAGGCACGCAGTGGAAGCACTCAGTGAACCCCTATTTGAAAGCCCAGTCCGTAGCCGGCTGCCCTGACCAACATGATCTGCATGGCCATGACATTATTGGTGAGATCGTACACCCCATAGCTATCCCAATCTGCAGCTCAGTCCATCTCATGGTAAACGTCGAGGTAGAGAAGCGCAAAGCGAACTTAGAGAAATATTGCTCGATCATATCATTGATCTGTGCCGGTACGTGGAACATGCGAAGGGCTCGCCACAGTAGCCTATGGGGGACTGCCCCGTAGGCGTTGGCTAAGTCTAACCATATCACGTGCAATTCGGTTCTCTCATGCTTGGCTCTCTGGATAGCCTCCCAAATCATGGTCGCGTGTTCAAGGCACCCAGGAACGCCCGGAATACCACCCTTCTGAACACTCGTATCTATGTACTTGTTAGACATCAGATACTGTGTGAGCCGGCGACCCATGACCGAGAAGAATATCTTACCCTCGACATTCAACAGCGAGATGGGCCTGAATTGGGAAAGACTCTTCGGGTCCTGCTCTTTGGGAATGTAGACCCCATTCGCCTTTTGCCACTCTGGACTAATGTGTTTGCCGATCCACGCTTGTTTCAACAAGACGTGAAGCATTTTTAGGATTTTCGGGCAACGCTTGTAAAGAACGTACGGAACACCACTACATGAATTACATGAATTACTACGTCAAATTCATCCCATAAATGTATTTGCAAGGCTGGTATTACTTCTTTCCTTCTCTTCTTCGCGTTTACCGGCTGTAAACTCCGGCAGAAAGTCCTGGTTGTTCGTTCACTTTTATACTTTAGTCGTGGTCCAAAACCTAAGCTTTGCGTTTCAAGATCTGCCTTATTTGTATGCAGACTGTTGGTTCATCGCCACGCAGGCATATCCACTCTAAATTCGAAGGTAACATCCTCAATTAGCATACTCTTAGGACATGCTTGTGAAGGAAGAGACCACTTCCCCTTTTTTCCCCACAATGTGGCCCGGGAATCCACACGGATATTGCTGGTATTTGTCTCGTTAAAGGCGCACATGTGAATTCTTACTGCAAATAAAACAAAAATAGGTAGTTTTCTTCTTCTGCGTTCGACATCAGTCATGCTAAACACTGAGTCCTGTCTTGGTCACAAATAGGATTGTGCGTTTAAGGTCGCCACCGGTCCCCCATAGCTTCTCTTGCAATGTGGCTCCCTTTGGCCAGATCCAGTCTTTGCTGGGAGAGGTTAGGGCAGTGCTGCAGTATGTGCTCAGGGGTCTGTCTTTCTGCTCCACAATCACAGGCAGCAGATTCTTTTATGCCTATCCTGTACAGGTGTGCTCGAAGACCACAGTGTCCAGTCCGAAGTCTAAAAATTGATGTTTATTTTTTCCTGTTAAGTTTGTTTATGCTGTAACTCTCTGGTCTGTAATCTCCGTTCTGCCTTCTCCACTCCCGCTTGAAAGACTGCTTTAGCGCTGTTTTGGTTTCCTTGTAGCTGTGTGGTGGATGAGGTTGTGGAAGATTACTCCCAGCTTTTGCCAACTCATCTGCTCTCTCATTTCCTTGAATACAACAGTGGGCTGGTATCCACTACAAGACCAGTTCTACTTCCTTGGAGAGTAAGCCAATGTTAGTCCTTAGATCTGCAATTAGTTTGTCTTGTTTAAAAATAAGTAGTATTTAAAAGTATCCACGACTATGAAATCTTGTAAGGTCTACATATATCACAAGAAGTGTATGTTCTATTCTAGAGCTTTTTCCTAGATGTTTACGAAACGGGACAATTGGCGTTTTTGTTGTTTTTGGGATTTACTGACCTTATGGCTGGGTCGTGTCTAGAAA
The DNA here is from genome assembly GCA_905116865.2 of Candidula unifasciata. NCBI lineage: Eukaryota > Metazoa > Mollusca > Gastropoda > Stylommatophora > Geomitridae > Candidula > Candidula unifasciata. Next base: position 60,135 of record CAJHNH020003161.1, on the reverse strand, counting down.
ACGGGAGTGTGTTTAGTCACTGTAAAGTTCAACCTATGACTTTTAGAATGTGAACCAAATGGTCGAAACACGCCGCTACAATAAAACCTTGTCACAAGATTACGGGGTCGTTATGCAATTCCGTTGATATCGCGTGTTGTATATTCCAGCAGGCCAGCGCTTTTAATACACAAAAAATAAGGAGAAACTGGCCATAACACAAACTCCCTAGAGAGTGCTGCAACCTATGTCACAGGCATTTTCTTACTCCGAATGAAAACGTAAATGCAAGACAACGCAGCAAGCAAACAACAGAGCCGGACAGAGTTAACCAGCCCAATAAACTTGTAAATGAAAAGTGATCTACTCTATTTGGGAAGATTAACTGTACTTTAACCCCTTAGTTTTAATCAACAAAAACCTTATGGGCTAAATATAAAGATTATATTGCAGTCTGTATGTTGAGAAACACACACAAAATATAGCTTCGAGAACAGGGGGAGGTAAGTCTAACCGAAAGTGTGGCGGTGTGAAACCGAACTCGCAAACTTCACAGCGCGAGGCAAAGAACTTAATCAAAGACTCCTGATGAATGGCCCGCTGAGTAGTGTTCATCGGTTCACCGGTGGACGACTTCGTCGCTAGTCGGCACAGTATGTGGGTTTATCTCCTTTCATGGCATCAACACTGGAGGATTCCTTTTCAGTGTTCTTGGTGGCGTGCAATAATAAGCCATTTTATATGGGGCAAATAACATCACAATTATAACCTAAAGCTTCCCATTTAGGGATGCTGGTTGAAAGTAACGATTTTTTCTCTAGCAAAGCGTCTATCTAAGTGATTAGTGTTGCCTTCACTAATATAATTTCTGTATTTAGCAGTTACTATACATAACTGACTTCTGACTCAAATTTATTTAACCAAATATCTCAATTGTATAAGAAGACAGTCGTCTATGTGGTTAAGTCGATGCGAACGCTTCGTAATGCCGGGATGCCGGGTTCGATCCCAGCTGCGGGCCATGCGTTGGTTTCGACAGTGATATCAAGAAAACCGACTGACCAGAAAGCAATGGCAAACTATTGGACGTAAATTTTCCCAGAGTTGGGTTGGTTTTGCAACGTCCTGTAAAGGATACGCAACTAACCTAATAAGAAGGCAATGAGGAAATTAAAAAATATTTAAGAAGGACAAAGCAATAAGGTAAACCTGCAGACAACCTCATGTTATCCATAATTTTAGGACACATGAGGCTTAGGTTTAGGTTTTAGGTTTAAACCACGGATCAACATCATGGCACACGGGTAGTAACCTACAAGTACTCCGTTCTGCTTCCAACTCAAGCCTGAGTCCGGCTATGTTGTTTCCTTTCAGGCTTGTATTGCATTTATGTTTTTCTTTCGAAAAAGAGAATTCCTGTGACATTGGTTGCAGCACTCTCTAGGGGGGGGGGGGGGGGGGGGGGGGGGTGGGGGGGGGGGGGGGGGGGGGGTTAGACCCAGATTCTAAATGTTTTTTTTTTGTAGTGTTAAAAGCGCTGGCGTGACATCACGCGATATCAAGGGCATTACCGAACACCCCCTAGCAATGTGCGAAGGTCGGGTGACTGGAGGTCGACCAGTCAGAAGTGAGCTAATGTGTAACGAGGGAAGATAATCGTGGAACTGACCGGTTCTACTTCTTGCTATTCTAGCCGCATCGACCATAGTCACACTGAAATATTGTTTCTCTGATGTTATCTTTTCATACGCCCGGCTCTCTAGCGTAGTTGGTTAAACCTGACTTTCGCGGCGGCCGGGTGACGAGCTCCTTGTTGTCCTTGTTCACTCTCGGGGTTAGGCAGAAGAAAAGCCACATTTCTCCCAGATTAATGTGACCTATAATGGAATCAAGGCCGATGGTGTGCAATATCCATAGTACCGAGCCAAAGGGTTTACAGCTCATGGTTTCTTGATACTTTAAAAAAAAAAACAAAAAAAAACTTTCCATACACACTTGGTCTATGTCTTGGGTAATGTCCCTCTTTTCCTTAAGTCTATAATGTGTCATAGACATTCTCTCTGACTAGGCAAACCACATGCCTGTGTAAGTTAACTGGTTCAGTGCCGACCTTTGTCTCATGTGACCCCATTCCTTATTAAATCTCTTCTGGTTATTCCTGAAGGCTTTCTTATATATGTCACGTCCAGCGTTATTAATTTAATTTCCTATGTGACGTATAGACGGCATAAGACGGTAATTAGGATAATAATAAATATGAAGAACAAGGCAGCTCTAACCTGGGTGTAATAGTGTTATGCAAGTTATTGTCTGCACAGGTTACAGTCCAGTGGAGGTCAGCAACAGAATGACCCAGATGTAAACAGTTAAAGAAATTGAAGAGCTCTGATTCACACCTGCCGTCAACACAGTCAAGGTGCTCTGATTTTCGCTTGCTGTTAATGAAGTTATGGTGCTCTGATTTTCGCTTGCTGTTAATGAAGTTATGGTGCTCTGATTATTGACTTCTAAGGTTGGCGCTGAAATATATCACGCAGTTAGGAATCACGTGATCACAACGATAAATATGATATGTATGTATAACAGTTATGAATCATAACTAATGGGATGTATTGACAATCAGGGATTCTGATAGTTTGGTCATACACCAAAGCATATTAATCACTAGTCATTTCTATGTGGGATGCATTTTTGTGTTATTTTGAAGCCCCACTCTGGCTCTTGCCAGGGGCCGCAATGTAGCCCGGCCATTAATATGGTCTAATGCCTGAACGCCGTTTCCGGGACCTTTTCACGGGTGATCCTATTCACATGGTGGCACTTTGTGTCATCGGGTGTTTAACGCTTTTGTGATGACTTAGTGGGGTAAAATGTACTAATACTATCACTACTACCAAAGCATACTCTTACAACGGTATTTTTTTACATAATCCCCGTGAGGGTTCCGGGGCCCTATTATATGGAAAACAAGAATAGACCCTCTGCCTACCCAAAAGCTTGTCGTAAGAGTCGACTAATTGGGAGCTTCCTTCAAAGTCGGAGTGCATCTGCCTAAGAGGCAAGTAACCAGCAGTCTGCATACAAATTAGTCAGATCTGTCAAACGGATGCACACGCAACACTTCGGTTCTGGAACCGGACTGCAGTCCAGAAGTGGACAAACAACCAGAACTTTCCGCTTGAGTTTAAAGTCGGTGAACGCAAAGAAGATTTTACATGTGAAGAGAGCAGAGTAGCCAGCACCTGTCCCAGGCAGAGACGCTAAAACCTGCAGGCTTAGGTCTCTCCAGGCTCACAGTCTGGCACTCCAGCGTAGTTAATAGCGCCATGGACATCAGGTGACAATTCCCCTGCGTGTCCGGTCTCGGGTTCGAGCCGGGGGATGGCAGAAAAGACGCAGACTCCCTAGATTAACGGTCATCGTCACGACACTGAGCCTAATGAGCTATGCCCAAGTGCTGCTAGTTCATTAAACAAATATTGAGTCTCTCTCTCTCTCTGTCCCTGTCTGTCTGTCTATCTGTCTGTCTCTCTCTCCCCTCCCTCTCTCTCTCCGTCTCTCTCTCTCCCCTCCCTCTCTCTCTGTCTCTGTCTCTCTCTTTCTCTCTCTCTCCCTCTCTCTCTCCCCTCCCCCTCTCTCTCTCTGTCTCTGTCTCTGTCTCTGTCTCTGTCTCTCTCTCCCTCTCTCTCTCCCTCTCTCTCTATCTCTCCCCTCTCTCTCTCTCTCCTCTCCCCCCTACCTCTCTCTCTTCCCCTCTCCCCTCTCTCTCCCTCTCTCTCTCTACTCTCTCTCTCTCTCTCCCTCTCTCTCTTTCCCTCTCTCACTCTCCCTCTCTCTCCCCTCTCTCTCTCTGTCTCTCTCTCTCTCTCCTCTCTTCTCTCTCTCTCTCTCTCTCTCTCTCTCTCTCTCTCTCTCTCTCTCTCTCTCTCTCTCTAACCTAGACAATTTGCAAAAGGGCCGAGAATCCCCATTCTCTGAGTATTGAAGTACTCCTAATTATTTATTTTTATAATTTAAATATGGCTGACACTTTTCCGTCTCTGCAAACGGTGGTGTTAAATATTGCTATAGTTAGTCATGAAACATAACGTTTCTTCTTGTACAATTACACACACACACACACACACACACACACACATATATATATATATATATATATATATATAAAGTTAGTTGCGTGTCCTTTACAGAACACTACAGAACCAACCCCAGGATCTTGTGGCTGTTAAGGTTGTTCTAGGCAAATTTACGTCCAGTAGTTTGCCATTGCTTACTGGACGGTCGGCTTTCTTGATACCACTGTCGAAACCAACCAGAGTTGCAATGCCCGAAGCTGGGATCGAACCCGGCACCCCGGCATTACGAAGCTGGTTCGCTACGCCTAAGCAACAGACACTGCCTAAGATCCCAAAATTCCCCGCAGTCAGGTTCGGTCTAAAACCTTTGATAAAATTCAAAATAGCTCCGCCCCCCCCCCCCCCAAACCCACTACATATTCTCTACAATAAGTATCAATGTAATTGTTTGATCTAAGTAACCCTTTCCAGAGGAAAGACCTGCTAAGGAATTTGTCACTTCCCCTTTAATTCTACTAAGAATAATTTTACAAAAATGTTTTGGACATTACTGATATCAGAGCAATTGCAAGTTTTGTCTACTTCATATGCGGAAATTCTCAAAGACTTTGTGATTCCCTTTGTCCATGTTTAGCACTGTGGGCCTCTTTTTTTTATACTGACTTGGTCTGTTCATCATGGGTATTTGTAGCTGTTATTTTTCAAAGGATGCATTTCATATTGGCAGGTCGTTTCCATTTGTGTCAGTCGGATTAGATTTCATTTTGTTTTCTTTCTAGCTAGTCGGGGGTTACACGGACAAAAAATGAACTAGGTGAGTCCATCCTTCTAGGCGACCCATCATCTAGGCGACCCATAGGCCCATCAACCCAGCGAAGATACTCTTGAAATCATAACGAATAAAACAATAAAATCTACTTCGGAAAAAAAGGGGGCGGGGGTGGAGACAAAAATACTAAATTATGTAACATAAATATGTGAAAGCATAGACCCAATATGTATGGGACGAGAAACCAAATCCGGAAGAAAAGAAAAAAAAATTAACGCCGAGAAAAGAAACCCACTTTTACCTTGATGAATACAACCGTGACGAACGAAGTCCAGCATCATCTTCTGTGTGGCGTCCGGTTGATCGTGGGGTGTCTGGTGACCAGCATTGCGGACAATCACTCGACAGAACCCACCTACACGTGTATAATAACCTACAATTGTAGAACCATTCTGCCACGTTTGTCGATCTGACGCATTGTAAACACCCTGGAGGGACCAAGGTGTGGACAAAATGGCCTCTTCAGAATCCACGACCGTAACGATTCCATCAAAGTCTCCAGAATAAATGAGAACCTTAAAGTTGTTCATGATCTCAGCCAGCTGTGGCTTTGTACTGACCACATAATCAGACATAAACTCTTCAAAAAGTTTTTCGTTGAACTCTTTGAACCGGAACTTGTTGCCGACATGAACCAATTGGCGAATGTGATTCGAGTTCATGAAATAGTCGACAAGATGGTAAGCAGGTGGCACTCTGGTATAGTAATTGTCTTCAACAAATTGTTCATTCAATGTGAGATTTTCCACAACCATTGAATTGTCAATTCCTGCACCAAAATCGGTGGTGTCAAACGTGTGTTTGATCAACTTCAGGTGACAGTCGAGCTGGGCCTTAGATAGCGCGCCAAATGAATAGTAAAAGTGAGCTTGTGCAGCAATCTGAGTGTAGGGATCAAAGAAAGGACCTCCCAAGTAGATCCCAGCTAGGGGTAAAGCTGATCGGTTTGCCTGGATCTCTTTGTGTATTCGGTAAGCAACGGCTGGGACATATTTCCCAGCGTACGACTGGCCCCCGATATATAACTGAGTGTTTAAGTAGTCAGGAAATAATGTGTAGAACTGGCTTATGAAGGAGAACAAGTCCTCTGTGTAGCCATCGTTGGTAGTTTTCCATCCACGTTGACCACTGTCTGAATAACTGTAGCCAGTACCAACTGGGTTATCTATATATAGCATAGCAAACGATTCTGCCCAGGATTTCTCCCATCTTTTGTAAGAGGTTTTATCTCCAGTAGCTGTATCAGTAACTCTGATAGGCCCGTTTTCCCACAGTAGGCCCAGCATGGAGGAGACTGTAGGGCCGCCATTCAGCCACACAAGAACCGGCGCTAGAGGTTCTGAAATGGCAGGAAAGAACCAGAAAAAACAAATGATTGCCAGTTTGTTTGTCCACGGTTATAAAACCCAGCGTAGCTCTCGGAAATTACATTTTGGGGATCCCTGACTTCACTGAGCTCCAAGGCTGATCTGATATCGCCTCGCTCCAGAAATAGAAACGGCGAGATATGTAACGGATCTGTACAGTGTTCCAACAAGCCAGAGTGTCACGTGGACCAGCCCAGAGAAAACGTGACCGCTTCTGTTTAGCCACAATATTCCTGTTAAGTAGCAAATAAAACCAACATATTAAGAACTGTGGTTAAAGTTTGTATCTCGAATATAATAGATACTTACAATACATGACTCACTTAAAAAATATCATTACTTGTTTGGAAGAAGAACAATATCAATTTATAGTATGTGCTGTCAGTTGTTCACCATTATTGTGGCAAGTTTCTTCTAAAACGTCGCAGTTATCACTACACACCCGGAACAGTAAATTTTGAACGGCGTAAGAGGTGTCCTTGATTATTGAGTAGCAATGCCACCACAACATCTAGAATCAAAATGGAGGTGAAGGCCTCGGTATAAACTGCAGCGTCTCCCGTGTTTAGAGAACATGATGCCATACGTTGTGTGCTAACTGAGCTACAACTACCAAGCACACATACCATGCGTCCAAGCAGGTACAAACTCTTCGCTTCCTGTCTTAGAGGACAGAACTCGACTACAATGACTCCGGCTTACATTTTATCAAACAGGTTATATGACACAACTGCAGGACGTGGACGTATGCAGATGTACTGAATTCCCAATTAAAATTTCGCCCATAGTCGCAGATATAATCATCACTTGCGGTTCTCTCCAAACTTGTAAGAGGCCTTTCCTTGGATCTTAGATCTCCAAAGGGACACAGCGTCTCACAACTTTGGACACGCTCGTACAGCTGAATAAGACGAACCCTCCTTGTATAAATATTATTTCAGCAGAACAGCCCACAGCTGACGAGACGGACTTCATTTGCCGTTCTCTAAAAAGCACACAGCTCTCGCTCACGACGGTCGAGGGCTCCGATGACCGACCAGACGCTTCTATAACAAAACTTTCCCTATAGCCACACAGGCTACTATTCGGTATACCCCCACTATCCTGTGTCCGTAGTGACTCTACGTCTCTCTCGCCGTCGTCTCTCAGAACAGTTACTATTAGGAGCATACCTTCCCATTGACTTACTTCACCAGCGGGGACTATACCTTCGACCAGTACCGCAACCTCAACCGTTAATCAGGCCTTAATACCTAAGAGTTTGTACGCGTACTCTGTATCGTTATTACTCGAGAGGAGATAATCAACTGACACTAACTCTGGCTCCCTCTCTCTCTCCCTCAGTCTTGCTCTGGACTCTCGGACTCAGACTGCTCCGCTCGCAGCCCTCTCTCTTGCTGGGTGCTGTACTACACCCGCACTCTCCCAGTGGCTTTAGCCCTGGTGGATACAGCTCACTGACACAATTTATCCCTGTCAAACATGTTTAGGTTACAAGGGAGACGTTATCGAGGACACATCTTTGTTAATGGAGCGTGGCTTGATTGTCACATGAGAATCACGCTATCAACGTAAGACTACCCTTCTCTCTGGTAATTACTTATTAGCCATGCTTGTCAGCCCCCACACAGAACCACGCGTCTACTTTCTCGTGCGTGCAACGTCCCGCGCATTTATTTTTTTTTTTTATTTTTTTTTTTAAGTGGGGCTTAAGACAATTTCATTGGTCAACATTCTCTCCTCTCAATACTTCGACCATGTTGACACTATTTCACTGTGAACTTATAGAAAGTACTTACATAACCACTTTGTCACTTCACACAGATATTACACTCTTCCCCAAAATCAGCACGGCAACCACATACACAATGTTCGTAATTGTAACAGGACTCTGAAAAAAAGGCAAGACAGATTGGCTGGCATCCCCGCACACTGGGTGATAAATTGATACATGCAAGGCAGATGTGGTCGAGGCACTTTGGGAACAAGCAACGGACTCAGTAGAGAAAGAAAGATTATTATGGCCCTGGAAGAGAATGAGACACCTGGGTGTAACCAGAGGGTCTGGCCGGCTCACTACACTCAGAGGAAAGGTAAGACGGACATTTAACCAGATTGTGACTGGCACCATCAGTATTGGAACTCTGCGCTGGCTGCTAAAGATGAGGACGGAGCATGCATGGGAATACCCGGAGTGCAGTGATGTCAATTCTTGACTCAACTCAACTGAGTTTTAATTATGCCTGCCAGCCCGAAGGTCTTGGGTTCGGTTCTGCGCGGAGGCGAATTTGTGTGAATGGCCATGGCTTTGGGAAGTATAATTGATGGGAATGATGTTAAACATCGAGTACCGGTCGGTCTTTGGAAATACGGTAAAGATAACACAGAGCAAAACCACGCAAAACATAGAACAACTACATCACGAGTAACCTTAAAGTAACGAAGAACACCTTGCGTAACTCATAAAAAGAGCACAGTCGATCTTCTCATTTCCCCACTCTTTTGCTTAGCTATTGGGGAGGAGATCGATGCAGCTATGGATCTAAGTGCTGATCAATTATCATTAATCACTTTGCTGAGGTGTTGAGATAGAGGAACGATCTTTTCAAGGGCCACAAACTGAGCACGCAGAAACTTTTTACATTCGGCTCCTTCAAACAGCAGTTGTATTTTATTTGTGAAGCATTCAATGATCTACAACAATAAACATAATATGACTATCAAGTAAAATACTGAAGTATGGATGGTATATGCGGCGTATGTGGCTTAGGCGTTGCGAGTCCGACTCGTAATTCCAACGTACCGCGATCGAAACCCACTGCTGGCTGCAGGGATTTCTATAGCAGGTCTACCTAGCCTTTCATGGGTACCAGAATGTATGTCCTGGGGAAGTAAAGACGACAGGCTTCACTTTACTTACTATGGATGGTATATGCAAATATGCATACATACCACACACGCTTTAGGTTAGTTGACTATCCTTTACAGGACGTTGTGTGGTTTTTCTAGGCAAATTTACGTCCAGTAGTTTGCCATTGCCTACTGGACGGTCGGCTTTCTTGATACCACTGTCGAAACCAACACAAGGCGCATTGCCCGCAGCTGGGATCGAACCCGGCTTCCCGGCATTTCAAAGCGTTCGCATCGACTTAGCCATAGAGCCTACCCACACACGCTTACATACATGCACAAATACATACACGTACGCACACACAACATACATTCATATATATATATATATACATTCATAAACACAGCACACTGACATATTAAAAACACGCATACAATCATCGGTGCTTTTTCAATTTGTACTTGCAATACATCTTGAGAGAACAACTAGAAAATCATGTAACCACTATTTCCATTGGCGGAAGACCATTATGTAATTTACGTTCCATGTCAGGTCGACCCAACCTAAAATGGGTAACATGAAAATTCCTGGACATAAATTCGGTCAGTGTGATGTTAACCCTATCTCCTATTCAGTACCGGTTCGCAAAGAAGAATAAGTCTAGCCTTATATTCCTGACATATTTATAACAAGAGAAGGGTGCTTTTCTTTTGCTAGTTAACACATAAACATTGTCATCGATGGCCACGATATGAAACCACACACAAATTCACAACAAACAACAGTGTCTGAGATGTCACTGTGTGATCTATCGACTCACCCTGGTACTAGAATCTCAGCCTATTCCTCTCCAGAGACGTTGAAACTTCACAAGTTTTGTGGAATCGTTTAGAACTAGGAACAGAACGCCTGTTGTAAAGAACAGGAACTGACCAGACAGATCGCACACTACACGGCGCCTGGTTCTCAGAATGAGATCTGTCCTCGCTCGCACTGGCTCTCAGCCCGTGAAAAGGCCAAAGCCCTCATTTTGGTGCATATAGTGTAAAATATCAGACAACGATTTGTCGTTCTCACCCTTACCCGCACAAGCCACCTGGTGTTGCCGATAAGGATGTCCTAATTATTATTTCGGATCTGCTTTGTAGGCATGCCATCCAGCTTGAGGTTTTCTGGAACCAAGCCACAGTCCAAAAGTAGACAAACAACCAGAACTTTCGTCGGAGTTTACAGACGATGAACGTGAAGAAAAAAATAAGGACTGTTTCTGTGAGAGTTCTATTGGGAAGTGGCGGTTGACTCTTGTCTCTGAGAGAGTTCTTTTGGGGAGGAGTGGTTGACTCTTGGCTCTGAGAGAGAGCTGTTAGGAAGAAGCGATTGTCTCTTGTCTCTGAGAGAGTCTGTTAGGAAGGGGCGATTGAGTCTTGTCTCTAAGAGAGTTTTGTTAGGAAGGGGCGATTGACTCTTGTATCTAAGAGAGTTCTGTTAGGAAGCGGTGGTTGACTCTTTTCTCTGAGTTAGTTCTTTTGGGGAGGGGTGGTTGACTCTTGTCTCTGAGAGAGTTCTGTTAGGAAGGGGCGGTTGACTCTTTTCTCTGAGTTAGTTCTTTTGGGGAGGGGTGATTGACATTTGTATCTAAAAGAGTTCTGTTAGGAAGGGGTGGTTGACTTTTTTCTCTGAGCTAGTTCTTTTGGGGAGGGGTGGTTGACTCTTGTCTCTGGAAGAGTTCTATTAGGAAGGGGCGATTGACTCTTGTCTCTGAGAGAGTTTTGTTAGGAAGGGACAATTGACTCTAAGAGAGTTCTGTTAGGAAGGGGTGGTTGACTCTTTTCTCTGAGTTAGTTCTTTTGGGGAGGGGTGGTTGACTTTTGTCTCTGAGAGAGTTCTGTTAGGAAGGGGCGGTTGACTCTTTTCTCTGAGTTAGTTCTTTTGGGGAGGGGTGGTTGACTCTTGTCTCTGAGAGAGTTCTGTTAGGAAGGGGCGATTCACTCTTGTATCTAAGAGAGTTCTGTTAGGAAGGGGCGATTGACTCTTGTATCTGAGAGAGTTTTGTTAGGAAGGGGCGATTGACTCTTTTTTCTAACTTAGTTCTTTTGGGGAGGGGTGGTTGACTCTTGTATCTAAGAGAGTTCTGTTGGGAAAGGGCGGTTGACTCTATTCTCTGAGTTAGTTCTTTTGGGGAGGGATGATTGACTCTTGTCTCTGAGTTAGTTCTTTTGGGGAGGGTTGATTGACTTATGTCTCTGAGAGATTTCTGTTAGGAAGAAGCGATTGTCTCTGGTCTCTGAGAGAGTTCTGTTAGGAAGAAGCGATTGTCTCTTGTCTCTGAGAGAGTTCTGTTAGGGAGAAGCGATCGTGTCTTGTCTCTGAGAGAGTTCTGTTAGGAAGAAAGGATTGTCTCTTGTCTCTGAGAGAGGTCTGTTAGGAAGGGTCGGTTGACTCTTATCTCTGAGAGAGTTCTGTTAGGAAAGGGCGGTTGACTCTTGACTCTAAGAGAGTTCTACTGGGGAGAGATGGTTGACTGTTGTCTCTAAGTGAGTTATATTGTTGAGGGGTCGTTGACTCTTGTCTCTAAGAGTGTTCTAGTGGGGCTGTGGTTGACTCTTGTCTCTAAGAGAGTTCTAGTGGGGCTGTGGTTGACTCTTGTCTCTAAGAGAGTTCTAGTGGGGCTGTGGTTGACTCTTGTCTCTAAGAGAGTTCCATTGGGAAGGGTTGGTTGACTCTTGTCTCTGAGAGAGTTTTATTCGGGAGGGGTGGCGGACTCTTGTCTCTGAGAGTTCTACTTTAAAGGGGTGGAGGACCCTTGTCTTTGAGAGAGTTCTACTTTGAAGTGGTGGTGGACTCTTGTCTCTGAGAGAAGAATACTTGAACGGCGAACCGCGGTGGTATAGCGGCTAGACCCGCACTTGCGGATCCGAAAGTCGCGCATTTGAATCCTCATAGGAGCCGAAAGTCGAGCATTTGAATCCTCATAGGAGCCGAAAGTTTTTGTGCGCGACCTTGGCTCTCAGGTCAACCTAGCTTTAAATGGGTACCAGGTAAAGTCCTGGGAAGTAAAGGCGGCCAGTGCGATGGTGACCACATTATCTAAACATAAATGAGTCTAGCCTGATGCGCCCGATGTGCCACTGGTGTGTAACAATACATTTACTTTCATCGGGTATATGTCGCTTGGTTGATGTCCTGGTGGGGTTGAATCTCACTCACTCACTCACTCACTCACTCACTCACTCACTCACTCACTCACTCACTCACTCACTCACTCACTCACTCACTCACTCACTCACTCACTCACTCACTCACTCACTCACTCACTCACTCACTCACTCACTTATTCACTCACTCACTCACTCCACTCACTCACTCACTCACTCACTCACTCACTCACTCACTCACTCACTCACTCACTCACTCACTCACTCACTCACTCACTCACTCACTCACTCACTCACTCCACTCACTCCACTCACTCACTCACTCACTCACTCCACTCACTCCACTCACTCCACTCACTCCACTCACTCCACTCACTCACTCACTCACTCCACTCACTCACTCACTCCACTCACCCACTCATCAACTCACTCACTCACTCCACTCACTCACTTACTCACTCACTCACTCACTCACTCACTCACTCACTCACTCACTCACTCACTCACTCACTCACTCACTCACTCACTCACTCACTCACTCACTCACTCACTCACTCACTCACTCACTCACTCACTCACTCACTCACTCGCAGTAAACAACCACTGATTGCGCCCTCCTATTTCCGCCGTTGCAAGGAGTGCATATGAACAGAAATCATAAACTTAGGGTCGAATAATGTTGGCCCAAGAAATCTGCATATCCACGAATGCTAACTGAAGCCACAGTGTTTGAGAAAACAATAGATCCGAGGATGCAGGGTTAACCGCAGGTCCGCAGGTCCTGCAGGCAGTGACACACAGGGGTACACAGTATGGCATGTGTACAAGTGTGCACTGGAAAGATTTAATATCTCCAATTCAGACCATTTGCCGCGGGAGACCGAGAATCTGTGAGTATATCTGGTATGTTATGTGAATTTTTGAAATCAAATAAAACAGACTATGAGGGAAAGGCACGAATATATTGTTTAAGAAATATATAATCTAGTATCGTGAAAATATGTTTCTTACATGGGACTACAGTGGCAGGACACAAGTAGTAAAAATAACAGAGGCGCTGACCGCTCGAAAACATTGTGGGGGAGGGGGGGAAGCGGGGCTCAGCCGCCTTACAAATGTACTAAGGAGGGCCTTAAGGTAACTAAACCTGTTTAATTGCCTAATATTGTAGACGCCATAATTGCAAGCTGGCTTAGCTCTCAGTAAAACCCTCAGAGGAAAGGCATGACTAAAACACTGCGATACTGCATTCATATAATCCATTACATAATTTGCAGATGTCCAGTTACTACTATTCAGTTGCTGCCTGTATCATCTTATGGACACTTGCAGAAAACTAAATGTTAGCATGCCATTCTTTCACTATTTTATCATCGTTTCAGTTGAATACAGTACACACATAATCTAATTGTTGAGTAGCAGGTCAATAAATTGCTACACACGCAATTGTGTAAAGGAGATCAAACAATTATGTCTAGATTAAACAAAGCGAAATTATTATTCGATAGATGTATATTCTGATTTTCTACTGTTGGAAAGAATTGAAATTCCTACTGTTTTACCCCACTTGGCCTATTTCATCGTTGGTACGACACAGATGACAATGGACTCCAAGCTTTCGCTCGTCACACAGTAGTCAACCATGTCACAGATGAATAACTGTTTGTTCAACAAAAATATGAATCTAGCCTTTTATGCCTAGTATGCCTGAAGATATACGAAATGCCCGAAGTCCGATCTCTTCATATTCAGACAAGAGTAAAATTGGGTACTGATAGCGTTTTGAAGCTTCATAGGCAAACATCGACAACGTACTGATGAAAATATGCTGCTTTCCATCATTTATGCATTTATTTCCCCTGTGCATGTCTTGATAGCTATGCCATATGTGGTGTTGGAAGTGTCTCTTTCTGCATTTTACCTGCTTCTGCCTTCACCAATAAAGAGCGGATGGCACGCTGCATTTCACTGCGTCTAATGAAAGGTTTGAAGAAATCGGATGTGTTCGTTTGTGTTGCGCAGATATCACAGCCTGTTTGTAAATCGCAATACAAATGTGCAAATCACCATTCAAAGAACAAACGTATAATAACAATAATAATAATAATAAGTGTAACACAGAACAACGCTCAGGATCAGATATGAAATCGTTTAATTGCTTATAAAATGTATATGCGAATACAAAAAAACAAATGACGATATTGCAAAAGCACAATACGGGGATTAATACAGTCATTTTGTTTTCGTATAGAATAGTATTGTTACCATACCAAAGCATAACGAATAATGAACTTCTTCATCTCTATTCTAACTTTTGTTGAATTCTTTAAATTCTCATTGACGGATCTCGTTTACAGCCATTCACTGAATTACATCATCATTTCAGAGGTCTCGGTTCTCGCGGTCATGGCGGTGTGTTGAAAAATGTGGTACCTGTTGCTATGTTTATAGTTGTGCATACCAGCTGGTACTCGGTGGGTGTTATCGTCAACATCAAGCTGGCCGCCTTTACTTCCAGTGACATTACCTGGCAACCATTTTATGCTGGGTCGACCGAGACGCAGAGCTCTTAACATGACTCTAAAGAATCTGTGCATTTTAAGTGCATAGTTACATTATGTCTGTCTGTCTGTCTGCCTGCCTGTCTGCCTGCCTGCCTGCCTGCAGTTGTGGATTTCAAGCTGTACGATAGACATGGCCAATAAGACACCTTTTTTGGGGGGGGGGGGGGGGGGGGGTGCCTAGTTGACCATGTATCTTAGTGCACTTGTATTCATGGCGAGGCGCAGACGCCGTTTGGAGGTGACAGGTTCAATACCCGGCACGGTAACTATAGCTTTCGATTTTTATGTTGTCTAGTGTGTTCTTCTATCTTTCTACTTCTTTCTATGAGTGCCGATCACAATACTTTCTGTTACTTGATGAATAGCTAAACATCAGCATCAATGGTCGTTTGCACCTGTCAACAGTAGTTTGCGCAGTTATTTATCCTAAGTTTAAGCTGCTTTCGGTTATTAAAACTATTCCGAATAAACGACGGATACAACGAAAGCACATGGTGAAAATGTATCAGTTACTGTGAAGACAAAACATATAGAACACACTCACACACCGAGCGTGCACACACACACACACACACACACACACACACACACACACACGTGCGCGCGAGCAGTTACTTATTTAATATCTTATGTACAAAGTTTATATCACAGAAACTTCCCGTTCAATAAGTCTTTTTCTTCTTAGCAATATTCTCGCTGCACTGGAAATATGTTTCCGACCCTACATTTCGCTGCCCTATGTAGCTGCATATGTTTCACATGCATAAATAGGCCCTATCTGTATAGTCTGTAGTGCTGTTTGGCAAGTAAATAGTCAGTATAACAATATAGTTGAAATTACATGAAAATTGTAAAAAAAAAAAACAAAAACAACAACACAAAACTTGAAAAAGAGAACCTCTATACATGGCTAGAGGGCAACTTAAACACCAGTTAAGTTTTTACGTGGTGGAAGGGAGGTCTGAGGCTTCCTCTTTCCAGCACCATTTCCATTTATAAGTAAGGTATCTATCCTTTTTTACGCCTTAGGCGCATCGGGCATCTGGGAAGAACACCCATGTTTTTACAGACCATGGGCACTAGGTGGGTAATGTGGTCAGCATTACGCCGGCAGTCTTTACTTCCCTTGGACATCCATCTTGATACCAATTTTAGGCTGGGTCGACCTGCGACGCCCTATACCATGAAAACTCCATGGAGCCAGCAGTGGGTTTCGATCGCGGTACGTCGGAATTACGAATCGGACTCGCAACGCCCAAGCCACGGAAGACATTTTTATTTATAAAGAAAGCTAAAATTTACAGATAAAGTTAACAATTACACAGAAAGCTAACATTTAGAAAGAAAACTATATAATGTGTCCACCAACAGCTATAACAAGTACATTGAAATATATATGTAACTGTGTTTGTAAATCCTGTGTTCTGTATATCTGCACGGTTCTCACTTGGTCGGGCGTTTCTGATGCAGATCAGGGGACACAATTATCACTTCTAGTAACATAAAAAATATACTTATATAGTATTTGTACCCCACATGACATCACACAAGCGATGATCACCCGGTGACACAAAGTGCCATCATGCTGATAAGGATCATCCGTGGAGAGGTCGTTAGGCCATATATATGCCCCTGCTATATTTAGGGCCCTGGCTTCAAACAAAAAATTCCATCCCACATAGGAAAGAGGATGTCAACATAATACATATATTTAAAAATGGACCTTTTTTTTTACGTCTTCTGACTTATTAGCCAAATAGGGCCATATATACCTAAATTTTATCGACCAATCGGCGCTTGTGGGTGATGTGGTCAGCATCACCCTGGCGGCCTTTACTTCCTAGGACTGTACCTGGTAAACCTTCCACGCTGGCTCGACATGGAAGCCAATTTGATTTTTTTTTTAAATCCGGCTCCGCCATGGCCCAAATCTAGTAACATACTTACTAATACGAAAATTGACATCTTCAGACACTCATAGACAAAAAGGAACTCTTAAATATGAAGTAAAAAACTAAAAAATAGGATTCACATTAAACAGCACAAAATTGACAGATATAGTTACCATAATGAGCATCGAAACTACTACCTCCAAATGACGAGGGCATAACAAATGTACTTCAGCTCGGATTAATACGTCTCTCCCTCAGAGGGTGCATAGTTAGCCAGTTATATCATACAACTGAGTGGACAACTATGAAACCTGGACAGAGTTCATATCTAACCACTGAAATAACACAATAGCTTACGTACATTTTCAGTACATCTTAAAGGAGCGCTGAGTGGTCTCAAGGCATGGTATCCGCCTCGAGTGCTAAAGGTCACGGGTTTAAGCCCTGGTGAAGGCTAGGATTTTTCACGTGGATATCCCCCTGGACTCTTGGTAGTTAAACCGACGCCCGTGTGTATTGTTGGGCACGTTTAAAAAAAATCCCTTGCAGTTGGAAGTTAAAAAATAGTAGCTTAACAGCGCTGCCCGAGCTAAATCTAGAGTTAAAAATCTACCCTAAGTATTTCTGGATCCTCGCTGGTGCAACGAAGTTCATGCACTGCGCTAAGATTCTTTGGACAGGCTTGAGCTAGAAGAAGAACGGAGCACTTATGGGTTACACCCGTGTGCCATGATGTTGATCCGTTTAAAAACGGTGAAATTCACGATAATCTCCCCAGCCAAACTAGGTCACGTTCCATTGGTACATTTTTTAAACTCGTCTGATGTCCGGGGA
Source organism: Candidula unifasciata (assembly GCA_905116865.2). Taxonomy (NCBI): domain Eukaryota; kingdom Metazoa; phylum Mollusca; class Gastropoda; order Stylommatophora; family Geomitridae; genus Candidula; species Candidula unifasciata. Next base: position 42,588 of record CAJHNH020003161.1, on the reverse strand, counting down.
AGGGGGGGGGGGGGGGCGGTTTACGTCTATGTTGTCCTTTCTGGCTTGTCTTGCATTTACGTTTTTCTTCTGAGAAAAAGAATGCATGTGGAGTGAGCTAGTGTGTAATGTGGGAAGATTATCGTGAATCATACCGAATAAACATAAACATAAACAAACATTTTAAAGCGCCAATTAATACATGCCATGGGTTTATCATACAGTCTCAGCAGTATCTAAGGATTTACAGCAGTCTGCCTCTTGGGATATGTGCCAGGTTTTTGGACCCTGTCTCACTGCGAATTTGTGATTGATGTTTCTGAAAATAGAACAAATGAAAGTATTTATGCATGCATTTATCCATATATTAAGCTTTCAAGATTAAACGTCCTAGACAAAGGAAGACTGTCTTACACAGTACACGAAATAAAATAACTGCAGAAGATCAAAGCGGAATACATACGGAAACAGTGGCTCCATCTGATACAGCACGCAGCGTTTCGCAAAATCACCTTCATTCTGTCCCGGGAAATGCTGGTGTGAAAAGCAATGAGAGAGCAGAGGCTCTGACTTGCAGTGCGACTATCAGGAATGGACCCTCTATGGACAGGAGAGACATCATCAATGCAATACGAGAGACTAAAAGCTGTGAGGCTTTCAGTTTCATGCAAAAATAATTTTCACTGAATAGACTGCATACCATGGGTATACCAGTTGAAGTCACGAGACAGAGAAAACATGCGGGGGCCACCCGTCGTTACAACAATCAGAACAGAAAGGGGAGTTGTTAGCCTAACAACAACTGGAGACATAATCAGGAGGAGATCGGAGCACTTATGGTCATGTCCGATGTGCGATGAAAGTAATATCTAAAATGAACAATTAAAAATTAGATACAACATAGAGACGATTCTTACATCTCTTCACAACACTTTATCGTTATACCCGTAGATGAAAAGAAAAAGGAGAATATTAATAATTAGAATATGAAAACAATTCGGTAATGGTTATAGTACTAATGGCAGTAGCAGCAGCTACAAATGTAGTAGTGGTAGCATCAGCAGCAGTAGTAGTTGTTGTAGTAGCAGTAGCAGCAGCAGTAGCAGTAGTAGTAGCAGCAGTAGTAGTAGCACCAACAGAAGCAGTAGTAGCAGCACCATCAGTAACAGCAGTTGTAGTAGCAGCAGCAGCAGTAGTAGTAGTGGTAGTAGTAGTGGTGGTAGCAGTAGCAGCAGTAGCATTAGTAGCAGCAGTAGCAGTAGTAGCAGCAGTAGCAGTAGTATTAGTAGTAGCAGCAGCAGTAGTAGTAGCAGCAGCAGCAGCAGCAGTAGTAGTAGTAGCAGCAGCAGAAGCAGTAGTAGCAGCACCATCAGTAACAGCAGTTGTAGTAGCAGCAGCAGCAGCAGTAGTAGTAGTGGTGGTAGCAGTAGTAGCAGCAGCAGCAGCAGTAGTAGCAGCAGCAAACAAAGTAGTTATAGTAGAAGTAGTAGTAGTAGTAGTAGCAGTAGTAGTAGTAGCAGCAGCAGCAAACATAGTACTTGTAGTAGTAGTAGTTGTTGTTGTAGCAGCAGCAGCAGTAGCAGCAGAAGTAGTAGTAGCAGCAGCAGCACACATGTAGTAGTAGTAGTAGTAGTAGTAGCAGCTACGAATGTAGTAGTAGTAGTTGTTGTAGTAGAAATGGTGGTTGTGTTAATAGTAGCAGTAATAGTAGTAATACATGTCTTATTAATAGTAGAAGAAATGTATTATTAGTGGTTGTGGTAGTAGTAGTAATAGTAGTAATAGTAGTAGTAGTAGTAGTAGTAGTAGTAGTAGTAGTAGTAGAAGTAGTAGTAGTAGTAGTAGTAGTAGTAGTAGTAGTAGTAGTAGTAGTAGTAGTAGTAGTAGTAGTAGTAGTAGTAGTACTACTACTAGTAGTAGTAGTAGTAGTAGTAGTTGTTGTTGTTGTTGTTGTTGTGTGGAGGGGGCACATCAGGAACGGAATGAGAATAAAGGAAGAAATGATTGCAGAAAGGATGAGAGCTGAACATGTGAGAAAAAACAGACTAAACACAAATGTTGTCAACAATGGTTCTGAAATCCCATGCTGTCATTGTAAAGGACTTTTCTTAACGCGGGCAGGTCTTGCTAGTCACACTCGTCATCGCCATGGGTTATGAGTCCTATGCCTCGTCGAAGCGCAATATAACACTATCGTCTGGAAAAACGTAAAGTCGCCAATCAATAGTAGTAGTAGCAGCAGCAGCAGCAGCAGCAGTAGTAGTAGTAGTAGTAGTAGTAGTAGTAGTAGCAGCAGCAGCAGCAGCAGCAGCAGCAGCAGTAGTAGTAGTAGTAGTAGTAGTAGTAGTAGTAGTAGTAGTAGTAGCAGCAGCAGCAGCAGCAGCAGTAGTAGTAGTAGTAGTAGTAGTAGTAGTAGCAGCAGCAGCAGCAGCAGCAGCAGCAGCAGCAGCAGCAGTAGTAGTAGTAGTAGTAGTAGTAGTAGTAGTAGTAGTAGTAGTAGTAGTAGTAGTAGTAAAAATGGTAGTGCTGATAGTAGTAGTAGTGGTGTTATAGTGGAATTTCCGGAAATACCTATGTTTTATTTTAAAACTCTAAAGCAGGTGATGTAATCAACATTTTGAAGAGTTATCTTACCTGGACATGATGACGTCACGTTTAGGCTGCTATTTTCCCAATAACTTCAGCAGAACTGTGAGAACATTCATGGCTAACAGAGTGGCGGTGATCGGGCTCGCTGCTGCAGAAGATGGTGCAGGTGATGGTGATGAACCAGATGTACCCGGTAGTGGAGTTGTCGGACCTGATGGCGATGCTGATGCTGAAATATATGTAGGTCTATAAGACATATGGATAAGTGCAGGAGACACCAATATCCGATGTTTATCTGGGATAACATAAAGAGGAAATTCTCACACACACAGGATATGTAGTTTACTCCAGGTTGGTCTAACCGTTACTTCAACTAGGATTTAACCTGTTGGAATGCCATCCGGACAAGGATTATGTAATTTCAGACTGTGAAACCATCAGGTACCAGCCTGCATAGAGATTATTGCAACCAACAGTACACATACGAGCATACAATCGGACAATGTCTGTCTTGAAACACAAGATATTATTCGTGTATATGAAAGGTCACAGCGCAACAAGAATTGACCAGTCTGCTTTCTTTATCGAAGAGCAGAAGATTGTAGCCAGAGTTTTCAAGGCGAGAAAAAGGTTGTAGTCAGTGTTCTCAAGGAGAGAAAAAAATTGTAGCCAGAGTTTTCAAGGCGAGAAAAAGATTGTAGAGAGTGTTCTCAAGGCGAGAAAAAGATTGTAGCCAGAGTTCTCAAGGCGAGAAAAAGATTGTAGCCAGAGTTCTTAAGGCGAGAAAAAGGTTGTGGCCAGAGTTTTCAAGGCGAGAAAAAGATTGTAGCCAGAGTTCTCAAGGTGAGAAAAAGATTGTAGCCAGAGTTCTCAAGGCGAGAAAAAGATTGTAGCCAGAGTTCTCAAGGCGAGAGTGAGTGAGTGAGTGAGTAAGGGAGGGAGTAAGGGAGTGAGTGAGTGAGTTAGTGGGTAGGTGAGCGAGCGAATGATTGAGTGAGTGCGTGAAGGAGAGGAGTAAGTCATCAGTGAGTGAGTGAGTGAGTGGGTGAGTGAGTGAGTGAGTGAGTGAGTGAGTGAGTGAGTGAGTGAGTGAGTGAGTGAGTGAGTGAGTGAGTGAGTGAGTGAGTGAGTGAGTGACTGAGTGACTGAGTGAGTGAGTGATTGAGGGAAGTACGTCTCAGGGAGTAAATGAATGCGTGAGTTTTGAGCGAATAAGTCTGTGAGTGAATGATTGAGAGAGAAAGTGAGTAAGTAATGGAGACGAGTAAGTCATCAGTAAATGAGTGAGTGAATCAGTGAGATTGAGTGAGATTGAGTGAGTGAGAAAGTGAGTGAGTGAGTGAGTGGGTGGGAAAGTGAGGGAGTGAGTGAGAAAGTGAGTGAGTGAATAAGTGAGTGAATGTATGAGTGACTGAGAAAAGTATGTCTCAGTGAGTGAACGAGGGAGTGTGTGAAATGCAAGGAAGTGACTGAGCTACTGATTCCCGGAAAGATGTACGTCTCATTGAGTGAGTGAGTGAGTGAGTAAGTGAACGAATGAGTAAGTGAGTGAGTGAGTGAGTGAGTGATGTAGGGGATGACTGAGTGGTGGAGAGCAGTACTTCACAGTGAGTGAATGAGTGAGTGAGTGAATGAGTGAGTGAGTGAGTGAGTGAGTGAGTGAGTGAGTGAGTGAGTGAGTGAGTGAGTAAGTGGGAGAGTGAGTGAGTGAGTGAGTGAGTGAGTGAGTGAGTGAGTGAGTGAGTGAGTGAGTGAGTGAGTGAGTGAGTGAGTGAGTGAGTGAGTGAGTGAGTGAGTGAGTGAGTGAGTGAGTGAGTAAGTGAGTGAGTGAGTAAGAGAAGGACTAAGTGACGGCAAGAAGTATATCTCAGTGAGTGAGTGAGTGAGTGAGTGAGTGAGTGAGTGAGTGAGTGAGTGAGTAAGAGAGGGACTAAGTGACGGCAAGAAGTATATCTCAGTGAGTGAGTGAGTGAGTGAGTGAGTGAGTGAGTGAGTGAGTGAGTGAGTGAGTGAGTGAGTGAGTGAGTGAGTGAGTGAGTGAGTGAGTGAGTGAGTGAGTGAGTGAGGGAGGGAGTGAGTGAGTGAGTGAGTGAGTGAGTGAGTGAGTGAGTGAGTGAGTGAGTGAGTGAGTGAGGAAATTAGTAAGTGACGGAGAGGAATAAGTCAGTGAATTAGCCAATGAATGAGTGAATGTGGGAGTGAATGAATAGGTGACAGGGTAAGTAAATGTAAAATGTAAGCAGCAACTTACTGGCACCTTGCTGAATACAACCGTGCCGAACGAAATCCAGCATCATCTTCTGTGTGATGTCCGGTTGATCGTGAGGTGTCTGGTGACCAGCATTGCGGACGATCACTCGACAGAACCCGCCTACATGTGTATAATAACCTACAACTGTAGAATCATACTTCCATATGTGTCGGTCTGACTCATTGTAAACACCCTGGAGGGACCAAGCTGTCGACAGAATGGCTTCTTCAAGATTCACAGCAGTAACGATCCCATCAAAGTCCCCGGAATAAATGAGAACCTTATAATTATCCATAATCTCGGCCAGCTGTGGCTTTGTGCTGACCAACGCATCGGACATAAACATGATATATAGTTTCGAGTTTAAATATGTGAACTTAAGCTTGTTGCCTACGTGAACCATTTGTCGAATTCGATTCGTGTTCATCAGATTGTCAACCAGATTGTAACCAGGTGTTTCATTTGAATGGTAGTTATCTGTAACAAATTCCCATGCAAATAAAAGTTTAGTTACTATACTTCTCGTATTGTGTCCGTGTATATAGTTTCTATCAAAAAATTCTCTGACATAATTCTGGTGATTGCGATTTTGTGTATAGGATATTGCTCCAAGAGAATAATAGAAGAGACCCTGAGCTACACTCTGGGTAAAAGGATCAAAGAAAGGACCTCCCATGTAGATTCCAGCTAGGGGTATCGATGATCTGTTTGCCTGGATTTCCTTGTGTATCCGAAAAGCCACAGATGGGACATATTTCCCAGCGTACGACTGTCCCCCGATGTATAACTGGGTGTTTAAATAGTCAGGAAATAATATGTAGAACTGGCTGATGAAGGAGAACAAGTCCTCTGTGTAGCCATCGTTGGTAGTTTTCCAACCACGTTGACCACTGTCTGAATAACTGTAGCCAGTACCCACTGGGTTATCTATATATAGCATAGCAAACGATTCCGCCCAAGATTTCTCCCATCTTTTGTAAGATGTTTCATCTCCAGTAGCGCTAATTGTTTCTGTAACTCTGATAGGTCCGTTTTCCCACAGTAAACCAAACATGGAAGAAACGGAAGGACCTCCATTCAGCCACACAAGAACCGGCGCCAGAGGTTCTGAAATGGCAGGGAAAAACCAGAAAAACAAATGATTGCCCAGTTGTTTGTCCACGGTTATAAACCCAGCGTAGCTCTTCGGGATTACTTTTTGGGGATCCCTGACTTCACTGAGCTCCAAGGCAGATCTGATATCGCCTCGCTCCAGAAACGGCGAGAGATGTAACGGATCTGTACATGTTCCAACAAGCCAGAGTGTCACGTGGACCAGCCACAGAGAAACGTGACCGCTTCTGTTTAGCCACATATCCTGTTAAGTAGCAAATAAACCAACATATTAAAACTGTGGTTTAAGTTTTATCCCGAATATAAATAATTACACACATGACTCACTTAAAAAATATCATTACTTGTTTAGGAAAAGAAACAATATCCATTTATAGATGTGCTGCAGTTGTCACCATTATGGTGCAAGTTCTTTCTAAAACATCGCAGTTATCACGACACACCGGAAAGTAAATTTTGATGGCAAGAGTGTCCTTGATATTGAGTATCAATGACACCACAACATCTAGAATCAAAATGGAGGTGAAGGCGGTAACTGCAGCTCTCCCGTAGTTAGAGAACAAGATGCATACTGTTGTGTGCTAACTGAGCTACAACTAGCCAGCACACTACCATGCGTCCAGCAGGTACAACTTTCGCTTATTGTCTTAGAGACAGAACTCGACTACAATGACTCCGTCTTACATTTTATTCAACAGGTTATATGACACAACTGCAGAGACGTAGCTATTGATCCCAATTAACATTCGCCCATAGTCCATTTAATCATCACTCGCGCTCTCTCACAACTTGTAGCGGCCTTTCCTTGACCCCTAGAGCTCCAAAGGCCAAAAGCGTCCACAACTTTGGGCACGCCGTACAGCTGAATAAGACGAACCCTCCTATCCACTGGGCCTTAATATTATTTCAGCAGACAGCCACAGCTGACTGGAGACGGACTTCCTTTGCGGTTCTCTAAAAAGCACACAGCTCTCGTCAGCCTGACGAAGGGCTCCGATGACCGACAGGACTTATAACACACGTTCCCTCTAGCACACAGCTCTCTTCGGCATCCCCCACTATCCTGTTTCCGTAGTGACTCTACGTCTCCTCGCGTCGTCTCCCAGAACAGTTACTATTGGAGCATCCCGTCCCCTTGAACTTACTTCACCAGAGGGACTATACCTTCGACCAGTACCGCAACCTCAACCTTACTCAGGCCTTAATGCCTAATAGTTGTACGGTACTCTGTCTGTTATACTCGAGAGAGATAATCACTGACACTAACTTGGTCCCTCTCTCTCTCCCTCAGTCTTGCTCTGACTCTCGGACTCAGACTGCTTCGCAGCACTCTCTTGCTGGGTGTGTACTACACCCGCACTTCCCCAGTGCTTTAGCCCTGTGGCTACAGCTCACTGACACAATTTATCCCTGTCAAACTCATGTAGGTTACACGAGAGGCACGCTCTTGTGAGCGTTCTCGGGGAACCTGCTCATGTGGGTGTTCTCGAGACTCAGTTTCAAGGGAGCGTTCTCGAGGATCACACTTATGTGAGTGGCTGATGTCACATGAGAATCACGCTATCACGTAATACACCCTTCTCTCTGTAATTACTTATTATCCATGCTTGTCAGCCCCCACACAGTAACCCACGCGTCTACTTTCTCGTGCGTGCACGTCTCGTTTATGATAAGACATTTTCATTGGTCAACATTCTCTCCTCTCAATACTCGGCCCATGTTGACACTATTTCCCCGTGAACTTATAGAAAGTACTTACATACCACTTTGTCCCTTCACACAATATTACACTCTCCCAAATCAGCACGCAACACATACACATGTCGTATTTGTAACAGACTCTGAAAGCATGCTAAAAAAGGTAAAGACGGGGATACTTTGAGCAGAGTGGCTAGCTTCACTGCAAAAGTCACGGGTGGTGAGCATACTTTGGATCTTTTCTCAAGGCTATGTCAGTGTGGTGGGCAATGAACAGGCAGACAGATTGGCTGGATCCGCACCACTGGGTGGTAAATTGATACATGGCAAGGCAGATGTGGTCGAGGCCCTTTGGGAACAAGCAACGGACTCAGTAAAGAAAGAAGATTTTTATGGCCTGGAGAGAATGAGACACCTGGGTGTAACCAAAGGGTCTGGCCGGCTCACTACACTCAGAGGAAAGGTAAGACGGACATTTAACCAGATTGTGACTGGCACCATCAGTATTGGAACTCTGCGCTGGCTGCTAAAGATGAGGACGGAGCATGCATGGGAATACCCGGAGTGCAGTGATGTCAATTCTTGATTCAACTCAACTGAGTTTTAATTATGCCTGCCAGCCCGAAGGTCTTGGGTTCGGTTCTGCGCGGAGGCGAATTTGTGTGATTGGCCATGGCTTTGGGAAGTATAAATGATGGGAATGATGTTAAACATCGAGTACCGGTCGGTCTTTGGAAATACGGTGAAGATAACGCAGAGCAAAACCACGCAAAACATAGAACAACTACATCACGAGTAACCTTAAAGTAACGAAGAACACCTTTCGTAACTCATAAAAAGAGCACAGTCGATCTTCTCATTTCCCCACTCTTTTGCTTAGCTATTGGGCAGGAGATCGATGCAGCTATGGATCTAAGTGCTGATCAATTATCATTAATCACTTTGCTGAGGTGTTGAGATAGAGGAACGATCTTTTCAAGGGCCACAAACTGAGCACGCAGAAACTTTTTACATTCGGCTCCTTTAAAAAGCAGTTGTATTTTATTTGTGAAGCATTCAATGATCTACAACAATATACATAATATGACTATCAAGTAAAATACTGAAGTATGGATGGTATATGCGGCGTATGTGGCTTAGGCGTTGCGAGTCCGACTCGTAATTCCAACGTACCGCGATCGAAACCCACTGCTGGCTGCAGGGATTTCTATAGCAGGTCTACCTAGCCTTTCATGGGTACCAGAATGTATGTCCTGGGGAAGTAAAGACGACAGGCTTCACTTTACTTACTATGGATGGTATATGCAAATATGCATACATACCACACACGCTTTAGGTTAGTTGAGTATCCTTTACAGGACGTTGCAAAACCACTCCCAGCAGCCCCTGGCTGTTGTGTGGTTTTTCTAGGCAAATTTACGTCCAGTAGTTTGCCATTGCCTACTGGACGGTCGGCTTTCTTGATACCACTGTCGAAACCAACACAAGGCGCATTGCCCGCAGCTGGGATCGAACCCGGCTTCCCGGCATTTCAAAGCGTTCGCATCGACTTAGCCATAGAGCCTAGACACACACGCTTACATACATGCACAAATACATACACGTACGCACACACAACATACATTTATATATATACATATATATATATATATATATATATATATATATATATATATATATATATATATATATATACACACACACACACATTCATAAACACAGCACACTGACATATTAAAAACACGCATAAAATCATCGGTGCTTTTTCAATTTGTACTTGCAATACATCTTGAGAGAACAACTAGAAAATCATGTAACCACTATTTCCATTGGCGGAAGACCATTATGTAATTTACGTTCCAGGTCAGGTCGACCCAACCTAAAATGGGTAACATGAAAATTCCTGGACATAAATTCGGTCAGTGTGATGTTAACCCTATCTCCTATTCAGTACCGGTTCGCAAAGAAGAATAAGTCTAGCCTCATATTCCTGACATATTTAAAACAAGAGAAGGGTGGTTTTCTTTTGCTAGTTAACACATAAACATTGTCATCGATGGCCACGATATGAAACCACACACAAATTCACAACAAACAACAGTGTCTGAGATGTCACTGTGTGATCTATCGACTCACCTTGGTACTAGAATCTCAGCCTATTCCTCTCCAGAGACGTTGAAACTTCACAAGTTTTGTGGAATCGTTTAGAACTAGGAACAGAACGCCTGTTGTAAAGAACAGGAACTGACCTGACAGATCGCACACTACACGGCGCCTGGTTCTCAGAATGAGCAATGTCTTCGCTGGCGCTGGCTCTCAGCCCGTGAAAAGGCCAAAGCCCTCATTTTGGTGCATATAGTGCATGTGTAAAACATCAGACGACGATTTATCGTTCTTGCCCTTACCCAAACAAGCCACCTGGTGCAGCTGATACAGATGTCTAATTATAATTCCTGTAAAGATGCAAAGGGGTATTTCCGATCTGCTTTGTTGGCCTGCCATTCAGCTTGAGGTTTTCTGGAGCCAGAAGTGGACAAGCAACCAGAACTTTCCGTCGGAGTTTACAGACGATGAACGTTGAGAAAAATAAGGACTGTTTCTGTGAGAGTTCTATTGGAGAGGGGCGGTTGACTTTTGTCTCTGATGAGAGTTTTGCTGCGGAGGGGTGGTGGACTTTTGTCTCTGAGAGAGTTCTTCTGCGGAGGGGTCGTGAACTTTTGTCTCTGAGAGAGTTTTGCTGCGGAGGGGTGGTGGACTTTTGTCTCTAAGAGAGTTCTGCTGCGGAGGGGTCGTGAACTTTTGTCTCTGAGAGAGGAGTACCTGGACGGCGAATCGTGTAGCGGTTAAACGCACGCCTGCGGATCCGAAATTCAGGCATTTAAATCCGCATAGAGCCGAAGTTTTTCGTGCATGACCTTGGCTTCCAGGTCAACCTAGTCCTTTATGGGTACTAGGTGAACTCCTGGGAAGTAAAGGCGGCCAGGGCGATGTTGACAACATCACCAATCGACCCATCAGTCTAAACATATATGAGTCTAACCTGATACGCCCGATGCGCCCCTGGCATGTATGGGAAAATTCACTTTCACTAAAAAAACAATAAACAAACTAGTCGGCGTCTGTGGCATTAGGCGTTGCGAACGCGCTTCGTAATGCCGGGGGGCCGCGTTCAATCTTAGCTACAGGTCCACCTGTGTCGCCGTCCGCACGTAACTCCGTAGCTACAACAAAGTTCCTCCATTTACCCCAGAGTATCAGCTCTAGTACCCATTTCCTAGAGGCTGAGTGAAACACGAGAGCCGCCCGGTTTCGAACACCGACCGTAGGCTGCAGCTAGTCGCAGCTAGATTTAAAAGCGAGCCTCCTATCGACTGCGCTAACGCGGCCTCTGATTGCATGTGTTATATCAATTATATTTCTCGCTGTACGATTGGAATTAATGGCTAAGGGAACTAGTAAGTTATAGACAGTTTGAGGTTGTAAAATCGGTTTCGAAAGTTCATCTTACACTGAAGACGTAAAAAGAGAGGCACTTCTTGTAAGGGCGACCCTTTTTTTTTACTGAGGTTAAACTTTGTTTACAAGATTATGTGTAAACTGTATTATACGTCAGTAAATACACTGTTGCTCTTTGTAAGTGTTTAATTCGTTGATGTAGCAGTGTGATGCGTGACATTGTTCAATGAAAGACAGGTATATGTGACATGGTATTCTTATTTACATTTTTGAGGAAGGGAAAAGTTAGAGGGGGAAACATTCACTCATAAAGAACGGGGAGGGACAGTAAGGAAGGAAGGAGAAGGGCCACCTGTTTTACGTTTTTTTCTGGCCTGCTGAAAATGACAAAAACATTAAGCATTTCGACAAGTGACGATGTACCAGTGAGGGACGCTGAAACCCCATATACAAAATTAAAAAAAAAAAAAAAACACACACACACGAAAAACCGCACACTGAGTGACCAACACCCTGTAACACTTGTTGCAGTTCGATAGTTACATAACACTCGGTGACACAAAGTGCCATCACTCGGATAAGGATCACCCAGGGACATATCCCAGAAACTCCGTTAAACCCCTAGCTTTGGTTACATTGGGGCTCCCAACAACAATCAGAGTAGGGCTTTAAAGCAACTAACAATTTTGTCCTACACGGGGATGCCAGATAAGCCGAACCTAGGGTAGTAGTAGTAGCATATTTTACCCGACCAGGACATCACACAAGCGATAAACAACCGATGACACAAAGTGCTACCATGTGTATGAGGATCACCCGTGGAGAGGTCCCGGGAACTGCGTTCAGCCATTAAACCATATTTCTGGCCAGGCACTATTGCGGCCCCTGGCAAGATCCAGGGTGGGGCTTCAAAATAACAAAAAATTGCATCCCACAAGGAGGTGACCAGTTATTAGTAGGGCTGTAGTGATTTTCACTATTCGGCCAAATACGAATAGCGGGACCAACTATTCGGCCGAATACGAATAGTGTATCATCATCATCAGGTGCATTGCCGACTGGCATGGGCGATTATGCCTCGCAACAATATGCGATCTCCTGCAGCATGTATTTTACGTTTGCTGACACACCTCTATGCCATGCAACAATACTGTCAAGAATCTCCTCTCGTTGTCTTCCTTTTTCCCTCCTTCCACAGATCTTTCAGTGGTCACCACGTTCTATTTTCCCTCTTCTCATAACATGGCCGAAAAATTAGGACTGATGTCTGTGATAAGTTGTGTGCGAGCTCCTGCCTCTTTTAAAACCCCTTGGTTGCTTTTTTTTTTTTTTTTTGGCTGTCCAAGGTATTTAAAGCATTGTTCTGTTAAACTACATCTCTGAGGCCTCAAGAAATTTGTGGCCTGCCTACCGATTGTCCAGAACTCACAGCCATATGTTAAAACTTAATGTATGTAGCAAGCGAGAATTCATTTCTAACCTTTAATGACAAAGATATATTGCATATTTTATAAAATGCTGTTTTTGCCTGTCCTATTCTGTTTCTTTTTTCAGTAATGCATCTTCAGTTTGATGTTATCCATGTGCCAAATTCGCATTTAAATCATCGTTCGCTCGGCCGTTCGCTCGATGTAATTTAAACGCACCTTCATATTCTCGTTAGCAATATCTTTAAATTTGATTTGAGCAAAGACACCCTGAAAGACCGAAAAAATGCATGATCTCTCTCTCTCTCTCTCTCTCTCTCTCTCACACACACACACACACACACACACACACACGCACACACACACATGCAACAAAAAAGAACGCATTGCCTTTAAAAAAAAAGGTCTTTCTTGATGAGGCTAACGGTTACTATTGTACAGACAACATTTTCGACTTTAAAATTTGAGCCAAAATGTAATCACAACCTTACTTATCCGCTGCACCTTAACGAATACAAATGGAAGATCGGTCGCACCTCGAGATAAATGCAAAGACAAATTTAGCACGCTGCCGTTGGCATTTTATGCAGTATGATACACTTTGAGTGTGAAACAAGGGGGAACAAATCTTTTCGACAGTGGCGAGGAAAGACAATTTAAATTTTAACTTGTAAGTATCTTTATGCCTTCTTTAAAATTGTCACAATTTATAGCCGACCTTTCTTGATTTTCGCCTCGGCAGCCCTGGCATATGCACCCAGTTTAAGAACCTCTGCTGTAATGCCTCGGTCGAGTCAGCAGGCAAGGACCTTGCCAGCTGCTGTACCACGCACCATGGTCGCAGTTTCCCCCCGCTACGACAGACTTAGGCAACAGCAACTATTGTGTTAATATGAGAGTTTTTTCAGTGCATCGCAGTATGTGCAGAAACGGGCGTAACGTAACAACTCTTCGTATTCGGCCTAACCGCAAGTATTCGGCCGAATAACGAATAGTTATTAGGTCCACTATTCGGCCCCGAAGCGAATACGAAGCGAATATTCGGTACAGCCCTAGTTATTAGTAACTATGAAGTTTATTAAGAACCTAGGGGATGTAATCTAGTGTTCGGTAAGCCTACATAATAATAATACTATTCTTTCAACCTAACCCTAATGTGAAGGAACATTAAAATCACAGAACATTATTATGTGTACGTACACAAAAAATGGATTGTATCCCTTATCTTCCCCTTAGAAGTATAACTAACCTAAGCGTAGTCCCCATGTAGGATGCAATTTTTCGTTGTTTGAAGCCCCACCCTGGCTTTTGTCGGGGGCCCTAAATATAGTCGGGCCTTGAATATGGCCTAACGGCTGAAACTGATTTCCTGGACCTCTCCGCGTGTGATCCTGATCCGCATGGTGGCACTTTGTGTCACTGGATGTTTATCGCTTGTGTGATGTCCTGTTGAAGTATAACTTACCTACATACATACCGCCCTAGTAACACTATTCACAGTCTAAATGTCCATCGCTATATTTTTTTAAAGCACAACCCTGGCTGTTTGCGGGTGCCCTAATAATTCCCAACCTATGGGCTGAACGGCGTTTCCGGGAAATCTCCCCAGGTGATCCTCATCCGCCTGGTGGCACTTTGTGTCATCAGGTGTTTGTCGCTTGCTGGATGTCCTGGTGAGGTTGAATCTCAGTCAGCCTCCGTAAGCAACCATTGATTGCGTCATCCCAAGCCCACGGTTGCAATGATTACCCACTGCATCTGAACATAGATAATAAGCCTAAGGTCGAATACATGTTGGCCCAAGAATTATGCATATACACGAATGCTAACTGAAGACACTGTGTTAGATAAAACAATATATCCGAGGATGTAGGGTTAACTACAGGTACGGCAAACAGGGACGCATGAGGATAACAGTATGTAATGTGTACAACTGGGAACTGGTTTGCCTGAATCTCTTTGTTCAAATAATTAGGAAATAATGTTTACAACTGGCTGATGAAGGAAAACAAGTCCCCTGTGTAGCCATCGTTGGTAATTTTCCAACCACGTTGACCACTGTCTAAATAACTATAGCCAGTACCAACAAGATACTTTTATATAGCATAGCCAACCCTTTCCACCCAGGATTTCTCCCATCTTTTGTAAGAGGTGTTATCTCCAGTAGCTGTTTCTGTAACTCTGATAGGTCCGTTTTCCCACAGTAGGCCCAGCATGGAAGAGACCGTAGGACCACTATTCAGCCACACAAGAACCGGCGCGAGAGGTTCTGAAATAGCAGGGAAGAACCAGAAAAACAAATGATTGCCCAGTTGTTTGTCCACGGTTATAAATCCAGCGTAGCTCTTCGGGATTACTTTTTGGGGATCCCTGACTTCGCTGAGCTCCAAGGCAGATCTGATATCGCCTCGCTCCAGAAACAGCGAGAGATGTAACGGATCTGTACATGTTCCAACAAGCCAGAGTGTCACGTGGACCAGCCACAGAGAAACGTGACTGCTTCTGTTTAGCAACATATCCTGTGATGATCAAAAAGGTATGTTTTAAATAAAATGTGACGCACAGCTTGTCAGCACTATGCAAACTCACTCCAGCATTGTATTCGTTTTTTTTTGGTGACCTTAGTTCAGCATTGTGTTCGTTGTTTGTGACCTCAGATCAGCATTCGTGAGTTTACTGTCACAAAAGTGAACGTTACGATGCTCATGCTTTATCGTAATCCAAGCAAATCGTTTATCTTTGGACTTAGAACTCGAATTAACTAACATTGTAAAGGTGACTGAGTGAAGTTGAACCCAAGCTCACTATGAGCGAATAACAGCACAATGATGATAATCCCCCTGGTACTAGTCGCAGAAACCCTGTTCAAACATAAAGCTATATTAAGACCCCCGATGGTGCAACCCCCAGCCAGTAATATCAAACAAATGTGCCCATTTCGGGACGGCAATTTAATAATAAAGGTAGGTTCAGAAGCCCTTGAGCCACATAGGCTGCCTGTTTTTATAAAGTTAAAGAATATTTTATTATGCAGTAAAGTTTTATACAGCAAATGAGAAAATGCAGCTGACGAAAGACGTTGCAGCTTTCCATTGGCTAGAGATCCTGCTGTGTATGGATGTCGATGTAACTCACAACAGATGTCCAAGAATGTGGAGATAATCATTCTTCGGGCAGAGCGTTAAGTATCAGCTCAGAGATTCTGGATAGACCATTTGACATCTTTTCTCAAGACAAGGCGTTAAAAGAAATGAATGCGCAGAAAAATTGGCTGGGTCTACACCATTTGTGAACTTTCAAGGCCTTCTGGGGGCAATAAAAGAGATGTGAATCACAAACAGATTATTACTGTCTGTAGGGAATGTCGAAGCGAGAAGTGACCATGGTATCTGTCCGGGTTCAACACTCATAGACAATACAAGATGGGATATAATCAACTGTACTGGTACCATGAGTACGGGCAGATGAGAACGCAGAACTTATAGGAATACCATAATGCAGTATATCAAAGGAGATCAAAGGGAAGAAGAAGAACATGATGATAATGATGATGATGATAAAGAACAAGGATGAGAAGAAGAAGATGATGATTACGATAATGATAAAGAGAAAGTAGTAGTAGTAGTAGAAGAAGAAGAAGAAGAAGAAGAAGAAGAAGAAGAAGAAGAAGAAGAAGAAGAAGAAGAAGATGATGATGATGATGATGATAAAGCAGAAGATTGTGATGATGAAAGTAACGAAAAATAACAGAAAGAAGAAGAAGAAGGAGGAGGAACAGAAGAAGAAGAAGAGGATAATAAAACATGTGCATCGGGTGTTAATCACACTGACATCAATGATTTATTATTGCTAATGACTGCAAGACAGATGATACAATAAATGCAACAGAAAGACAGAAAAAGGATGTGTCCATCACGTGCCCACATTTGCATGTATTTATACATCATGACAGAAAACACACTTCACACATGCTGCTCAATAAACAGCACAAACAACATATGGTCTGCTTCCGGTTTCAAATTTATTCAAACAGAAAGGGCAAGTACCACTGGCAAGAGCGGTAACTCTTTACTCTGGCATTTTATAATTGTATTGCAAATGTATTTACAATGTTCGTGGAAAAAAAATCATAGTAGACGCCAGTGTGTATTAAGTCTAAGTGTTTTTATTTCCGCTTCCGGAAATATTCTGCGATCCTGTCTCGGTAGTGATTATTTAGTTATCCTCGTCTCTGAGTTAAAGGGAGTTTAACAGTTCAGGAATGTAAGGCGATGGTGACCAGGGTCAAGGTGACATGTCAGAGAGTATCGTTACGATTTGGGGGTGACTCGGTTAAGAGAGAAGTAAGTCGAGTTCAGGATTCTACTGTGTAAGACAAGAACGTGAGTAAAAACACGAAAGGACACTTGTGCACGCCTTCAGGCCTATAGGGCATATAGGGCTAGGTTTACAGAAAGGGCAAGTACCACTGGCAAGATTAGCAGACGCCAACATTTGAATTAAGTAGAGATCCTGCAAGGTAGTCCAGATCAAAGGAACGATTAGTTCTTCAACAGGACATCATCTAGTAGCATGTCATCCCTTTGAGGGATGCAATTTTTCGTTATTTAAAGCCCCACTCTAGCTCTTGCCAGGGGCCGCAATATAACCCGGTCATAAATATGGCCTAATGGCTGAACGCGGTTTCTGTAACCTCTCCACGGGTGATCATCATCCACATGGTGGCACTTTCTGTCATCGGGTGTTTATCGCTTGTGTGATGTCCTGGTGAGATAAAATGTACTACATCATCTAGTCGACTCCAGACACATTATGACAGTGATTTTAGGAATAATTTCTCCCACAGTGAATCGACACTTACAAAAAATATACACAAGCAATGACAATTAAGACGTGCAACTATGCTTCCGATGTAAATAAAAGATTCATATTTTTAATGTTATACTTCCGTGGTTATCACACGGTTAATTCTAGGTTTCCATTTGTAGGTTGTACATCAAGACAAGAGACAATATTATCTGTGTACTTCAGGGGATTCGTGTCTGGTGCTTCATTATCTGTTGGTGCTACACTGTAGAAATGCACCTGATGAGACAGAATGAAATATGTCAGACAATAAATTGTGCAGTATATTTTAGGTGCCATCATTATATACAATCACAACAGGAAAACATTGTTTTGTTTTCAATTACACAAAGAAGAAATAAAAACAGCAGAAAGGATGGTGCTAGGAGGAAGGGGCAGGAACCTACCAGAACAAAGACGGGCACAGGAAATCAGTGACTCATAGGGCAGGAAAGTACACAAGGCGGTAGACCTGGTGAGAAACTGAGTTGTTCTTTTCTCTAGGCAAACCGAGATGAGAGCGACGTTCTGCAAAGGACCTGCTACATGATGAACGATTTTTTGTCTAAAACATTGGTTTTAACATTTGTAACACAAAGTGCGTATAATTGTTTTATTCACGTTACAAAATTTATCAAGGATCCATCCATCCATCCATCCATTCATCCATCCGTCTATCCATGCATCCACCCATCCATCAATTTATCCATCCATCATTCCATCCATTTATTAAATAAAAAAATCGACCACGTTTAATCTACTGACAGCAGGATCCGTTTTAACTGTGGTCTGGTTTCTCTTATCAAGTATGCTTGGTGTGTTGTGGGAGACTGAGCATATATTGGTATGCTCGGTGTGTTGTGGGAGACGAAGCATCTATTGGTATGCTCGGTGTGTTGTAGGAGATAAAGTATCTATGGGTATGTTCAGTGTGTTGTGGGAGATGAAGTATTTATGGATATGCTCGGTTTGTTGTGATATCTATTCTTACATCAGCAATCGTAACAGCAGCTGAGGTAACCCAGTAGCTAGATAATTGCCTGCAGGGCCGAAAGTCCTGGGTTTGAATCCAAATCAATGCAGACATTGCATAATTTACTGTTGCACACAGATCCACCCAGCCGGAAATGATAACCAGGTAATGCTACTGAGAGGTGCCGCGGGCTGGTGGGGATTAAATGACCAATATAATACTTTTCTGTTCTTTATTAATATCCGTCCCTCAGATGACGTCACAGAAAGTTCAATATTTTAGAGGGTGGAAAGACTAGGTTTCCCGGCTTTCTGATGCTTTAAAGGACCCCAAAACATCTAAAACTGACCCCAACCCATCTACGTCCCACGAAAGGTGCAGCCTAGATCACGCGACTGCATCCAGCCTAGGTCCCACGACAGCATGCAGCCTATCTACCACCCCCTGAAATATTAGACTGTCCCGTGACCTGTGAACTTCCCCTGTTTGGGGTAGGATATTAATAAAGCACCTATTTTTCTCTTTTCGTCTTACAGTCCAAGTCGTGTGGCGTTGATAGTCATACCTATACACAACCTTCCGTGTCGTGCAAAAGTAAAAAGTCACGTGTCCACGCCTTCAGGCGTGTCGGGCAGATAGGGCTAGACCTTTATTGATAGACAAGTAATTCAGTGTGGAATGTGGTCAGCATCACGCCGACCGCCTTTATTTCCCGCGTCTTTACCTGGTACCCATTTAAAGCTAGAAACCAACGCCATTTTTAAAGGGGAATAAAGTATGGCTCTGCCAGGATCGGAACTTAGACCTTCGGATTCGCACGTGAGCATTTAGCCGTTACACCAGGGCGGCTCCCTCTATCTCATGTACTTTCAATCATTTCTGACATCACCTGATACCTATTTGAAGTAGGTCGACCGATAAGCTGAGATATGTTTCATTTATCTTCTTCTTTTTATTAGCGTTTACAAGCTGTAAACTCTGGCGGAAAGTTTTGGTTGTTTATCCACCTTTGGACTGCAGTCCTGTTCCAGAACCTGAGTGTTACGTGTGCATCCGTTTTACATATCCGACTTATTTGTTTGCAGACTGCTAGTTCCTTGCCTCTCAGTAAGATGCACTTCGACTTCGAAGGAAGCTCTCCATTAGTCGACTCTTACGACATACTTTTGGGTAGGCAGTAGGTCTATTCTCTCCCCCTTCCCCCCCCCCCCCCCCATAATAGGGCCTCGAAACCCACACTAGGAATTTTCATTTATAAAATTCGTCTCCGTGTGATTTGGAACCCTAGACGTTCGGGTCAGCAGCGGTGTCTAGGGGCTGCTCTACCAAGGCTCCTGGGTCAGCCCTTGAAAAATCTACATTTACGAAGTAGCAGGCTAGTCATGTGACCGGTAGCGCTGTTTTGTTACTGCAGGAACGTCATGTGACTGGTAACGCTGTTTCTTTACTGCAGGAACGTCATACGACTGGTAACGCTGTTTCGTTACTGCAGGAACGTCATGTGATTGGTAACGCTGTTTCGTTACTGCAGGAACGTCATGTGACTGGTAACGCTGTTTCGTTACTGCAGGAACGTCATGTGACTGGTAATGCTGTTTCGTTACTGCAGGAACGTCATGTGACTGGTAACGCTGTTTCGTTACTGCAGGAACGTCACGTGACTGGTAACGCTGTTTCGTTACTGTAGGAACGTCATGTGACTGGCAACGCTGTTTCGTTACTGGAGGAACGTCATGCGACTGGTAGCGCTGTATGTAAGTGCTCATTAAAGTACATGAGGCGGGACAGTTGGCATGTGACCGAATTTCTTTCAGGCAGACCGTGATAAAAGCGACTTTCTGCAAAGGATCTGCAACATGATGATGATAATGATGGTGGTGCTGTTTCGCTACAACAGGAACGTCATGTGACTGCATCCGTGACCGTTTGTGGTAACCGTGAATTTACAACAATAATTGGCTTTAAACAAATTAAATACAAACTTTAGGCTTACAAGTTTGGGGTTTAAGGTTTGAACAACGGATCAACATCATGGCACACGGGATAGTAACCCATAAGTACTCCCTTCTTATTCTAACTCAAGTCTCAGTCCGAAGAAGCTCAGCACAGTTCACAGGCTCTGTAGCACCGGCGAGGATCATAAAATACTTTGGGTAGATTGTTAACTTCAAATTTTGCCCGGGCAGAGCCGTTAGACTACTCTTTTGGATTTTCAACTGCCAAGGATTTTTTTTTTTACATGTGCAACAATGCACACGGGCGTCCGATCTCCCTACCCAGAGACCAGAGGGAATTACTGGAAGTCCAAGTCCACGTAAAAAATTCCAGCTCTTACCGGGAATTGAACCCGGAACCTCTAGCACTCGAGGCGGACACCATGCCTCGAGTGCTAGAGGTTCCTAGCTTACAAGCTTATCTTGTAATACCACAGCCGAAAATGTGTGTATGCATAACATGTGAAAACACGTGCGTTACTCGTGTCTTGTTTCCCTATTTTTTTTCTCTCTCACATACACGTGGGCGTGTTAGAAGAGGGTTATCTCTTCGATATATCTAAGTTTGACTGGCAGTATTTCTAAACTTACAACAGAAAAAGACAGCTGAAGTGAGCAACATGAGAAGCAAGAAAAGGCTTCAATGCATGAAACAAAAAAAAAAAAAAAAAAAAGGAATTGTCCAACGGGGTTGATCGCCCAACAAACTACTATTTAACAAATGAGGTAATATGAACAAAGTTAAAGAAAAACTCAACCAAAAAAAGTCGCAAATTGCCAGTACTACATTAGACAACAATGTCCCCAGATAACAGCAACAAAGGGGGTCTCTGGAATGGTAACCTGAATTAAAATCTACAACAGTATCAAGTTTCTGCGGGGCAAAAAAATAATCTCATGGAAACTCTTCAACATTCTGCTAAAGATAATCTCAAAGGAAACTACAACAGTGTCGACAGTCTCTGAAGAAAAACTCCACAACATTAAGAAAGGTCTCTAAAATGATAACCCTGCAGAGAAACTTTACAGCAGTGAGAAGAGACACTAGACTGATAACCTCAAAAAATAACTACGAGAGTATCAAGTGTCTCTGAAAAGATAACACCAGAGAAACTATACAGCAGTATCGAGTGCCACTGAAAAGGCAAGCTCAGAGAAATTCTAAAACTGTATCGAATGTTTCAGAAAAGAAAAAGTCAGAGAAACTCTAAAACAGTATCGAGATAACCTCGGAGAAATTCTACGACAGTATCGGGTGTTTCTGAAAAGATAACTTCAGAAAAACTCCACAACATTATTGTGTCTGAAAAGATTATTTCAGAGTTTACAACAGCAAAAGCGGTCTATGGTAGAGACAGCGAAACAATAATCACAACCTAACTTTTCCTCTTCTTCTTCTTTCTTCTTTTGTCAAAATCTGCTTGTGCCGCTAGGCGTCGCAGTCTATCAGATGATCGGCAACCGAGCTAGGGCGCGCTCAGTCGCTTCATATGCCGTGATGTTATGAAGTCTCAAGTTGTTCGTGACTCCTTCAATCCATCTTCTTCTTGGTCTTCCCCTGCCTCTTGTTGTTTCGATTTTCATGTTGTATGCTCTTGATGCTGGCATCGTTGGTTCCATTCTCATTAGGTGACCAAACCATTTCATTCTTTGCTTCTCAATAAATTTAACGATGGGTATGGTTCCAATAGTTCTTGTAATCACATCGTTTCTCACTCGATCTCTTCTGGTTTTATTCGCAGCCATTCTCAAACATCTCATTTCACAGGTGGTTAGTCTTCTCTCATGTTCTTTTGTTAATGTCCAAGTCTGACATTGATAACCTAATGTCGGTATAAAGATTGTATTTATAATTTGTCTTTTTATCTCAGCTGGGACAGCAGGGTGTTTTAAAATTGGGGCAAGCTGGTATGCGACATTGTTGGCTTGTTAACTTTTTCTCGAAACCCGAAAAGATGGAACAGGGAAGTGACGAAAGAGAGACACTGCCTCAAAGCCACAATCTCCAGTCCAGTCTGGGAAGTAAAGGTGGTCGGTATAACGTTGACAACATCACACTTCAAGCGCCAATTCGTTAATAGAAATATACGTCTGCACCAAATTATTGCGCCTGATGTGCAACTGACGTAAAAACTGGGGTCCTAGACAGATTTTTACTCTGAGAGCCAACATAGTCAGACAAATGTCTGTGATAACAGGGGCTTAAAGAAATGTATCACACAGTTTCCGTAGGCAACCGGGGTAATATAAATGTTTCAAAATC
>CAJHNH020003161.1:2500-15000 GCA_905116865.2 Candidula unifasciata | reverse complement strand
ACTGGATTATAAAGGAAAACAGGTCCTGTGTGTAGCCATCGTTGGTAGTTTTCCAACCACGTTGACCACTGTCTGAATAACTGTAGCCAGCACCAACTGGGTTATCTATATATAGCATAGCAAACGATTCCGCCCAGGATTTCTCCCATCTTTTGTAAGAGGTTTTATCTCCAGTAGCGCTAATTGTTTCTGTAACTCTGATAGGTCCGTTTTCCCTTAGTAAGCCCAACATGGAAGAAATGGCAGGACCGCCATTCAGCCACACAAGAACCGGCGCGAGAGGTTCTGAAATGGCTGGGAAGAACCAGAAAAACATATGATTGCCTAGTTGTTTGTCCACGGTTATAAACCCAGCGTAGCTCTTCGGGATTACTTTTTGGGGATCCCTGACTTCACTGAGCTCCAAGGCAGATCTGATATCGCTTCGCTCCAGAAACGGTGAGAGATGTAATGGATCTTTGCATGTTCCAACAAGCCAAAGTGCCATCTGGAACAGCCACAGAGAAACGCTGCCGCATATGTTTATCAACATATCCTGTGATGATGCGAATGAACCAACATATTAAAACAGTGAAATCAATATTGACCGAAATATACATAAACACCCTCCTTTTCTAGGTCAAATACCATCACCAAGTCAGTAGGTATTTGTTGAACATTACTCTAATCCCGACATACGGAAAACAACCATGTCATTGACTAACGCTCACACATAGTGAGCTGGCAGAATGCCTTGAAATACCAAGTGTACTTGTGCAGATTCATACAGGACGACACTAGTGTCTTGGGTTTGAGACCACATGAAGATGGTCAGTTTGTGACTAGTGATTGGAAAAAGAGCACAAACGATCATTACACCCCCCCCCCCCTTCCCAACACGTAAATGTTGAAAGTGGAGGAGGAGGATGAGGAGAAGAAGAAGAAGAAGAAGAAGAAGAAGAAGAAAAAAAAGAAGAAGAAGAAGGAAGAAGAAGAAGAAGAAGAAGAAGAAGAAGAAAGAAAAAGAAGAAGAAGAAGAAGAAGAAGAAGAAGAAGAAGAAGAAGAAGAAGAAGAAGAAAAAGAAGAAGAAGAAGAAGAAGAAGAAGAAAGGGAAGAAGAAGAAGAAGAAGAAGAAGAAGAAGAGAAGAAGAAGAAGAAGAAGAAGAAGAAGAAGAAGAAGAAAAAAAAGAAGAAGAAGAAGAAGAAGAAGAAGAAGAAGAAGAAAGAAGAAGAAGAAGAAGAAAGAAGAAGAAGAAGAAGAAGAAGAAGAAGAAGAAGAAGAAGAAGAAGAAGAAGAAGAAGAAGAAGAAGAAGAAGAAGAAGAAGAAGAAGAAGAAGAAGAAGAAGAAGAAAAAGAAGAAGAAGAAGAAGAAGAAGAAGAAGAAGAAGAAGAAGAAGAAGAAAAGTGGGAAGATCCACCCAGAGTTAGCTTTTCCTTTCAGTAACTTCCTGTTAGCACTTCACTTCCTTTTTCAAATCAGACACCGTTGAGAAAGGAAACAAGTGTCTTCTCTCCTCGACTGACTTAGTTTACTACAGATGGTAGTCAGTGCTGAAGTCTAAATGTCTGATTAAAATCCCTACCAGGGGAGGGTGAATATTTAGTATTATTCTAATTTGATCTATTGCTGCTAGTTTCTCTGAATTCATTTTATCTGCTGGCTATAAATGTGTTGCTCAAATGTAGGAGAAACCTTGATAAATTTCTTTGTCCTTACTAACCATTCATATGCTCTATTACATACATGTATATAAACATATGATCTTTTTGATGATTGGTATAATGTTTATTTGATATACTAGAAACGTGAATTAGTATATTTGATAATTATAATATATTTAATAATTGATAATTTATGTCCTCGTGTGATATCTCAGCCAGTCCCGATTTCCAGCATGGTGAGACGATTAACGAAGGAACTGGACGTATATTTACTGTTCCTTATCCTTACTAGGTTTATTTGACCTCATGGTGATTTTAGCTTAATAAATCACTGTCTTGCTTTAATTTAGATTTAGTCCATAGACATTTGATACTGGGTTAAGAGCTTGAAACGGAATACCAAGTGGTGGCCATGCTTCACTCTGCCGAAGAAGGGAGGCCCATGCTTATAATAATTATCGTTATTAAAAAATTCCTTATTACTAGGAATATATTTTCAGTACCACTGTGCACGGCCCTATAATTGTAATCATTATAGTTCATTTTTTCCCAATTTCTGAACTCTATTGAATAAGGTTTAGTCCGTGTATTCATTCAAAGTTTACACTAGAGTTAGTGTTAAATATTTTAGAGTAATGCTGTGACAGAATGGAAACCTATTGTCATCTGTGATTGTGTTATGAGATCTATCCCAGCACCCAGTTATACTGATTGAGATATTTATAATTCCCAGATATTTTCAAACTGCGCAACGCACCTGTTATGAGTTTCGCACCAATGTCAATTTACTCCCTGATTCCCATTCTTTGTGATGAGAACAAATGTGGTTGAAATCAGAATACCTTGTGAAATGTGACTGTGTGTTTAAGCATGCTGTCCCTGTAAGGAGTCCTAATGTAGAGAAAGCAGAACAGTTCCCAGTTGAATGTTTTCTCTCTCTCTCTCTGTGATGTTAACTCATGTGCTTGATATTATCTTGAAGAAACTGATGGGGATGAAATATTTCTTACATTATGAGTATATATTATCTTCAGTTAATACCATTCTATACCCCCTCAAGAATGTGAACAATTGTTACTACCCTACTCCATGTGTGTGTGAGTGTAACAGTTTATGAGGACTGGGGGCATTGTGGTCCCTAGTGAGAACTTTGCCAACTGCTTGTACAGGGACTGTTCTATTGTTCTGGTTTCTGGTAGAGTTCCAGGTGGAAGTTCTAGCATAGCTGCAGGTGCCAGATTGTCTAAACTGGACTAGAAGATTCGACCTGCCTGAAATGTGTAGGCTAAGGCAGAAGCTGACCCAAGGAGCACAAAAAACAGATGAGTGGATATATCGGTCTTTTATGTCAACCAAGAACTAGTTTCATTTCCCATCCAATTCCATGATCCGACTTTCTAGATTAAAGGTTATAGATGTCAATTATCATTCCTCGTTTATGAAGTCTATTTTAACCGTAGTCAATTGTGTCAGTGGAACTATAGCTAGTATATTTTAGTACATTTAAATATACAATTTATTGAAACAGTGGGGAATCAGATGTGGTAAACCTCTACTTTAACCAACAATTTCGATTGCACATCATGCATTCGCTAGCATGAAGCGAATAACACGTCACATCTGGTACTACGTACCATAGCGATCCACATTAAAAGGTTACAGCCGGTATAGAGCGAGGAGGAAGACTTCGCAGAGATGGAGTGATGGCATAAAGAACAGCATTACAGAAATGAACATCAATCTTAACAGGGCTCCTGACAGAGCTCATCAACGAACGTAACGTACCCTTCCCCACCCCCACCCCCCCCCCCACCCCCAACCCCCACGCCTCGGTCACTTCACTAAGGTACAAGTCAAAAGAGAAGAAGAAAAAGAAGTTAGCAATGATGAAGAAAAGTCGAACCCTTGTGAGATGTGTTATCGCAGACTGCACATGTTAGAAGACCTAGGATCTACATCCTCTACATCACCAGTATCATCACCATCATCATCATCAACATTATCAACATCATCAACATCATCAACACTATTTATGTTTCACATAGGGCCCGCAATCTTCATTCTGTTCTATCCTGTCATGTTGTTCAATCCAGCCTTTTTTTCCCAAAACCATGATTCCGTATACTGTTGTGACGTGTAAGAAAAATAACAACAACAAAAGGTAGTGGCGTATCCCTCACAGAACGACACAGAATCAACAACATTGTTTCGTTGCTTGGTTTAACAGCGCAATTTTACGTTCATTAGCTTCCAATTTCTATTGAATAGTCTGCACTCAAAACCATTGCCGAAATCTACGCCAAGCGATCTGCTGCTTAATCGCCCGCAGCTGGAATCGAACCGGGTCTCATGGAATTAGGAAGCTGGTTCGCAAAGCCACAGACGCCGATGACATTTGATAAGGCCAAAGTTGTTCAGCCTCGGGGACCAAACGGATTTCAGCAGAATAGCTAGGCACTATAGTACCCAGAGAGCTGGGAAAATGCCACTCTGGACTCAAATGTCCATGTGGGTTCCGGGACCCCATTGTTGAGGAAAAACAAGAAAAAACGCCACTGCCTCTTTAACAAGCATGTCCTAAGAGTCGACTATGTGGGAGCTTTCTTCGGAGTCTGAGAGCATCTGCCTCAGAGGAAAGAAATCAACAATCCGTCTGCAAACAAATAAACAGATCTACAAACAAAATATAATAAACCACATAAACTACATACAACCATACTATTTTCTGACTAACTACTTACCCTCGCACTAGAATTTCAGTATACCCTCCTCTAGAGTTGGTAAAACTGCACGATTTTTTCCCAGTCGATTACAACTATAGAACTTACTCTAAAGCACAGCCTAAACAAAACTGGCAGGTCGTCAACTTAACAAACAGCGTTTGTTTCTGGGAACCGAAATTGGACTCGCCCACGCTAGCTGCCAGTTAGTAAAAATAGGTCACATCGCTCTTTCGTTTGTGCTGTTGTTGTTGTGCGGGGAGATAATCCAAGTGAAAACGCCTGAAAACAAGATAGTTCTAAGTTTGAAATATTATAGCTGAAATTCTAGACGTTACTTCTATATTTTAGCGGAAAGTCGTTCTTTAAGACCGCAAGATCGACTTGGGAACGATGATATCGGGAGGAGAATCGGCACAGACGCATTACTGAACTTTATAGGTAGTCAACAAACCAAATGGTTTAGCCATGTAACAAGATTGGCAGGAGACAGGGCCCCAAAGAGAGCAATGTTATGCATATACATTGGTAACAGACCCAGAGGTAGACCAGGCAGAAAATAGACCGCAGAAATATCAGACACAGAAATGTACTATACACGAAGCTAACAGAAGGGCCCGTTCTAGAGATCTGTTCCTTCCCCTGACACCGCGAGGCGTTCCAGGAGTAGAGAAACATAGAAAGAAGAGGAAGAAGAAGAACTCAAGAGAAGACAAGTAATTGCTGAGTCAATAATAATGTTAAAAAAGTAATCGTAGTAAACAAGAAACCGGAGAAAACAGTGATAAGATTGAGCTCAAAAAATTAGCCTACAGTAAACAGTGCCTGGGTCATGCAGCGTCTACAAACCGCATCTATCAGCTGGGTTAAAATACACACCAGAGTGGTTTGGTACAAAATAACATCGGTTACCAGGTCGACTTGGCTTAAACTGTGTACCCGAAACTGTCCTGGGAGGAATGTGTACCCGAAACTGTCCTGGGAAGAATGTGTGCCTGAAACTGTCCTGGGAAGAATGTGTGCCTGAAACTGTCCTGGGAAGAATGTGTACCCGAAACTGTTCTGGGAAGAATGTGTACCCGAAACTGTCCTGGGAAGAATGTGTACCCGAAACTGTCCTGGGAAGAATGTGTGCCTGAAACCGTCCTAGGAAGAATGTGTGCCTGAAACTGTCCTGGGAAGAATGTGTGCCTGAAACCGTCCTGGGAAGTCAGAAAACAGTAGGTACCAGCGCGCTATGAAATCCAAATAAATGGAAAGGCGAGCAAGCACGCGAGGGCTGCGCCGAGCCTCGTGTAGGCCATTCGTCTGATAGCTTTAGAGGTTAAAGACACATGTAAAACAATTAAGTGAAGCTAAACTGGAGAGTTTTAAGACCCCCCCCCCCCCCCTCCAAACCCTTTTTTTTCCTACGCACTAGAAAAGCAACAATTACAAACTTGTGCATAAGCAGTGTAATAGAGTTGGCAAACACGAACAGATGAGCTTGTATACACAACGACTGATTCTGGTGTTTCATTCAAAATCACAGGGTATCTGCCCGAGGGCGAGTAACCAACAGTCTGCATACAAAAAAAGCCATTTACATCATCAAGTAGCACGTTCTTTGCAGAACGTATCTCTCATCGCGGATTGCCTAAAAAAAACTCGGTCTCTCACAAGCCCTCCCAGTCTCGTGTACTTTTATTTTCAAGGAGTGACTTATATCCTGTGCCCATCTTCGTGATGGTCGGCCCCTGCCCTTCTTCCTGGTACCATGACTTCTGCTGTTATATTTTGCGAATCCCACTTGGAGGTTGAAATGGTCATAATATTTCAGCTTCTGCTTTTCTTTAGCCAATCTTCCTCGATGTTCAGATCTTTCAAAATGTCAGTATTTCTTCACTTCTGTATCCATGCTATTTTGAGGACCTTTCTATAGCCTTTAGCTCAAACGCCCCTATTTTCTTCTTTAGGGATTGGCAGGATAGTAGAGTTTGGAGTCGCTGTGGCGGAGCGGCTAGAAGCTCACCGCTAATCGGAAGGTCTTGGGTTCGCTCTCTGTCGGAGCCGTACTTTTTTCAAAAATGACCTTGGCTCCCAGGTCGACCCAGCCTTTAGTGGGTACCGGGTGCAGTCCCGGGAAGTAAAGGTGGCCGGCGAGATGCTGACCACATCACTCATCTTGTACCAATTGGTCAATAAAAATATATGTCTATCCCTATACGCCTAAAGGCGTGGAAAAGGGTCCTTTACTTTACTTACTTTTCACAGAAGTTTTACTCCAGGGTCAAGCCAATAGGCCACCGCGGTTTACCGATGCCGGCTACACATCTTCATTTCTTGTTTAACCCTGAAAGGAAAACTTTTGGACTATTACTGATGAATGAATCGATCACGAACTGACATTCCTGCGCTCGAGACATTCCCATACGTGCTTCATCTCCTTTCTCTGTCACCTAGGAAGAGTTGACATGCTTAAAGTACATTTTGAAACCGGATTGAAAGTCCGCCCATATTTCCCCTTCGGGGAGCCACCTGACGGTCGACCTGGGATCAAAAGGTCGCGGGTCGTATCCTGACGGAGCAGGGAATTTGTCAAAAAATGACTTAGGCTCCCAGGTCGCCCCATCTCAAATGTGAGTCAGGTACAGTCCTGGGAAGTGAAGACGTTAATCACATCAGCCATCGAGTGCCAATTAGTATAAAAAAATAAAGGTATAGCCATATATGCCCAATAGCATGAAGGAGTGAAAAAGAGTTCTTTACTTTACCTTCGTACATTTCCCTTCAGTGTTGAATATCTTCTAAAACCTCTACTCCCCTTCCGTTGAATTAGTATTTCACTGTATGCATTACGTGCATATTCTTTTACACTGTCCATATGATCCCAGCGAGCCTTCACCATGTCCGCTGTATCATTAAGTAGCTCACCGCCACAGACCGGCAGCGGCCTGCTCACTGCGAGTGACCTAGATTTCTATGGAGACCCGAGAAGACCTCAAACAAAAGCAAGATTTCTGGACTAAATGGAGAAAGTGACAGGGAGGAAGAGATGCTGTATCCGTACGTACGTGTGACGCATTTCGGCTCTGTGGCATAGACGTTGCCAACGCGCTTCGTAATGCCGGGGTGCCGGGTCCGGCACCAGCTTCAGACGGTTTGTCTTGCGTTGGTTTCGACAGTGGTATCGAGAGCTGACCGTCCATAGATCAATGGCTACTAATGTATTATATGCCTTACAAAAACCCACAACAGTCAAAACATGCTGGGGCTGGTTCTGCAACATCCTGTAAAGGATACGCAGCTAACGTGTGAGACAATCTCTCTAACTCTGATCATCTCTTTCTCTGTCTCTGTCTCTGTCTCTGTCTCTCTCTCTCTCTCTCTCTCTCTCTCTCTCTCTCTCTCTCTCTCTCTCTCTATCTGGTGTGTGTGTGTGTGTGTGTGTGTGTGTGCATGAGACGAAAGCGAGTTAGTGACACATGCATATGCACAAAGCATGCACATTGAAAGGAATGTTTTCTCATTATAAACAATTTACATCGTATATTAATCTCTTATGTATCACTTTTCGGAGTGGTTAATGTTGTGTTTCCCTTGTAAACGACTAATTCATTTCCTTTATTGTTTTCCATTGCTACCACAGCATGCACCTGTCGAAATACAGCGAAATTTAGCAAGCAATAAATTGTGTAATCTATTGTTTCGTGTCTCTTCTTTGTTCAGATAATTTGTCAGTCAATGTATTTAATACACGCCGCTTACACCTTCAGTTATAAGAAAAAGAACATGGAATACATACCGCTTACACCTTCAGTTATAAGAAAAAGAACATGGAATACATACCGCTTACACCTTCAGTTATAAGAAAAAGAACATGGAATACATACCGCTTACACCTTCAGTTATAAGAAAAAGAACATGGAATACCATATGCGCTGTACACCTTCAGTTATAAGAAAAAGAACATGGAATACACACCGCTTACACCATCAGTTATAAGAAAAAGAACATGGAATACACACCGCTTACACCTTCAGTTATAAGAAAAAGAACATGGAATACACACCGCTTACACCTTCAGTTATAAGAAAAAGAACATGGAATACATACCGCTTACACCTTCAGTTATAAGAAAAAGAACATGGAATACATACCGCTTACACCTTCAGTTATAAGAAAAAGAACATAGAATACACACCGCTTACAGCTTCAGTTATAAGAAAAAGAACATGGAATACATACCGCTTACACCTTCAGTTATAAAAAAAAAGAACATGGAAATATATTTGGATCGTCGTGACGTGGAGAAAGAGACTCATCAAACAAGCATTGCCATGGACAACGAATGGATTGAGGAAACCAGGACGCTCAAGTGTAGGACCATCCATGATATCAAATGATTTCACGGGATACTGTAGGATTGAGGATAGGACTGCGAGCAGTGGGGCGTGAAACGGTGCAATGGAGTGGAGGCGATGTTGACGATGATGACGATGACGATGTTGACGATGATGATGATGACGATGACGATGTTGTGGATAATGGCGATGATGACGACAACGATGTTGATGATTATGACGATGATGAGGATAACGATGACGTTGATGATAATGATAATGGCAGTGACGACGACGATGATAATGATGATAATGACGATGATTATGTTGATGTTGACGATGATTATGATGATGATGATGACGATGATGATGACGATGACGATGATAGTGACGACGATGATGATGATGACGATGATGATGACGATGGCGATGACGATGATGATGATGATAGCAATGATACTGATGACGATGATGATGACGATGAGGATGATAATAACGATGATCATGACTGTGTTTTTGACGATGATGATGATGGTGACGATGATGACGATGATTATGATGACGATGATGACGATGATAAGGATGACGATGATGATGACGATGAGGATGATGACCGTGATGATGACGATGATGATAATGACGATGATAATGATGATGATAATGATGATGATGATAAGGATGACGATGATATTTATTATGATGACGATGATAATAACGACGATGATGACGATGTTATTGACGATGATGATGATGATGGTGATGATGATGACGACGACGATAATGATAATGATGACAATAGTGATACACTAATGATAGTGATGACGATAATTTTGATCGTCTCAGCATTCACAGATTGTAAACTCCGGCAACAATTTCTGGTTGTTCGTCCACTTCATTATTTGTCTTGTTTCAGAACTTTAAATGTACGTGCTTAGCCGTTTTACAGATCTAGCTCATTTTTGTGGACTGTTGGTTCCTCATCTGTACTTCAGACTACAATGAAAACACCGCTAAATCGTTGCCCTTTAAAACATGCTGGCTATGTGGCAGCAAGTCTGTTCTTCATCTACCATATGGGTCCTCGGTACCCGCATACGAAGATACTTATGATGTTGACGATGATGACGATGACCTTGATACTAAACACGGTAAGCAAAAAAGTAAAGGACCTTTTTCCACGATTTTAGGCGTATAGGGCATATAGGGCTAGACCTATATATGTATAGACCAATTGGCACAAGATGGATGATTTAGTCAGCATCACACTGGCCCCCTTTACTTCCCAGGACTGCACCCGGTACCCACTCAAGGCTGGGTAGACCTGGGAGCGAAGGTCATTTTTTTCAAATAAGTCCGGCTCCGCCAGGGAGCGAACACTAAACACGCTAGTACTACTTAACTCACAACCTACACTCCTCTCCTTCATGGATCATATCAGGAATACCCTTGAGCAATGATGTAGAAAGTTTATTATAGTTCTTACTCTAGCTGGGATAAGGGGACACCTCTGGGGTGCCCTCTGCTGTTAGCAGGAACATCACAGAGCAGGGAACTCACTTGCCCTAGCAATCGAAAAGGTTGCTGAAGGTTGAGAACATGGTCTAAAGCCATGTGGATGTGGAAAGCAACGGGGAACTACCACATTACAATCCCAAGAAACTCATCATGGAAGCCAAAAAATTTGAATATCTAGGCTCTATAATAAATAGCAGTGGAGACTGTTTGACAGAAATTAAAAGGAGGATGGCCATAGCAATGCAAAGATTGAATAGCCTCAAAAGTATATGGCTAAGCACCAGCAAGGAGTTAAAATTTATAATTTTGAGAGCATGCCTCTTCCCTGTGGCTACATACGGATGTGAGTCGTGGACTATCTCTCAGTCCTTAAGAAAGAGATAGGGGCTTTTGGGCTGAAATGCTATAGAAAGATTCTAAGAATATCTTGGACAAAGAAGTGGAGAAATACTGACATCTTGAAAGAAATGAAGATCAAGGAAGATTAGCTGATAAACAGCATCCTGTCTCGGATGCTGAAATAGTTTGGTCATATCAAGCGCCACGACGGATTGGAAAAAAATTATAGCAGAAGGCATGGCACCAGGAAGGAGGGGCAGGGGCCGACCGACACGAAGATGGGCACAGGATTTAAGTGACTCCTTGAGTGTGAGAGTACATAAGGCGGGGGAACTGACAAGAGACTGAGTTTCTTTCAGGCAGACTGTGATGAGAGCGACGTTCTGCAAAGGACCTGCTACGTGACGATGACTCTAACTGGCGGCGCCCGTGGCTTAGGCGCTGCGAGTGTGGGGTCATTTGTGAAAAAAGTCCAGCTCTGCCAGGGATCGACTTTTCTGGCTGTTGTGGTTTTTCTAGACAAATTACGTCCAGTAGTTTGTCATTGCACTGAACGGTCGGCACTCGGTACCACGGTCGAAACCATCGCAAGACAAAACCGTTGGCAGCAGAGATCAAACCCGGCACCCCGACACTCCCGTGAAGGCGTATGTTTATAATTGAAACCCGCTCTCTGGTCGACTCAGTCTACAAAACAGGGAACAGGAAACGCCGTGAACAGTGAAAGTGAGGGGCGTGAACTTTACTGTTACTGAACGATGGTCGGTTGATCTATATAAACCTAGTGCTAAACTGAGACACTGGACGCAGACAGTTGGTATTGTCTCGGATTTGTTATAAGAAGAAATTATTTCAAGATCTGGGT
Organism: Candidula unifasciata; assembly: GCA_905116865.2. Lineage (NCBI taxonomy): Eukaryota > Metazoa > Mollusca > Gastropoda > Stylommatophora > Geomitridae > Candidula > Candidula unifasciata. The sequence goes on along the minus strand of CAJHNH020003161.1, from coordinate 3,596 downwards.
AATTACAAAATTGATGACAAGTAGCAAAGGAAGGCAAAGAGATAAATATCTAGATGATGTCTTGGCCATATGGAGGTAGCAAGACAGAGCGCTCATCTAATAAGGGACTTTTGGGAAAATGTTGCTTTGCTTGCTCAACAAAACGAATTTACAAACATCATGAGTTGCGAAACGCAGTATCCGTGATAGAACGGAAACGGAAGACAGTATTCTAAAAAAAAAAAATGTCGAACTGTCTGCACTAATTTCGTTTCACGTAGTCATAGCTTATGTCAGAATTTTAAGTAGCGAATATCGCAGTGGTAAATATGTTTTTCAAAACAGTGGTTTATAGTATGGATGTGTAAATAATGCTGACACAAACCATACATTGCACAGTTTATTGCCAGGACGAATTTGCAGCGTTTTTAGGACCGACTAAAAAGAGAGAAAACAAAGCTATTGGCCAAATATTCTTTGCCTCTGTTCCAGTAGTGAGGTACAAGACAACGCCTATCCCAACCCCACCTATTTAACAGCTTGTTTCTCCGTACACCATATCCAATTGTATTTATAAATTTACATGTAAGTGCTAGTTGACTTACATCGGTCAAACAGAGAGAGAGAGAGAGAGAGAGAGAGAGAGAGAGAGAGAGAGAGAGAGAGCTTGGAAATAAAGCGGCAGGGCACATTCCCAAATGGCTACACACACACACACACACACACACACACACACACACACACACACACACACACACACACAGATTGAGGTTCTTCAAGGGTGTCAAGAACAGTCAAAGGGAAAGAACCCGCCTCCTCCATAGGACGTCATTTGTTTAATTCTGGACACGTAACTGACAAAGACAGCGCTTTCAGTGTGGTTTATAACACTGAACAGGCAACTGCTGAGAAGTGCAGAAGTGCTTTAACAATTAAAATCAACAACCCCCTCCTTTGTAAGTAGACGGAATTGATAGTAAATTTGAAGTTACCCTGATAAGTCAGGTGACTAAGGTGAACTTCTGGCGATTAGACAAACCACGATACATCGAAAGAGACTATTGGCATTTCAGTTGGATTTATTGCGTTTTATGTGTGTGTATATGTGTGTGTATAT
>CAJHNH020003160.1:22500-80697 GCA_905116865.2 Candidula unifasciata | reverse complement strand
ACTGACTGATTGACAAACTGACTGACTACTGCATGGGCTGACTGATTGATCAACTGATTGACTGATTATTTGATTTACTGATTAATTGACTTAATGAATAATTTACTAATTGAATAATTGACTGGCTGCCTTATTGGTTGATTATTAATTTATGGATTGATTAGTGGTTGACTGAGTGACTGATTGATTGACTGACAGATTGATTGACTGTCTGATCGATTGACTGTCTGATTGATTGACTACCTGATTAATAGATTGTCTGATTGGTTAAACTGATTGTCTGATCAAATGATTGACTGTCTGGTTGATTGACTGATTGATTATATCATTGACTGCCTCATTGATTGACTGATTGATTGACTGATTATTAGACTTGTTGATTGACAGATTGATTGACTTACTTACTGATTTACTGACTGATTAATTGACTGACTGACAGCAGGCTCCAGAATCAACAGTTATACAGAAGATCAGCTGTTCAGAGTGACACAAAAAATACATGACGGCTTCCAGAATAAGAAACACACAGTGGCCGTCTTTGTCGACCTCTAGCAGGCCTATGACAGTATGGAGAAAAGGTCTCCTGATGAAGATGATGAGCATAGGAATGCTTGGCAGATTGTATAACTGGGTGAAATACTTTCTGATAGATATATCAATCCAGACTAAGATGCACAACGCAATCTCTTCTAAAGAAGTCTTGGAGGAGGGCTTGCCAATTGTCAATTAACTAAATGATTACCTGCCTGAACACTTAGCCTATTGATTTCTTGACTGATTGAATAAAAAGAATAATCGACTGATTGATTGCTCGAATTATTGATTGGTTGACTGATTGGTTGATTGATTCACCAATTGACTATATGATTGATTGGTTGACTTATTGCTTGAAGTCTGATTGACTGACTGATTGACTGGTTTATTGACTGATTGATTGATAAAAATTGATTTATTGACTAATAGATTGACTGCCTGACTGCCTGATAGACTGATTGACTGTCTAACTGACTGATTGGCTGACTGCCTGAATGACTGATTGATTGACTGCTTAACTCCCTGATTGACTGCCTGACTGATTGACTGATTGTCTGCCTGTATGACAGATTGCCTGACTGCATGCATGTCTGACTGATTGATTAACTGACTGATTTACTAACCGACTGACTGATTAATTGACTGACTGATTGATTTCTGACTGAATATTTGATTGTCTGATCGATTTATTGACTAATTAAATAACTTACAAGCTTCCTAATTGATTGATTGACTGATTATTTGATTATTGATTGCACAATAATACAAATATTTACTATTATTACTATTTACTGTGTGCTAATACAGGGTCATTGGAAATTATGGATACGCCTTCATCCATGTATATTTCCTTGAATATACATGTTTTTTTTCTTCTTGTTCGTCTTCTTCTTCTCTTCCCCCTTTATTTGTTTTTCTTTTTTTTTTCTTTTTTTTTTCTTTGTCTTCTTTTTCTTTCCTTTTTTTTTCTTTCTTCTTTTTTTTTTTTTTTTTTTTTACTTTTTTCTTCTTCTTCTTTTTTCTTCCTCTTCGTCTTCTTCTTTTTCTTCTTCTTCTTTTTTCTTCTTCCTCTTATTCTTCTTTCTTCTTCTTCTTCTTCTTCTTCTTCTTCTTTCTTCTCTTCTTCTTTCTTCTCTTCTTCTTCTTCTTTCTCTTCTTCTTCTTCTTCTTCTTCTTCTTTTCTTCTTCTTCTTCTTCATTTCTTCTTCTTCTTCTTCTTCTTCTTTTTTCTCTCTTCTTTCTTTCTTCTTCTTTCGCCTTTCTTCTATCCCCCAGTTGAGCATAAGTCCTTAACCAACTCACGCCAAGTCATTCAACCCTACGCTATTGCATCTGGCACACATCATCTCCTCCCCATTTTTTTTAACTTCACTTTCTAGCTCCCTTCTAATATGCCTTTATTTCTAGGAGATGCTGACCGAGCAGTTACAAAGTCCGGTTCTGGTGCGGGAAACCCGGGTTCGACCCCCGTAAGGTCATGTGGTTCTTCTGTTGGAGGCAAAATTTAACATCATAACCTCTACGGTTCATGGCGACAGCACCAGCCGCCCAGCCCAAAATCCTCAGACTCAGGACCTCCTAGTCTTCACCGTCCTAAAAAGTGCATACAGATAGAAGTGACAGTGTCTTTTCTTCACCTCTTGATCCACTGGATAGTTCTTTCGGAAAGCTTAACATTAGTGCTTTCATCACACAGTTTAATTCTCTCTATTCTGCGCAGAAACCAGTTTATAAATACTTGTAATTTATTAGTAATTGTTTTAGTTTTTCCCCCTGTTTCCGCTCTATACATCAGTACCGATTTAACATTAGAATTAACAATTTCAGTTTAGCATTAGTTTTAATTAATTATTTAATATGCATTATATTATAATTAATTACTTTTATGAGAGAGAGAGAGAGAGAGAGAGAGAGAGAGAGAGAGAGAGAGAGAGAGAGAGAGAGAGGAGAGAGAGAGAGAGAGAGAGAGGGTGGGGGTGGAGTCTAAAGTTTACACTTACAAAAGAGGTTGTAAAATTTTATATATGGTCGCCGTTAAAGCGGTAGCTGAACTGAACTGAAGGGTCCTTAGTAGAACAAGCATGCGCGCTTAAGTTGGTGGTTACGCAATTGCGCACTAGCGGTAGTGGTCGAAATTTGAGACCTTCTACCCCCTCCAGACTCTCTCCTCATTCTCTCCTCTCTCTCTCTCTCTCTCTCTCTCTCTCTCTCTCTCTCTCTCTCTTGTGTGCATATTATTGATATGTAAAAGTAAAGAACCCTTTTCCACGCCATCAGGCATATAGGGCATATAGGGCTAGACCTATAGTTTTATAGACCAATCGGCACAAAATGGGTGATGTGGTCAGCATCACGCCGGCCGCCTTTACTTTCCTGGGACTGCACCCGGTACCCACTCAAGGCTGGGTCGACCTGGGAGCCAAGGTATGTAACGTATATTCAAGGAAATATAAATGAATAACCCTGTACATTTGAAAACTTGTGAAATGTATAAACAAAACACAACTAATCAAAGGGAGTCTACATGTTGTGGGAGAGTAACTCTGCTTCGTAACCTTAGCTCCCCATAACAAATTTAATGGGGAGGGGGGGAGGAGAGGTTGGTTGTTTCTTCTTGGTTGAACCCTCAAGATTAAAGTGGCCTATGGTGAAACCTCTTTATCAGACAAGTCTCCGAAAAACCCACGATTTCTGATAAACATTTTTTTTTTTTAAGAAAGGTTTCCATTCTAGAGCCCATTGGTTTTTTTTTCAAAAAAATTCTTCCACTGAGGAAAACGAGCGAGGACTATCGCTCTGTACTTATCATAGGTAATGTCATCTGTCTCCGTCTAATTCTATAGGGGGCACAGGTAGTTGTTTACTCACTGACCTCAATATTCAAAAAGGACCTGCGTTTTTCCCTTGGATTAAAAAGTTTCGCTGGGAAGGTTCAGGTGAAAAAATACCGAATCTACACTAGCTCTCATCCCTTAACTAAAGCTTCACCCCTGGCCATCACACTCCACCTATACCGCTCTAGCAGGTGGTTAATACAGAAGGTAAATACCGTCAAGCCGCAATTGAAGACTGAGACAAACAAGCAAATGCAATATTATGCATGTAGTGAACAAATAGGGCAATGTATTGATCTGCGTTGATAAAAAGAAATAGAAAGGTAGAAGAACACTCTAGACAAAATGAAAAATCGGGAAACTATAGTGAAGTAAGAAATATAGTGAAACAAGAAATATAGTGAAGTAAGAAATATAGTGAAACAAGAAATATAGTGAAGTAAGAAATATAGTGAAACAAGAACTATAGTGAAGTAAGAAATATAGTGAAACAAGAAATATAGTGATGCAAGAAATATAGTAAAAACAGAACATCATAGACAAAGAAAACCAAGATATCGATTCATATAAACACGTAACAGAACAGATTGCTAGGAGGGTGAAAACACAGACATCAGTTACTTTACCGCCATCAGATACTAGGCTTTGGACTAATAGTTTCATGTTTATCTCATGGATCGATTGTCCAGTATGCCGTCTGCCTACTCCTCCTCTTTCTCCTCAGCATGTCTGTTTGTGAAGACAACAAATCCAGCATCCTTAAGAGAACACATGAAAACGTAATAGAATATGACACGAGACAGGAAAATAACAGCAAAACAAAGAGAAAATTACCCTTCATCATCATATACAGTAGTTATTCATATTATAGAGAAGACAAAAATGGACAGATGTATGTTTCTCAACCACTAATTATTTTCGGCTAATATATATTTTCTATGTTCTCGATCAATACTTCTTTCATACAGCTGCTTTCCTTTTATCACTGGAAACACAGCGAGCCGCGTCATTACTGCGATTTGTGTACTCACTCTCGCTGCACTGTTATGAAAGAGCTTTGCTGACACGGTATCTAGTTTGAATTAGCGCAGAACTGTCTCCAATTTTGTGCAGCTCATTCTAATAAGATTCATTCATTTCTGTTGGTATTTTTAACTGGTTCGCACTTAAAAGTATGTTCATTTTAATGTTCTACTTGGTATCTTCTTGCCTACATTTTCATTTTTTTTTTCGACATGGCATTTATTGGTGTACTGGCGGTCCGCCTTTATTCAGTTATGTCTATTACCTCTACATGTTTTTTTTTTTCTAAATGGAGCATAGGATGTCAACTAATTCACCCAAAGTATTCATGATTGCTTGGTTTTTAATGTTTTCTAGGGCTTAATGTAACTATTTTGAAACATTAATATGTTCTACAAGGATTAGTTCCGTTTTAGTCTCTCAGTTTGAGAAATGTTCTCTTTTTAATGTTCTTCTTCTAGAGGAGCGGTCGGCAGCAGAGGGGTCAGGACACTGAATTTGCATACGGAAGACCTGGATTCAAATCCCTATCAAGGTGACTGGTATTTTTATTATGAGGTCACATCACGCCGGCCACCTTTGCTTCCTATGACTGTACTTGGTACCTCTTCAAGGGTGGGTCGACTTGGGAGTCAATTTTTTTTTTTTTTTGTCCAGGTAAAAAAATGTTCGGCTCAGTCAGGATCTGAACTCCCGACATTCGGATCATCAGGAAAGCATCTAGCAAATACACCATATTAGCTCCCATTTAGACAGTAAAGGGCCCTTTTTCACGCCTTCAGGCGCAATAGACGTATAGGGCTAGATCTATATATATATATAGACCAATCAGCGCTCGGTAGGTGATGTAATCAACATCATACTAGTCGCCTTTACTTCCCAGGAATTCACCCGGTACCCATTCAAGGCTGGGTCAACCTAGGAATTAAAGTCATTTTTGAAAAATGTCTAGCTCCCTCAGAACATTAACCCAAGACCTTTAGATCCGCAGGAGAGCGTCTGACGACTTCACCACGGCGGCTGCCTTTCTGATGCTGTTGCGTAAATGTTATCCTACCATTTTTAATAATAATAATATTCACATTTTCTTGATATTTTTTTTTCTTGTTTTGTGTTATCATAATCGACGTCAATGCACATTAATTATTATCATGAGTGCTCAGTCCCTCGATGCAGCGGCCACACAATATTTGCCAGTACCTGCGAGCATTACTGTTCACGCAGTGTCAGGTTAGTTGCGTATCCTTTACAGGACGTTGCAGAACCAACCAGAACTGCCCCTGGCTGTTGTGTAGTTTTTCTAGGCAAATTTACGTCCAGTAGTTTGCCATTGTTTCCTGGACGGTCGGCTTTCTTGATACCACTGTCGAAACAAAGGCAAGGCGCATGGCCGCAGCTGGGATCGAACCCGGCATCCCGGCATTACGAAGCGTTCGCATCCACTTAGCCGCAGAGCCGACTGTTCACAGAGTACATATACTGAAATTAGAACGATGCAGAGATGATTGGCGGCGTCCGTGGCTTAGGCGTTGCAAGTCCGACTTGTAATTCCAACGTTCCCAGCCTAAAATTGATACAAGAATGTATGTCCTGGGGACGGAGAGACGGCCGGTGGAATGCTGACCACATTACCCCCCTAGTGTCGATTGGTCTGTAAAAATATGGGTGCTCTTCCCTTATGCCCGATGCGCCTAAAGGCGTGAAAAGGGATCATACAGAAAAGACTAGCATGGCTTCTGCGCAAGATTGACACGCACATTCGCGAAGCCTTTTATATTTGTCTTATGTTGTTCTATATCTATATGTTTTAAATAAAGGTCACTTGTATGTTGCTAAATCTAGGTAATTAGTTACACTTTCTTCAAAGTTTCTCCAAGCCTTGCATTTTGAAATTGTTGAAATGTTCATTGACAAAGACTTTACCTGAAACGTTGGTTGATAAAAATTAGCTAAATTGTTTGTTGATAAAGACTTTGACCGAAATGATCGTCGATAAAGACTATAACTTATACATCTCTTGCTAAAGACTGGCCAAAGTACTTGTTATTGAAGACTGTGGCTGAAATGATAGTTGATAAAGACTTTGACTAAAATATTCGCTGATACTCTGGGCTAAACGCTTACTTACATACGCGTTTGTCTTTCTGTACTCTTATTTAAGCCTCTTATCCGTTTGAATATTTTATAATTCATAAACCGATATTCACGGACAAATGACAGTCAGAGACATGGGTAGTTTGGGGGGGGGGGGGGATTGGGGTTTAGGCACCTTAAGTTCCCCTGCCCCCAATACAAGTGAGCCTTCCCCACCCTATGATACATTATAATGGTACTCAGGGTTGCCTACCCCCACCCTCACTTCCTGATTTATTTATTATGGCACCCCTGTACATGGGTTGCGGTTGATATAATATACAAATAGGTTGAAGCAAAAAACCACGAAGTGCATCATTCTGTAACGAACCAGAGTTTAGAGAGAGAGAAAAAAAAACAGAAATAAATAGCACGATACTGCCTGCACGGAACAAGAACAATCAACCCATACATAACTCTTCATTAACAAGTGTCAAACGAATAATTCACATGCTCAAACGCGTTAATTTGTTCTAGCTCTGTGTCTAGTGCCACTCCAGATGAAGTATTGATTGTTCTCACAAACCTTGATCGGAGATTTCATTTTGTAATCCGCTCTCTCATGCAACCATCACGATCACTTTACAACCGCTCTTCACGATATTACCAGCGTTCACCAAGCTTCGAGTGCCAGATCTGAAGGGCAGTCCATCGTTTTTTAAACAGCGCAACGCCTTACATTGTTGTACTTTTTTCTTTTCACGCAGATGATTAACGGTGAAATTAACATCTGTCGTATTTTATATACTAAATAAAGCATGTGTGCCGATTGTGTATTTGAAGTACTGTGTTACTGTATGCTAGTTTGATTTGGCCCTCTCAAGGAATGCTCGACGTGGTTAAACCCGCTATGGGCAAAAACACACGCTGGCTCTGAGAATGGTTAGAGCATACAAGACATCATGCCACGGCAAGGCACTATCTGCTAGGGATAGACAGGTCTTTGTTGTTGCTGTCACGGGGGTTGCGGGGGGGGGGGGGTCACTTTTGAAATTATAGAGACCCGGTTATACAAACGTTAGTGTCCCCTTTTTAAACACTAGCTCACTTCTGATGGTTGACCTTAAGCAACGCTACCTTGCCACAAGGTTACGGGAGTTTCCCGCAATGCCGTTGATATCGTGTGCTGTATATTTCAGCACGCCAGCGCTTTTAACACTTCAAAAACATCGACATACTGGGTCTAACACAAAACCCCTTCAGAAAGTGATGAAAACTATGTCACAGGCATTCTCTTTCTCGGAATAAAAACGTAAATGCAAGACAACCCAGAGAGCAAACAACAGAGCGGCACACCCGTAACCTGCAGGAAGGTAGACTAGTCAAACAAAATTTATGAATGGAACGTGACCTGCTTTGTTTGGGGAAACTAACATTTGTATAACCAGAGATCCAAAATTTTTATTTAAGGTAAAGCGTCATGACCTACACACCGCCTCTCTTGTGTTGCATTGAGATACCTTTTTTACTTCTCTACCATGAACTACAGGATCAAGGTCTGGAGGGCTCGTGCATATCTCAAGATAAGCTTAGATCTGAAGCACCCCTTGCACCACATGCTCTTCAAGAAAAAGGGCAATAGGCTTAAAAGGGGCAAATCATGGCTGGGCAGGTCAGAGGATGACATCATGCAGGTTTGCAGCCTTACAGACACTCATCTAGATGAGGAGTGGATACCAACGTCTAAAGCGCCCAATCTCACATTCTCCTGTGTCGTGACGCTCGATAGGAGTAGGGAGCAGAAGCCAGCTGCTGTCAATGCCGAGGTATGCTCGCATACCGGCTGGTCGAGGTCATGATCAGGCGGGTCGAGGCAGGCTGGTTACGCAGACAGTGGCTTGAGTCACTGCAAAATTTTCCAGTGAGTGCACTTACTTTATTATTCGTCTAAGGGCATGTATGTTGGTTATGAGAGAGCTGATAGACTGGCAGGTGCTGCATTAATTGAAGATGGCCGGCTCATGGATCACGCAGACATTGTCATTGCCCTTAGAGAGATAGGATGTTTTGGGGATTTTGGTAGCAACGTGTCTTTATTACTGCTAAGAATCCGCGAATTGGGAGTAACGATCGGCACAGCCAAGCATGAGAAGCCTACCGGACGTACACGAAGTCTTGTTAATCATCATAGGACTGGTACTATTAACTGCACGACGCTGATGAATATGTTGAGAGGGGAATCTGCGCGCCTATGGATGTGTCCGGAGTGCTGTGAAGATAATCTAGCTCATAAATCATAACACAACCTATTACAAAAGGAAGGGAAAAGTAGGTGGTGGCTAGTGATATGGGTCTATTGTGATGATGAGGAGGAGGAGGGGGAGGTGGGTAAAAGGAGGAGGATGAATAAAAAGGAAAGTAAAACTAAGAAGTAAAAGGCAACAACAACAAAAAGATGAGAGAAGATAGAAAGAAAAATCAGTAGGTGAAGAAAGTAGATGACGTAAAACAAGAACAACACCAACAACACGAAGAAGAAAAACAAGAATGATTGAATAAACACAGAATGCAAAAAGCTAAGAAGATCTGCGAAAGTATTGATCAAATATTTCGATCAATGTGGAACATGGAACAAACAGGATATGAACACTTGACTACAAAGTAAAATAAAACAACGCTGGGTAGAATTGATGTAATCACACGATAGAAAGAAAAAAAAAAGAGCTTTTATCTCGCTTTGTAATAGAAACTGTCTTTAAAAAAAGGTTTAAAACTTAAAGTTATTTCTCTACAACAACAACCACCACTATATATATATATATATATATATATATATATATATATATACATAATTTTTGGTTCAGGGAGAGAGGGAGGGAGAGAAGAAGCGAGAGAGAGAGAGGGTGGAATTAAACAAATTCTCCTATACGATATAGATAAACAATCCTTTCTTTTTTAAAGTGTATATGATAAGGAGAAGTGCATTCACTGAATAGACAAAATATGGGTATAAATATAATCACAGGAAAGGAGTTCTGTTAGAACGGTTCTAGTATATGCCTCTCTTAGAGTTTACCTCTCTACCACCACCACCACCACCACCACCACCACCACCACTACTACTACTACTACTACTACTACTACTACTACTACTACTACTACTATTGCTACTACTGCTACTACTACTACTACTACTATTACTACTACTACTACTACTACTACTACTGCTACTACTGCTACTACTACTACTACTACTACTACTACTACTACTACTACTACTACTACTACTACTACTACTGCTACTACTACTACTACTACTACTACTGCTACTACTGCTACTACTGCTACTACTACTACTACTACTACTACTACTACTACTGCTACTACTGCTACTACTACTACTACTGCTACTACTGCTACTACTGCTACTACTACTACTACTACTACTACTACTACTACTACTACTACTACTACTACTACTACTACTACTACTATGCTACTACTACTACTACTACTACTACTACTACTACTACTGCTGCTGCTACTACTACTACTACTACTACTACTACTACTACTACTACTACTACTACTGCTGCTACTACTGCTACTACTACTGCTACTACTACTACTACTACTACTACTACTACTACTACTACTACTACTACTACTACTACTACTACTACTACTACTACTACTACTACTACTACTACTACTACTACTACTGCTACTACTACTACTACTACTACTACTACTACTACTACTGCTGCTACTACTGCTACTACTGCTACTACTGCTACTACTGCTACTACTACTACTTCTACAACTAAAATCTGGACGTTTATTTAATATGATATACACTAGAGTATGCTTTGGTGTTCCCAAAGTTAAAGGCTAAAGTGAAAAGTGAAGAATATGGAATTCATTGCACTGGGTTTTATCCCATATGACTAGGTCTCCCTCCACAGAACGGGCAGCCATCCCGAGAGCATCACACAAAGCACGAACTCTGTAGCTCCGAAGACGATCCCCAGAGATCTCCGTTAAATTGCACTTGTGAACTGAACGACGCAGTTGTGAAAGGAACTAACGACCTTCAGTGCACGAAGCAAACGGCTTGACCACTTTGCCACGGACCCCCTTGGTGTCTAACTGACTGACTTTCTACACCACCAGGACATCACACAAGCGATAAACACCTGATGATACTATGTGCCACCATGTGGGTGAGGTTCACCGTGGAGAGATCCCAGAAACCGCGTTCAGCCATTAGGCCATATTTATGGCCTGGCTATATTGCGGCCCCCCGGCAAGAGCCAGGGTGGGGCTTTAAATAACCAAAAAAAAAAAAATTATAATAAAAAGGACGGTGAATAGTATAGCCCCTTTGTGCTCCAAATCCGTATGTATATAGTAATCGAGTAGCTAATAAGAATTTTTTTTAATTGAGGTACTCCATATTCTGCAGTATAATGTTGGGAGTTTGACATTTCTGGTCGGCCCGTTTCGGCCAGGCTTATATGTTATCCAGCTCCGACTTGCAGTTTTTTATGTTGATTTGTATGGCTGTTAAAGCGGTGTATCTGCATCTGGATGACAGCTTTTGGGCAGCTGGGGTTGTGTTGCCATTTTATGATATGAATTAACCATTCAAGAATTCAACTTTTTGTATTCCAAAACTAACCCCCTTTTCATCCACTTTTGAGACTATCACTTAATTTTTTTATTTACTTATCATCTTAGCAACAAGCACCGTGACAAAGAGAACACTGGGTGAGAGTTTGAACAGGGAGGGAGTGGTTCGAACAGGAAGGGGATTCAAACAGAGAGGGAGGTTCAAACATGGAGGGAACAGGGTAACGTCAAAGGCGATGTAGCAAGAGGTAGACACCGACACAAATAGTTGGGTCACACCAAGGGATGAATGACCAACGGTTTGAGAGATGGTACAACCAAGACGACAGACAGAGTATTGGAGATCCATTCCAGCCAACGATTAGTGTGGAGTCGGCAGCTGACTGCTTGATCAGATCTCTTCAAGGCTTAGACGAGATCCCTTCCTGCACTTACCAGTCATATCATACGTTAGGCCAGGGTTTCTCATACTTTCTTCACCTCGGCACCCTTGTCAGGCCAAAAAAAAAAAAAAATTCTCGGCACACCTGCCCTTATAGCGGTTTGAATATTTAGGAAAAGAACGGAAAAAAACTGCACTTTTAATCTTTAGTTGTATTTAATGCGTTGTATGAAACTTTGGGTGAATTTTTCATTATTTTCTATATTTTTTTTTGGGGGGGGGGGGGGGAGTTTAGTTTAGTTAATTAAACCCTCAAATCGTTGACCCAGAAAGTTTGCTTCTGTATCTGTTTTTTTTTTTTATGTAAGCGTACGTTGAGAATGCACTAAAGCCTTGCCAAAATCATTGTCTTCTGAACACACTCGCATCCAGAACTTTTCTTGGCTTTCTTCACGGTGTTTTCTGTTTTAAACTTCTGTCTTCGCTGGTCTCAAGCAGATTTTGAAAAAAAAAAAAAAAAAAAAACAATATTGATTGATGCCGCAGCACCCCTGACATACGCTCGCGGCATCCCGGGGTGCCGCGACATCCAGTTTGAGAACCGCTGCGTTAGACTTATGTTTTCAGCGGCAACCCAATATCCTTTGGAGAAAACAATATTACTGCAGGAAGCAAACGAGGAACACATAGGTAAACATGAACGTTTCTGTTCTTCTTGTTTGCATTCACTGTCTGTAAACTCCGGCGAAAAGTTCTGGTTGTTGGACTTTAGTCAGGTTCCAGAACCTGAGTGTTGCGTTCACATCCGTTTTACAAATGTGAATTTTTTGTATGCAAACTGTTGATTCCTTGTCTCTCATGCAGATGTACTCCGACTTTGAAAGACCCTCACGACTTTTTAAGTGGGGGGGGGGGGGGGGGGAGGAGGGGTCGCAGGTAGTGTATCTATTCTTATTCCCGGCGCCCCCCCCCTCCCCCCCTCCCATAATGGAGCCTGAAACCCACATGGGAAAGGTTTCTATTTAAAGTAAGAGAAAAAAAAAGGGGGGGGGGGAGGGGACGGGATGGAGAAATATACAAAATCAATAAACCATTAGGTGAGAAGGGGGGGGGGGGGGCAAACAGTACAAAAGCAATAAACAGTTAAGTAGAGGTGAGGGACAGTGAAACAAAACAAAAACAATAAACCATTAAGTACAGGGAGGGGCGGCAAAAGAATACAAAGTCCATAAACTGTTAAGTAGAGGGGGTGGGGGCGAAAACAATACAAAACCAATAAACCGTTAAGTAGAAAGGGGGAGGGGGAGCGGCGAAAGAACACAAAAACAATAAACCATTAAGTAGAGGGGAGGGCGCCGAAAGAATACAAAAACACCAAACCATTAATGAGCCGCTGTGACTAAATACCACATTTAAGTTCCATACAGCTGGCGGTTTCTGGCCATACAAACACAGTGGAGGCACATCTCGTGAGGAAAAGACATTAGAGAATTGTGTTTCAGCCTTAATCCCCATAAACAGGCGCCATTAACGTTGCCACTTACCGTGGCTGCTCTAGTAAATAACAGACGACTTCCTTGATCTTGTCATTGTTAAGGGCAGAGCGGTGATTTTATGTTTGTTTCTTATAAGATACACTAGTGGTGTCGAGATAAAAGAATCGTATATGTTTTACCCTACACTAGTTTTCCCTTTAACATCTCCCCCACTCATTTTCAAACAACTCTTTCTTTTTAAAGTAAATAACTGGGGGAGAAAAGACAAAAAATACACTGCCAGATATACTAGCTATACTTACCACTTGTGCGGCGCAAGCATTAGTAGTCTTTGACTTTGATGATTTAGGGCCGCATAGCTAGTGCTGTCGCCACTCGCTTTTCAAGATAAGGATTTTATTTGTGCCCCCTGACAGAAAAAAAAAATCTACACGCTTACCGAGGCTTCAACGCCGTGTATCTGGCATGACAGACCATCGTTCGTAACTATTCAATTGACCAGCTGTCCCTTAACAAAGATATAGCGGTATGATATATATATATAAAAAAAAAAAGTAAACAAACTCATCAAGCATATGGTGATAGGTTTTTATTCCTATAGGCGAATATACCCCCACCCCTAGATGAGTAATTGTGTCACCATCACTTCGGATTATATTTTCCATTTCAGGCTGTGTCAGCGTGGAAGCCAAGATCCTTCTTTTGTCAAATCTGTCCGACGTGGAATCGAACCCAATACCATCGGTCTGCAGCTCTACCATGTCTACCAAACAACGCTATGCACCTGCTACTGTAATTCTATATTACACATTTAAATTATACTAAATTGACCAAAGAAATGAAGTGATCGGGGAAAAAATAATCACACCTTAAGTGAGGACTGAGCTCAGATCACTCTCTCGACATGAAAGCACACACACCACAACGACGAAGTGGTTACATATTATAAGCATAATGACAGTCTATCTGTATTCTCTTTATTTCACAGTTAATTTTGCGAGGCACTCAGAAGGGATCTTCATTGCTTCCTATTTGCTATTTTCTACCTGAGGTATCCAATGTCATTTTAAACCCCTTTATTTCCCGTTCTATTGTCATTCTTCCCGTTTCCTTAGGTCGACCGTATCTCTTTGTTTTATGTCGTCCACCATAGACTGTCCTTGACATAGTGCATCGAGGCATTCGAAATACATGCCTAAACATACGAGGCATTCGACAAACATGCCCAAACATACGAGGCATTCGACAAACATGCCCAAACATACGAGACATTCGACAAACATGCCCAACCATACGAGGCATTCGACAAACATGCCCAAACATACGAGGCATTCGACAAACATGCCCAAACATACGAGACATTCGACAAACACACCCAAACATACGAGGCATTCGACAAACATGCCCAAACATAGAGACATTCGACAAAGATGCCCAACCATACGAGGCATTCGACAAACATGCCCAAACATACGAGACATTCTGCACAACTTCATTTTTACCCTTGATACGTTTGCCAGTGGTGATAATTTTGTTTTTACTTGATTATGTTTCTGTATCAAGGTACATATTTTAACTGTAATGAATTATCAGTCTCTTTCCTAACCCACAACATCGAGTACCAGGGCGCTCCTTTTTCTTCGCCTTCACTGGTTGTAAACTCCCCCTTAAAGTTTTGATTGTTCGTTCTAGACTTTAATCTTTTTCCAGAATGTAACTTGTGCGTGATCATCCATTTTACAGATCTGGCTTGTTTGTGCGCAGTCTGTTGGTTTACTGTCTCAGGCAGATGCACTCTGACCT
The DNA here is from genome assembly GCA_905116865.2 of Candidula unifasciata. Lineage (NCBI taxonomy): Eukaryota > Metazoa > Mollusca > Gastropoda > Stylommatophora > Geomitridae > Candidula > Candidula unifasciata. Next base: position 65,920 of record CAJHNH020003160.1, on the reverse strand, counting down.
CGAAGGTAACTCCTAATAAGTACACTTCTACGACATGCTCGTTAGGGGGGCAGTGGTTAATTTGCTTTGACCCTTCTCAAGACGTATCAGAGATGGTTAAACCTGCTAGGGACACAAGCTCCCGCCAGCTCTAAGAATTATTACAACACACAAGTCATCCCGCCACGGTAAGGCACCAGCAGCAAGAGACAGGAAACTAGTTTTTAACAAAATATGTTGCTGTCGTCTCAGAAATTCAAACGCGATCGCGACATACAAAGAAAATAATTGGTGACATTGGGACAAATTACATGGCTAAAGGTAAGCTGCCTTCCAAAGAATGATACTTGAAGGAAGCCGAAAGTGGCTAATGCTGTAGATGAGATCTGTAGGTGATCGTGGTCTCTGCATGACAGACAGGATTACGCCAACAACTCATGATCAAGAGTTGTCAGGGCAATTAATACCGCAGTTAGAATGACACCAGATATGGTACCAGTGAAGATGAAGTATGTAAACAGGTACGTTTTGATTTGTAGTTTGTTAATAGAAAATTATGTTGCGTTTTTCACTGGTCGTCATCATCACCACCCTCCTCATCATTATCAACATCATTCTCGTTATCAGCACTATCATTAACATTATCGGCACCATTATCATCCACATCATTAGCAGCAGGAAAACCAAACGCATCAACTAATTAGTTAATCAGTTAATAGAAATTCCAACTTATCGTGAACTGGTCACACCATAGCAGCTTAGTCACGTGCCGGCGAAAACAATACAGAATGTCTATCCCTTTACCTGGTGAAAAAAAAAAAAAAATTTGAAAAAGACTACCCATTAAATAAAAAAAATAAAAAAAACAGCAGACTGAAATGCCAACACCAAAAGCCCGCCTCTGGGTGTAAAGTGTTTTATTGATGTAAGCAGCGGTTACAACAAAACAGTAGCTACACATGCAACACTGCATTAGGCACCCCTACCTCTGTGACATAATAATTTCTACAGATCAAACTGGCTGTCATCCAGAAATAAATAAGTGATGAACAAACTTAAAATGTCACAAACTTTGAATATCTAGGCTTAATAATAAATAGCAATGAAGACTATTCGACAGAATTCAAAAGGAGGATGGCCAAAGCAATACAAATATTAAACAGTATTAAAAGTCTGTGGTCAACCACCAATAAGGAAATCTAAGCTAACATTTTGAGAGCATAAATCTTTCGTGTACTCGTAATTCCAGCGTACCGCGATCGAAACCAACTGTTGGCTGTGTGGATTTTTATCATGGTATGGGGCGTCGCAGGTCGACCCAGCCTAAATTGGGTACCAGGATGGATGTCCTGTGAAAGTAAAGACTACCGGAGAAATGCTGACCCCATTACCCACCTAGTGCCGATTGGTCTGTAAAAATATGGGCGCTCTTCTCATATGGCCAATGCCTCTAAAGGCATGAAAGCGATCTTTACTTTACTTACTATCTTTCGTGTAGAATCAGTGAGTCGTGAACCATCTCCAAGTCCTTAAGAAAGAAAATAGGGGCTTTTGAGCTGGAACATTTTTAAAATTTTTATCTTTTTAAAACGGGATCCATGCTTTGGTTAGTGTGTATGACAGGTATGTTTCTCTGCCTTGGGAAATGAAGGCAGCTTGTTCAACCTCCTGGGTTTATATACTAGAATTTGTTTTAATAGGAACCTTTTCATTCCGAATATCAGACATATATTTCTTTATGTTAGATAGACTTACTCTTTGAGTTGCAGGAGTAGTACGGCAAACGAGCAATGGAAATTGAAGCAGTTGTGTCACTTCTTATGCCCAAGCAGCAATATCATTTTAACGCATGCAACCATGGCTCCGCTTTTGTGGCTAAAGAAACGAGCCAGCAAAATCTAGATTAATCCACTCGAGGGCAACACAGAGATACAATTTTATTCGAAAGTGAACTTGCATAAATTTTGGAGCTGTGTTGCGCCAACAGTAAAGTCGAAGATTCTTGTCACTACAGTGGCGCATCAAGCAGATGATTCCTCATTCTCTTCACTTCCGCTGTTATCGCTTCTTTTCAATCTCGTCATCCCCTTGTGAAATGTATTATTTTGAAGCCCTTTCCTGTCTTTTGTAGGGCGCTCTAAATATAACCGGACCTGAAATACGGCCCAACGGCTGAACGGGGTTTCCGGAACCTCTCCACGGGTGATCCTCATCCGCATGGTGGCACTTTGTTTCACCAGGTGTTTATCGCTTGTGTGATGTCCTGGTGGGGTACAAATTTCATACATGGACACATACATACATCGCTTCAGGTATTCTAGTTCTCTCTCCCCCCCCCCCCCTACTTTTCTGGCCGCTTCGGCCATTGACTCATCATGCTTTTAAAGGATTCTATGATGTTTACTTTTTTCTATCTAAAGTATTCCTCGTTTCTTGTATGGTACAGGGTCACAAGGCATTGTCTCTTAACTGGCAAACCAGTTTTTTGATATCATCATCATCATGTAGCAGCTCCTTTGCAGAACGTCGCTCTCATCACGGTCTGCCTAAGAGAATCTCCGGTCTCTTGCCTGCTCTTCCGCCTCGTGTATTTTCATATTCAAGGAGTCACGTGTATCCTATGCCCATCTTAGTGTTGGTCGGCGCCTGCTCCTCCTTCCTGGTATTAACCTTTTTTTTAATTCGCATGGTGCTTGATATTACCATAAATTTCAGCTTTCGAGACAAGATGCTGATTTGCTATCATTGTTTGTAATTTAGAACTGGTTATGTGCCGACTGTTTTTCTCGTATGACCTCATTCCTAATTCAATCTCTTCTAGTCACTCATGCAACTCTTCTCATACATCCTATTTCCATGGTAAGTCATTTTTTTTTTTTTTTTCTTATTAGGAAAAAGTGCAACCGATGCAAAAATCATATGTATATTTACTGTCTATTTACCAGCCGGGACTTGATTATTCTATCCAGCCTCGTCCATGTCCAACCGCTCTCTTTTCTCTCCGTTCAGCCTCAGGTAAAACGTGTATGTGGCACCAGTGTTCAAGCCATAATGGGTTTTCCCCCATATCATGAATTCAGCTAGCTGACCGCTGGTGCACCTTTTGGTCCGTCAAACACAAACATATGAAATGACAAGTCCTATCGTCTTTACTCTGTCCCATACCCTTCCCACAGGGCTATGACAGTCACGGAGAATCATTTCAGTGATGATGATGATAATGATGATGATGATGATGTTACCCACGAATCTACTTCAACACATGTATAATTTCTGGCCTGATTGAACATGCACACACATGTTTAAATCGTCACAGAGGCATACCTCGATATTTTCTACCCATCGGCAAATCACTATTTAGCATGCCCTTATGGACTTCACCATCATCCCTCCTCAAAAGATGTCCTGGCCGTCTAAGCCCTCAAAGATTTCGAATATATATATATATACACACACACAAAGGATATTTGGTTTGACACTTGACTCCTAGGTCGGCCCAGCTTGAGTGAGTACCAGGTGCAGTCCTGGGAAGGCAAAGCGGCCGGGTGATGCTGACTACATCACCCACCAAGTGCCGACTGGTCTATACAAATATAGGTCCAGCTCTATATTCTCAGTACGCCTAAAGGTGTGGTAAAGGGACCTTTTACTTTCCATAATTTAATACATCGCATGTGAACGTTATTTAGACGTATATCCTGTTACGAATAAGTCGACCAGGTTTCACTAGAGTAGAGAAGAGTGCTGAGAACACAGGCTTAATTTTGAAAACAAAGGAGGTGGGGGTTTTATCATCTACTATTTATTGTTTCAGCCTTGCATATGATAATGTTGATTTGTTGGTAATTCTTCTTCTTCTTCCTCTTCGTCGGCATTCCAAACCTTTAAGGTTTATTGCTGTAGATATCACCAACCGCGGCGTCCGTGGCTAAGGCGTTGCGAGTCCGACTCGTGAGCCAGCATACCGCGATCGAAACCCACTGCAGGCTGCGTGGATTTTTATCGTGGTATGGGACGTCGCAGGTCGACCCAGCCTAAAATGGGTACCAGGATGGGCTGTCCTGGGAAAGTAAAGACGGCCGGCGTAATGCTGACCACATTACCCACAGAGTGCTGATGGTCTGTAAAAATATGGGACGCTCTGCCCATATGCCCGATGCGCCGAAAGGCGTGAAAAAGGGATCTTTACTTTACTTTACTTTTTATCACCAACCTCTCTTTTCATCCTTCTGATTCCTTCTTTTTCTCAACTGGTGACTCCCAGGTTTTGGAATATCCATATGTAAATTATCTACCCACCGTCTTTCTGGTCTGCCTCGTGGTCTGTTATTCAACTCTCTTACGTACGTAGTTTCTGTTTCCCAATTATCTGCCATTCCACATGCCCCAGCCATAGCGTTTATTAGCCCTCATGATGCCAGAAGTTAGTGGTGGTTAACACAGAATAGGAATTTCATTCAAAATTCGTCGCACATGCACACACGCACGCGCGTTCACACACAGACACACACGCACGCGCGTTTACACACAGACACACACGTATGCACACACACAACTCGAATTTCTTGCACTCAATATATTGAAAAAGAATCCAATTTTACTAGAATTTTCACGACTATTGTGGGATTTAATTGATTAAGATCCTTCATTTATAGCAATCATTTGACGAGATTTCTTGCCAAATAAGAAAGGGAAAAAAAGATATCTATCGCTTCCATAACGGCCACGATGTGGCATTATGTGCGCAGAAATTACAGCAAAAAATAGAATATATTCTTTTGAGCTTTTCCACCCATTTTCTCTAATTCTATAAAAGATTTTATTTTAACCCAGTGTCAGAAGCAACAATTTATTAGCCTGCAGTGTTGCTGCTTTGGGAATATTCCGCCTTTTGACAGACGCTATCATTCTTTATGTCGTTTCCGCGTTGACTCTTGTAAAAACATAAAACGCGCGTGAGATATTCCGTCACGAAAGAACACCCTTTTTTGTGGACGCTGCTGGTCCATTTGGAACCTAGAGGACTAACTACTGCAACGGTTTAACCAAATGGGGAAAGAGTGGCAAACATTTCTTCTTCTTCTTCTTCTTTTTCGCGTTCACTAGCTGTAAACTCTGGAGGAAAGTTTTGATTGTTTATCGACTTCTGGAATGCAGTCCTGTTCCAAAACTTGAGTGTTGCGTGTGCATCCGTTTTACAGATCTGACTCATGTGTATGGAGACTGATGGTTCCTTGTTTCTCAGGCAAATGCACTCCTTCCTTTAAAATAAGCTCCCAATTAGTCGACTCTTACGACATGCTTTTGGGTAGGCATTGGGTCTATTCTTGTTTTCCCAGGGCTCGCAACCCACACAGGGACATTTAAAGTTAGGCAATAGTTTTAGGATGAAGTAAGGCTTTAGAGGTTTATAGTAGGATGAAGTAAGGCTTTAGAGGTTTATAGTAGGATGAAGTAAGGCTTTAGAGGTTTATAGTAGGATGAAGTAAGGCTTTAGAGGTTTATAGTAGGATGAAGTAAGGCTTTAGAGGTTTATAGTAGGATGAAGTAAGGCTTTAGAGGTTTATAGTAGGATGAAGTAAGGCTTTAGAGGTTTATAGTAGGATGAAGTAAGGCTTTAGAGGTTTATAGTAGGATGAAGTAAGGCTTTAGAGGTTTATAGTAGGATGCCAAATATCATTTGATGAAGAAATAGAATAAGACAATATTAATATGCAATGTTGTACAATATTAGAGTCGCCATGGGGTAGAGGCTAGAACCTCGCCTGCAGATCGAAAGGTCGTGAGTTCGGGTCCTGATGAAGTCGGACTTTTTTTCAAAAATGATCTTGGCTCCCAGGTGGACCCAGCCTTGATTGTGAACCTAGTAAAAGTCCTGGAAAGTCAAGGCATCCGGCCTTAAGCTGACTAAATCGCCCATCAAGTTCCGATTGGTCTATAAAATATAGATATATTGTCCAGTATTAGATAAAGTAAAAGGTAAGTAAAAGACACGTTTTTTAGCACCTTCAGGCGTATTGGGCATATACGACTAGACCTATATTTTATAGCCAATCGGTTTTTGATGAGCGATTTAGTCAGCTTCAGGCCGGCTGCCTTTACTTTCCATGACTTATACCTGGTTCCCACTCAAGGCTGAGTCCACTTGTGAGCCAAGGTCAAATATATATATATACCTAAGAGGCCATGTTAGCGCAGTCGATAGGAGACACGCTTTCAAATTTAGCTTAGACTCGCTGAGCCCAAGGCCGGTGTTCGAAACCGGGCGGTTCCCAGGGTTCACCCAGCAGGATCTAGGTAATGGGCACCAGAGCTAACACTCTGTCTTATAACTGCTGTTACCAGTGGTTGTCCGGGAATCTCTCTAATTTCTTCAACACTTTGTAATTCATCTCGTTTATATTACAAAGTGTCGAAGAAATAAGATGAATGCCTGGACAACCACTAGAAACGGCAGGTACAAGACACAGAAGAGGGAGCTCTACTGGACACATCCAAAGAAGATACGAGCAAAGAATCACTAAACAGGCATTAAACAGTAAAGAGATTGGGGAAACGAAAACGCCCACCCCAAATAAACACTACAGTGGCACACGAGGACAAGGATGATGATGATGAATATATGCATGTGAATATATATATATATATATATATATATATATATATATATATATATATATATATATATATATATATATATATATATATATATATATATATATATATACGCTTTTTTAAGTCGAAGTACACAATTGTTGATGACCATTTGTAAATATGGGAGTCGCCATGACGTAGCGGCTAGACGCTTGCTTGCGGATCGGAAGGTCGTGGGTTCGCTTCCTGGCGAAGCCAGACTTTTTTCAAAATTACTTTGGCTTCCAGGTCGATCCGGCCGTCAATAATTACCAGATGCAGTCCTGGGAAGTAAAGGCGGCCGGCGTAATGCTGACCACATCACCTACCAAGTGCCGATTGGTCTATAAAAATAAAGGTCTAGGCATTTATTCCCAATACGCCCAGTGGCGTTAAAAGGGGAACTTTACTATTTTTTTTTATACACTTATTATCTGTTTGCGCCCCACCCTTTTATTAGTCGAGGTACAAGATGTTGATGACAATTTGTTAGAAAATTAGTTAAACTTGTCAATCGATTAAATGATATGATAAAGTACGCATACAAAATAAATTTGATAAATCGCGTCATTGTAAATATATTATGTCTAATATATCATATGATAAATTATTTCTACGCCACCCCAAATGTGGTAAAACAGACAGTAGTGCCAGGTTTTTTTTCTCCACAGTTGGTTATTGCGTGCAAGATAAGTAATGAGCGCTAACAGTGTAAACAATTTTGATTACATTTTTTTTTCAATTACATCATAGGGACGGTGTAATATTGCGAGATAAAAAATATCTCATACACTACTAGTATTTGGCAAAAAATGATAAACGGCTAAGATACACCAGGTAAACGGAAATTGTGTCGAGTTTCTCATGTTGCCATTATTTCATTCGTTGCGAGTATGACTCGTAATTCCAACACGATCGAAACCCCCAGCTGGCTGCATGGATTTTTATGATGGTATCGGGCGTCGCAGGTCGACGAAGCCTGAAATGGGTGCCAGGATGGCTTTCCTGGGGAAGTAAAGACGGCTGGCGTAATGCTGACCACATTACCCACCTACTGCAGATTAGTCTGTAAAAATATGGGTGCTCTTCCCAAATGCCCGATGCACCTAAAGACGCCAAAAGGTTATTTACTTTGACTTATTTCATTGTGACTGGAAACACGTGAAACGTGTACACAAATAAGAGAGCACATTAAGAGCTTCAACAATCCAGATTATTGGGTATAATAGTCATAATTAGGCCCATTTGCTTCCACTTTCTCGGGTCGTCAGTACAATGTTTCTGAAACAAGAAATGACCCAGTCATTTTTGTGGAAAAGCATGATTTGTGCCACTACTGACAAACAAACAAACAAAAAACTGCCAATTACTGCTTTTACTTTACCACTTGTATGCGGGGGGGGGCGGGGGGGGGGGGGGGGGGGGGGGGGGGTGTCTTTGAGCATAAGGATTTACGGCCGCATGGCTAGTGCTGTTGCCACGACTGTGCAGGTAAGGTTTCTATCTACCGAAAAATCCCCGCTTGAGAGCCCGGCGTTCTATTCGTTCGGCCAGCCGCTCCTCAGTGTGCCATTATTGATGGTCAAATCTCTAAGCCTTTTTATTGGTTGGCGAGTCTATGTACATTACCTAACCTCAAACTATAAATCAACAAAATATGGCAAAAGAAGTGATACCGTCATTGCAATCAAATTAGGCAATATAGAAACATTGATTGGTACTGAAAGCGGGAAAAACGCCAAGGAAAACCAGCAGAAATCACGTGGTTGTATTTTATGGTAGTCTACGGGCAGTCTCGAGAAATACAACGGCCATTTTCCCTGATTTCTGTGTACAGAACTAACATCAAGACTTTTCACAGACAAACTGAAAATAGGACATTATGACGTTTTCGTTATTTTCTTCAAGTGTCTTGAGTGGGCTGAAACGGCGATTGTAAAGGGTACTTCAATCAGTGGCGGTACCGAGTTATCGATTCCCTAGATTTTCACACTTATGTCTCTATAGAAACCAATGCTTTCGTGGTTATTAATACACTTCAATTGTTCAGAACATCAGGAACTAGAATTACAAAAAAAAAAAAAAAAAAAAAAAATTATAATGTAAAGTACAAGAAGGGGAGAGGATGTAGTGCAGCTGCCAAGGCCATATTAGCACGGGCTTAGGGTATATAACAAAGGCAGCGGACACCATTAGTAAAAAAAAAGTAAAGTTCCCTTTACACACCCTTAGGCGCATCGGGCATACGGGAAGAGCACCCATATTTTTACAGACCAATCGGCACTCGGTGGGTAATGTGGTCAGCATTACTACTTTCCCAGGACAGCCCATCCTGGTACCCATTGAGGCTGGGTCGACCTGCGATATACCACAAAAAATCCACGCAGCCCGCAGTGGGTTTCGATCGCGATACGTTGGATTACGAGTCAGACTCGCAATATATACGTAAATATTCAATATCCTTAGAGCTGAGCGTTGTTTTTTTTTTTCCGGTTTAGGTTTTTGTGTGGTCCTTCATAGATATAACAAGGCGAACTGGATGTTTTATCTCCATTAAGTATAGAAGCAGGTGTTTTACATAAAAAAAATTAAAGGATTTTATCATAGACTTCGCATTTTTTTTTAAAGTAGGAAAAACTTGTTGACACAATAAAGCGGAAAGTATACCAAAAAAAAAAAAAAAACATTGTTTTCCATCTTACTGTAAACTGTGTTTAATTTCGATGAAAATAAAATCATTCAAGTGCTGGGGGGGGGGGGGGGGGGGGGGCACACAATTTTTTAAGTGCTCAGGGCTTCAAGGGGTCCTAATCCGGCCCTGACAGCTGCTTGCATGTAGGCCTGTCGGCTGACAATCCCGTATCTAATCTCTATCAAGGGCCTTTCCCAATGGTCTGGGTACGTAGGTCGACCCAGCCAGCCGGCCTTCAATTGTCTAAATTAGTAAAATAAAATATAGGAAAAAGAAAAAGTAGGAAAAGGTGAAGAAAAACAAGAGTATGTGTCAGTTTTACAAAACCAATTACAGTGAACAAACAGAGAACATTGCAATGATTAGCCTTCATCAGTAAAAGCAACAACAAGAGGAAAAAACACAACACTCACACAAATAAAAAGAACCAAAAAAAAAATATGACTCTAAAATCAAAATTACAAATATTATGTACACAACTGAGGCAAATTAATTATAAAACGACAGAGTGAAATAAACTGTTAATTTTCTGGAAACCAAATGAGGTTGCACCGTCATGTTACTGATGGAGAAATAAACGAAAGTAATATATAACGCTACAAGACTTTATGAAAAGGCTAAGTTCAATGCAGAAGATTTACTATTTAACGTGTGTTTTCGAGAAGGGGAGAACAGACTGGGACATAGAAACAAGATGCAAACGAGCTGATTTGTCAGTACGATATTGGTCTAGCCGTGTATGTCCAATACGCCTAAAGGCGTGAAAAAGAGTCCTTAACTTTACTTCACTAACCTTGCTGCTTATGAACGAACGAACGAACTTTTTTTTCAAAGGGTTACAAATTGGGCACGCAGGCCCGTTTAGATTAGGCTATAGAATACATACACACAGACCCAAAATATATACACAAACTTAAAAACACACACACACAGTCACAACATCTACACATAGACATGACATACACACAGATAACACACACCGATACAATATGCGCATATATTCGTACTCTCACAGACACAACACATACACACAACCAGTAGACATAAACACAATACATACAAATCAGATCAACACAAGCACATTGTTCACTAATACTGCATAAACAGATACACTAAATGCAAATAGAAACAACACTTAAACACACAACACTCATAGACGAAACATAAAGACACACACACACACACACACACACACACACACAGAGTCTCTCAAACACAACACTCACTGGCACACACACTCTTAGACACACCCCATACCTACAGGTAAGCTTAAAATGATGCGGCACACACCACATACTTACAGGTAAGCTTAAAATGATGAGGTACGAAGACGGTCGAAAGCTGGTAAACCGGACTGCTTTTCGATTCGGTCAGGATTATCGAATTTAGCCTACAAAGACCAGTTAGAAACTTGAATAAGATGGGAACGCAGGCGCCGGATCAGGAATAAGATACCGAATCTCAAGCCACCCCCTTCCCTGAATACAAATTACTAAGAGTCTCATAAAAAGCTTTTTTTTTTTTTTTTTACTACACGTAATATCATTTAAAATATATTTAGTGTGTGCGTGTGTGTATACAAGGCACGTTTTTTTTTTCAAGTAAGTCCTAATAAAAATTTAACAAAAATATACCATCATATATAGAAAGTGTTTATTGCAGCCAAAAGTGAAACACACATTTAAATTATTTCACAACATAATCACAATTGACTTCAACACATTTTTTGAATCGTGGCACCGAGTTCTAAATTCCAGTGTCATAGAAGTCTGTCGCCAGTGTCTTGAATCATTCAATACCGCCGGTATGCAGTACATCATCAGTTTCAAACCGCTGGTATGCCAGCCATTTCTTTAGGTGCATGGAAATGTGGTAATCACTTGGCGCTAGATCGGTCAACAATTTCCCAGTGAAAACTTTGCAACAATTGAATAATTCCATGTGCGACGTGAGGTAGAAAGAACATTATCGTGCAAAAGAACAATTCCAGAGCACAGCAACGCACGTCTTTTGTTTCAAATGGCACACACGATTTTTATCCAAAGTTTCTTGCCACAACGTTGTAAATCAGTGAACGTGAAACTTCCAAAAATTCGACAGGCAATGCAGACATTGTGAAACGGCGATTTTCCTGAATTTTTTTTTTTTGCTCATTTCTTCGACGAAATCATCTGTCACTACACATCATGGATATTTGTTCGCCCTTCTTCAAACATTCGACACCATTTACTAAACATACTATCTTCTTCTTCTTCTTTCGTTCGCCTGAAATAAGTTGTCTATATCAGCAGTTTTGTCTCTTGTATAAATTTCACTGTCGTTCTTAGTTCATTCAGTGGTCCATAGAGTTTACGTTCCACTGTTGTTCTTTCTGGCCAAAAGGTTTGCCTTAATGTGTCAAATTCGGTGCAGTCCTGGAGTACATGCTTTGCTGTCTGGGGCACATTTCCACAGGTGCACATGGCTGATACACCTATCTTGAATTGTGTGTACATGTGGTTACGTAATCGGTTGTGCCCTGTTCTGAGGCGGAGGATAATGACTTGTTCAGGTTTGTCCATAATAAAATAGTCGTCTTGTGCTGGGGCTGGTGGTTTCCTGGTCGATTTAATGATTCTTTTCTTTTGGTGGTATGTGACTGGTACATCCGGCTGCTCTTTTGTCTCACCTTCCCCTGCCAGTTGATCAGCTTTCTCATTTCCAGGCACTCCACAATAAGACGGTATCCACTGCATTACGACTCTTCGCTGAAGGCTGAGTTGTGTCAGCAGTGTTTGCAATTCTGGTAGTTTCCTAGACTGGAGTGCTTCAAGTACTGATTTAGCATCTGTCAGCATTACCACATACTGTGAGCCAAGATTGGTATTTAGTAGTTTCTCTGTGGCTATCTTGATTGCTTGAGTTTCTGCTTCATAAACATACTATTAGTCCGAAAGTCGCAGCTAGAGGGAGTATTTATTTCTGCAATCATTATAAATTACTCACACGTAGCATCAAACAAGATTCCGACCGTAGGGGAAAAAAAAAGCACACGGTAGCTAATATACTAAATAAACATACTGCATATGCACATTTATGTTTTCCATCAATGTTGGTCGCTGCGGTCAAAACGGGACTTACTTCAGAAACGCATCCCGTGTGTGTGTGTGTGTGTGTGTGTGTGTGTGTGTGTGTGTGTGTGTGTGTGTGTGTGATGGATACATATTCTTTTAGTAACCATGAATATGTCCGGTGTCTTAAGGACGTATAAGCGTACCTGAAAAAGTTACACTTTATCACTTAGATATACTAAAGATAGGATCCGAGCGCTTGTGGACTGTTTTGATGTGCAGTGAGAATAACTTTTCGATCAACTAACTAACTTTATCACTTATCGGTCGGTTTATTTATTGACATAATTCATTATATTAAAGATAAAATAGACACGACATAAAAGTAATGGATGGAAGTTGGATATGAAATTAACTTAAATAAATCCTGTCTGTTTATTTGTGCGTCTGTCTGTTTGTCTCACAACAGAATAACCTGTAGTCATCATGTACATTCTTCTTCTGTTTAACTTTCTCCTTTACTGCTCTGTATGTAGAGGGAGATATAAGGTATCGCTTCGTGCTCTTCTCGCCGACTTAACCTTATACATATTGTGCTGTTGTAGAGTTTCTCTGATGTTATCTTTCTTTTTTGTTCTTGGTATGCATTATGATCTGAGTCCTTCTTCTCTTTTAGCGATCGAAACCCACTGTAAGCTGCGTGGATTTTTATCGTGGTATGGGACGTCGCAGGTCGACCTAGCCTCAAATGGGTACCAGGATGGGCTGTCCTGTGAAAGTAAAGACAGCCGGCGTAATGCTGAACACATTACCCACAGAGTGCTGATGGTCTGTAAAAATATGGGACGCTCTGCCCATATGCCCGATGCGCCGAAAGACGTGAAAAGGGATCTTTTAGTGAATGCCTTTTATGGTATGGCGTCACACGGCATTCCCTCAAGTGTTCAAACAGTTTGATTTGCTGTCTTTGTGTCTTTAAGTTATTATTTAACTTTCTATGTAGACTTTGTTTCATATGAAATTATTCCAGGTTCTGTCCCATATGGCGACTCCTGCAGCCTTCTTAAACACTTCATTCATATAATTACTTTTTCTTTAGTTTTGTTCTCCGACCATGTCTGGTGCTGTAGAGTGCGAGTGAATATTATTGTATATATACTGAAGATGCTTTGTAAAAATTGCTTCTCTGTGCTGATTGGGATTGTCTTGTGCTGGGCATTGGACATATAAGGCTAGACCTATATTGTATGGACCAATCGGCATTCAGTGGGTGATGTGGTCAACATGACACCGCCTTTACTTCCCAAGACTTTACCTGGTATCCATTAAATACGGAGTCGACTTAGGAGCCGAGGCCGATTTTTTTTAGGTCCAGTTTCTTTCGGATTGATCTCATGACTTTCGGGTCTGTAGTCAAGCATCTAGGTGCTACATCCATGGCGGCTCCCGCACTCGATATTGATGTAGTCAATCTCATTCTCGAAGTTTTACCTGCAGGGGTGGGGATGAGGTGGAAGGTGGTGCAATAAATATGGGTGTTTAAATATAAAACTGAATAAAGTTTAACCCCACCAGGGCTGCACAACGAGCGATAAACACCCGGTGACACAACGTGCCACCATTCAGAAACAACGTTCAATCTTTGTTATATTTAGGGCCCCTGACAACAGCCAGAGTGGGCGTTAAAATAACGAACATTCGCCTTCCACTCTGTTCTTTTCTTCTTCTTCCCTACTTCCTCTTTTACCGCTTCAGATGTCGAGGGAGATATAAGGTCCTGCTTCGTGCTTCTCTGCCTGCTTCGACCAAAAACACATCGTGGTACTGTAGAGTTTATCTGATGTTATCCTTCCATGTTGTTCTTGGTCTACCTCTTGCTTTACGTCTCTATCCTCTTTTGGTATATGCCTTGAATGGTATAGCATCAGAAGGCATTCTCTCCAAGTGGGTAAACCATTTGATTTGCTGTCTTTCTATGTAATTTAGAATTGGCTCTGTGCCGATTTGTATCTCGTATGACTTAATTCCTGATTTTATCTCATCTGGTCACTTCTACAGCCTTTCTCAGACACCTCGTTTCCATGGTTACACTGTCAATTTAAAAAGACTGAGTAGAGAGTAGCAGTAGCCAAACTCTTACCTGCGTGGTCTGAAGATCTTGGGATCAAATCCACATCGGTATGGTTTGTTTGTTTTATAATGACGCAGGGCTCACAGCTGCTGCAACCTAAACTAAGCACCAGAAGCGCCCTAGGAAGTCAAGGCCGTCGGCATTTGTTAGTTACATCACTCACCAAGATCCGAATGGTCTTTAGAAATTTGGGGTTAGTAACATATACCCGGGGCGCCATGACGCAAAAAAAAAACTTTTCATTACTCAACAATACAAGGCCCGACAATTAAGTAATGAGGCTGATTTTGTAATGACTAAGACAAAAATGCCATCAATGAAGCAAAGCATGGAAGCTTAAGAGGCAACATGTATCTATGATCTGGCTACTTTTCATAGCCGCTCGATAAGCAGACAACAAACAAGCCGCCGTTTTGTTGACCTAGTCAGAGGTGCATTGTTACGTAATCAGCACACAGCAAAAAGCTAACATTAAATTCTTTTTAAAATTCAGAAAAAGCTCCATTGAAACAGTTGAACTAATGCAACAAGTTTATGGGGATAATTGTTTATCTCGTGCACACATTTTCAGGTAGTATTCACGATTCAAAAGTTGTGTGGAAATGATTACTAATGCCCCTAGACCTGGACGCCAAATTTATGTACGTAATGATGAACTCATTGCAAAAGTCATAGAACGGATGCAAGAAGATCATTATTTTACAGTGAGGATGATGGCGGATGAATCTGGCGTTAATAGAGAGACCATTAATAACATTTTAGTGCAAGATTTTGGCAAGAAAAAAGTTGCTTGCCGGTTTGTACCACATTCGTTGTCTGATGACCAAAAACATCAGCGGGTTGAGTACCCAAGAGTCATCATCAAAACAAGAAATTTTAGTCCAGAAACAAGAGTGTGTTCTCAGACCTTTATCCTGTTTCCCAGATTTGTCTTTCTATGATCATTTTCTATTCCCAAAATTAGAGTCACGACTGAAAGGACGCATTTTTGACGATACTGGTGACATTCAAAGGACTGTAACATCGACTTTAAGTGTCATAACAACAGAAGAACTACAAATGTCGTTCCAGTGTTTGTTAGATCGTTTCACTTATTGTATCAATGCACAAGGGGCTTACTTTGAATCAGATACAGGTAACATCTTAATCTGTTGATTATTTTTAATTTTTATGGAATTAGTCTCATTACTTGATTGTGAGGTCTCCTAGATTGCAGTCAAACGTTTTGAGAATCACTGAATACCTCAGAATCTGGCCTCACAACATCAACAACAGGCCTTTTCTATTTGTGGCAGTGCTCACGTGAATAGCATGTTTATGTTCAGAAAGAGTGTTTATTTTGTTTTTATCAACACAGTACTAATTGTAGCGTGAGAGAAATCTAATCTAGGGCCGATCATTGAGTGCAGCTTACTTTCATCCAGGAAAGGCTGGATCAAGGTTAATAGCTGCCAACTATAGTTCGTTCAACAATTGATAAACACATACGAAAAAAAAAAAGAATTTTTTTTTTATTTCCAATGTTCCACTTATTCTTTTATAAAGGTCGTTTGTAAGGATGTATGTTACTACATTTGTATACTTCAAGTTTAAAAATAATCGTGGTTGCCACGACAACAGCCGCCATCTTGGAAACAAACAACATATACTTAAAATTCTAAAATTGCAAAACAAGCATAGGTATTGTGAAATAGGTGATGGATTCGTGAACTTTAATCCAGTATTGAGACAATGGTATAGTTTACTTATTTAAAAGGTGTTTCTAATATTTTACTTCTAATTTTCAAATGTACGTTTGTTGAATAGGTAAAAAAAAATTAGCATCATAGGACAATAATGAAATTTAAAAAAATAAAAACTTCCTGAAATCACCTTTTAAATAGACAAGAGGCTATGTTTTTGTGTAAGAAGTATCCACACCAAATTTCATGCCTCTAGTCTTCATGTTGGCGTCTGTGGCTTAGGCCTTGCGAACGCCCTTTGTAATGTCGCGGTGCCAGGTTCGATCCCTGCTGCAGACGGTTTTCCTTTCGATGGTTTAGACCGTGGTACCTAGAGCCGAATGTCCAGAGAGCAATGGCAAACTTCTGGACGTAAATTTGCCTAGAAAAACCAAAACAGCCAGAAAGTGCTGGGGTTGGTTCTGCAACGTCCTGTAAAGGATACGCAAGTAATAGAAGTCTTCATATTCGCTGAGGTTGTGGGATTTTACACACACAACATACAATAAAAAAAAAGAATTTTGAGAAAACTGACTTTTAAACTTTGAAAGTCATATAAAATATGAATAACATAGAAATGACGTGCTTTTACTTAGTCTGTTTTTATTCTGTATCATATCCACAGAAAATGTCACACAAATTTAACAGTTAAATGCACCAGCAACATATGTTTTGCCTTCTGTTGCTTCATGCTGGTGTTCTAGCTCGAGTAGTTTTTTTTTTTTTTTTTTGAAAGACTTGACGTTTGTTTTCTCAGATAGTAATATTTTCTGTCCCCCTACCCCGCCCACCCGCTATCCCATCAACCCTCTGTCCTTCACCGACCTAAAAGGATCTGAAACAAAGACAGTAACTTCAGTTTTATACATAATAATGTTACCTTGGTTTTCGTTGGCTTTAGAATACGTTCAACTTACCAAGTATCCAGATAAACTAGTGTTTGGTGTACGACGTTTGTTTGGAATGCGAACTTATGTGCGTTTAAAATTCGTCGCGACACCGCGCCATCTATGTTAACCTCTCCTGATTCAAAGCCACGGATAGGTTTCAATGACTGTAGAGAAGTATCACCCCAAGCAAAGCCCAAACAAGCCATGATAGTATTGCCTGGAATGACCAGACAGTGTCACATCTGCTAAACATCCTGGGGAGAAGGCAGAAGAAAAGTTCTTTGAGCAGATTTTAAGTAAAAGCAAGCCTGATGAGCCTCAGTCAAGTCCAAACGAGACAAGAAGGAAAAGAAAAAACAAACAAATTTAGATTCCTCATGATTTGTTCTTTTTATTGTATTTACTTTTCGTTTGTTTTGTTATCTTTAAATGAAGCTTTTTTTTTTTTTTAAGGGGATTCTCCTTTCACTTAATAACATCTTTTCCCTTTACACTACCATCCTAGGTAAAGTGAAGTTACATTTTCATTTAGTTTATGTGATTGCTTTTATATTTGTGTAGTCTAGCATTAGACAGTGTATAAATTATCTTTATGTAACCCCATCAATGTATAATACACCAGTAACCATATGATTTTCCCCCACTGAAACGGATTAACCACTCTCCCTTTATTTCTCACAAATTGGAAAATTCATCTAGTATACGTCAGTAGTATACAAGTTGAATATACCCAGCGCTTACGTCCTGTTTGACATACAATGAAGGATACGGAAGGGTTAATACTTGGTCATCTGTAAATGATAAATCTGACAGCCTAATCTAATCAATATACATTATGAAAATGTCTGAAAAGGCGCACATTCCTGTCGTTTTTCTGAATTGATTTCAAAGGGTTTACATGTACCTGATTTCGCTCCAAAATAATTTTTACTTGATTTAGATAAACTCTTACAAACTTCGATACGATTTTTTGCTAATTACATATCTGACTAAACAGCCACTTGCTATCTACTCTGTATTCTATAAATGCGATTTTTTAGGTCCTAAAGCCTAATAATTATCGTTTTATTGCGCTCTTTTATATTGCCCACATCAGAAATAGACAATCTACATTGTTTGATGGTGTGATGAGAAGGAGAAAACTGAAGTACCTTGGGACAATAGTTAAGTTTGAGAGGACGAGAGGCAGGGGAGTCCTAGAGAAAAGATGCTTGACAGTTTGACTCAATGGCATGGGGATCATCTGTGTCAGATTTAATTAAAAGTATAAGAGATAGAAGGTTGTGGATACACATGACTACCAAAGCCACATGGCACGGACTTTGAGAAGAAAATTTATTGTTTGTAGAATGAATGAAGCCGTGCAGTAGTTTTGTGTTATTTGTCATATCACGAGCTAATGAGATCTCCAGCTACAAGATCGATTCCATGCACCAAAAAACAAGACGTCTGTATGTGCCAGTGCGTTGCTGTGAGTTTGTTATACAAGAAATTGTTGAACAAGAAACTGTTCATTCACTGTGATTTAGATCCTCACTTTTAAAGGATTTTTATATTTAGACCTTGACTCCCAGGTCGATCCAGACTTTAGTGAGTATCAGGTACAAGCCCTGGAAAATAAAGGCTGTCGGCATGATGCTTACCACATCCCCCACCAATTGTAGATTGGTCTATAAAATATAGGTCTAATCCTATTTGCCCAAGACGCCCAAAGGCGTGGAAAATGGTCCTTTACTTTGCTTTACTTCATATTTATATTTTTGAAATTTTCCAGGGCTCAATGCCCACCATGGGCGGTTAAGGGAAAAAAACCACATTCTCCTGGCTTTCAGACAGTGGTAGGAGAGTTGCCCCGTGGAATAAATTGGATCCTCACCATACAGTATTCCTAAAATTAGCACTGAAAACAGGAAGCCAACCTCAGTTGTGGAGATGGCACTGTTTTTCCTCGCTTTCTTTTTTCTTCTTCTTCTTTTCGTTCTCCTTGCCAGTTGTTTTCTGATGACAAGACCACAAACCTCTACTAAGTATGTGGTGCGACGAATGTCTTCTACTATTCCATACAGCTCCGTTTCCATTGGTATGCCAACCGATGAAACCTGGGATCCATCTACTGCATGTTGTATTTTATATCCTTTCACAGTTCACAGTGTTAGTGCAACAACTTCTGGCGTATGATATCACAACGTCTTTGAGAATAGTGGTGGAGGCAGTCACTGCTGAATTCTGCTGGATTGAAAGCAGCTGTACACACATGTCGTGATTGTAACTGACTCACAGAGCATGGTGAGAAAGGTGGAGACAGGCAATAACCATGCAGAGTGGTAAGCATCTCTTCAGATGTCCCAGGTAGTTAACGTCCTTCGAATATTTTCTCCAGGTAATGCTGGTGTGTTGGGAAACGAGCAGCAAGATAGACTGGCTGGTTCTGCACCACTTGGTGGTGAATTGATGTAGGAAAAGCTAGATGTTGTGAGGGCCATTTGGAAGTGAGTGAACAGTGCCGAGGCACAAATCGATCATTACGGTCTGAGGAGAATGGAGCTGCGGGATGTTACCAGGGGATCTGGTCGACGCTCAACACTCAAGAAAAGGCGAGACGGATGATAATCAGACAGTTACTGGTACCATCGGTAGTGAAACCCTTCGCTTGCTGCTGAAGATGCGTACGGAACGCTAATGAGAGTGTCCCGAGTGATATGATGTCAGTTCATAATTCAGCATTCAACATCCAGCAGTGTTTTCATGTAAAAATCTCCTTCGTGGTATAGTAAAGGACCTTACTTACTCCTGTGACTCATCAGGCGTATGGTGCTAGATCTCAACCTATAAGTCGCGACTCCTTTGGGGGGTAAAACAGCCCTTTCACAGGGGTCGCCTAAGACCATCGAAAAAAAAAAACACATTCACTGAAGATATGAAGTAGCAATGAAAATAATGTTATAGTTTGGGTCACCAAAACATGAAGAACTGTATTAAATGGTAGCGGCAAAAGGAAGGTTAAGAACCACTGTACTAGACTAACATGTCTTTAGACATTCGGCACTTGAAGGGATCTCCTTCACTGAGTTGTTCTATAATGTTACCCATACAGCGTTTATTGTTGACTTCGATAACGACATGAGAGGTATCATATTTTAAAAGCAATGGTAAATTTATGAAACGGAAAACCTGCCTGGGAAAACCAAACATTTAGCGCCATATTATGATTACGCTATACTGAGCAAAATGAGTACCAGGTGCAGTCCTGGAACGTAAAGGGGACTGGCGTGATGCTGACCACATTACCCACCTGGTGCTGATGGTCTATGAAAAAAGTTCTAGCCTTATATGCCCAAAAGGACTGAAGGTGTGAAATGGGGTTCTTTTCTTTCACTATTTTGGGCACATCCCGAAAAGAAGTGAGCAGAGAAACACCAAACACTCTGAAGAGGAAAAATGTGGGATTCTGTAAGTGAAAAACTCTAGGGCGAACGTTGATGACACAGGTTAAAGGTTTCGAAGTGATTTCCATCCGAAATACAGAAGGATTATGCAGGGAGTTGTCGGCTCTGTGGCTTAGTCGATGCGAACGCTTCGTAATGCCGGGATGCCGGTCTCGATCCCAGCTGCGGGCCATGCCCCTTGCGTTGGTTTCGACATTGGTATCAAGAAAGCTGACCGTCCAGAAGGCAATGGCAAACTACTGGACGTGAATTTGCCTAGAAAAACCACACATCAGCCAGGGGCTGTTGGGATTGGTTCTGCAACGTCCTGCAAAGGATACGCAACAACCTATTCAGTGACTTATAAATTAGAGGTAGAGTCTACGAACCCTGTATATGACATTAATGTCACCGCATGATGTTGTTGCTGCTGCTGATAACGATGATGATAATTATGTTAAATTATCACAATCGACGCCACTAAACATGGAGTGTTCCCATGGGTACGCAGTCGCCTTATGCAGCAGTCACTTCAAGGTACCTCTACCGATTGTTCCCATGAGGAGCTGGTTACAATGTCTCCAATCTCACCCTTAAAGGCGACATACACGTGGTTCTAAATGCTTTACCCCCAGGCCACGCAATCATCTTAGTGTCATAGAGTCGTGCCACGTGGTGAGGTTGGAAATGCACCTACTGGACCGCCAAAAAAAGCTAAAGCGGCTAAATTAATCCGCTGCTTCATAACTGCTTCTCTACCTTCACAGAGCAGCGGATGTCGTTTCAGCGAGAGATTGTAAGTTCGGGACATCGAATTTACCAAAAAAATTAATCTTGACCTTTGTATGTGTGTGTGTCTGTGAGAGTGCCTGTGTTTTCATGTATGCCTGTGTGTTTATTTATCTGTGCGAGTTTTCTGTGTGTCTGTGTGTGTGTGTATCTGTGTGTGTCTCTGTGTGCGTGTCTCTCTGTGTGTGTCTGTGTGTGTCTGTGTGTGTGTCTTTGTATGTATGTGTGTGTGTGTTAACAATTTTCCTTGTTGATCGGCTGCTGTAGAAACAACAATAAAAGTTGAAGAACACCAATGTGAAGAAAATGCAACTTTCTTTCTATACTGGTAAAGATAACCTTTGAGATATACGTAGAATTTGTTTCTAAATCTATAGTGATATTGTGTGTTCCCCCATACACACACACACACATACACACACACACACACACACACACACACACACACACACATATATTGAAAAATTACAACCAGTAATCAACTAAATAAGAAAGATGATGAATACAGCATCATGTAACAGGTCGTTTGTAGAACGTTTCTCTCATCACAATCTGCTTGAGAAAAACCTACGACCCTCGCCAGGTCTCTCGTTTTGTGCAGTTCATATCCAAGGTGTTGCTACACACGGTGCCTATCTTCGCGCTGGTCAGCCCCTGCCGCTCTTTTCTGATACCTTGCTTTCTCTCCTTATTCTTTCCAGTCAGTCGTGGCGTTTGATATGGCAACAGTATTTTAGTTTTCGGGACAAGATTCTGTTTACTAGCCAATCTTCATTGATATTAAGATTTTTTTTTTTCAAAGATGTTAGTATTTCTGAACTTTTTGGTCTATGGTATTCTAAGAATCTTTCTATAGCATTTCAGCTCAAAAGCTGCGTATTTTCTTCCTTATTCTTCTTTTTCTTCGCGTTCACTGGCTGTAAACTCCGGCGAGAAGTTCTGGTTGTTCGTCCACTTCTGGACAGCAGTCCTGTTTCAGAACCTGAGTGTTGCGTGTGCATCTGTTTGACAGATCTGTATGCAGACGGTTGGTTCCTTGCCTCTCAGGCAGATACATTCCGACTTCGAAGGAAGCTTCCAATTAGTCGACTCTTACGACATGCTTTTGGGTAGGCAGTGGGTCTATTCTTGTTTTTCCCATAGTAGGCTTCAAGAACCCACACGGGGGGTTCTTCCTTATTGACTGCGAGACAATGCGTCACTCATATGTGTGGCGACAAGGAAGATGCATGCTCTCCAAATTTTTAGTTTAGATTTCCAAGCTGGTGCTTAACCAAACTTTTCTAAAGGACCCTTGTCCACGCCTTTGGGTGTATACGGCAAATACAGCGAGACCTATATTTTATAGACCAGTCAACACAATATGAACGATGTGGTCAGTGTCACGCCGGCTGCCTTTACTTTCCAGGATTGCACCCAGTACCTATTCAAGGCTGGGTCGACCTGGGCTGCCAAGGTCATTTCTGAAAAAAGTTCGGTTTCGCCAGGGAGCGAACCCACGACCATCCGATCCGAGGCAAACGTCTAGCTGTTCCGCCAAGACGACCCCCAACCATAGACTTTTACAGCATCTTTCCATGAACTTTCTTGTTTTGACTTCTGTGGAACATGCTACATTGATGTTTATTTTATAGCACTTGATCATTTGAACTTCTGTATAAATATTAGATTTCATTATTTACTGGCGCTGGCATGCGGCGCGCGCATATAGCAGTCACCTGCTCATATTCAGCGTCCAAGGATTGTGCAGTTCCATTTCGAGGTTCCCGCGGAATCATACAGAAGCTCTCGTGCAGTGCCTCCGATCAGCAGGTGTTTGTGTCAACAGCTCGTTACCTGATGCCAGTGGTCGAGGCATGTTCTTTGATACCAAATAATGGGACACTTTACCACGATACGGTCTATTGTTTCCAACGGAGGTAAACTCCAAGAGAAGCATACATTAGAACCGTTCTAACTGACAGAACTTCCTTTCCTGTGATTATATTTATACCTAGAATTAATTCATGGATGAAAACGACAATGACGAGTTTATGTAAGTAGGCACATGTTTTTGTCTGTTTGTTATGTCTATTTAGTGAAGGCGCTTCTCCATAATATGTTTACTTTAAAAATGAAATTTGAATTTGAATTGTTTGTCCATATCGTATAGGAGATATTGTTTCATTCCACCCTCTCTCTCTCTCCTTCTCTTCTCCTCTCTCCCTCTCTCTGGACCATATAAATGTATGTATATATATATATATATATATATATATATATATATATATATATATATATATATATATATATATATTATATATATATATAGGTTTGTGTGTATGTAGTAGGAGCAGTAGTAATAGTATTAGTAGTAGTAGTAGTAGTAGTAGTAGTAGTAGTAGTAGTAGTAGTAGTAGTAGTAGTAGTAGTAGTAGTAGTAGTAGTAGTAGTAGTATAGTAATAGGGGTAGTAGTAGTAGTAGTAGTAGTAGTAGTAGTAGTAGTAGTAGTAGTAATAGTAGTGGCAGTAGTAATAGTAATAGTAGTAATAGTAGTAATAGTAGTAGTATAGTAGTAGTAGTAGTATTAATAGTAGTAATAGTAGTAGTAGTAGTAGTAGTAGTAGTAGTAGTAATAGTAGTAGTAGTAGTAGTATTAATAGTAGTAATAGTAGTAGTAGTAGTAGTAGTAGTAATAGTAGTAGTAGTAGTAGTAGTAGTAGTAGTAGTAGTAGTAGTAGTAGTAGTAGTAGTAGTAGTAGTAGTAGTAGTAGTAGTAGTAGTAGTAATAGTAGTAGTAGTAGTAGTAGTAGTAGTAGTAGTAGTAGTAGTAGTAGTAGTAGTAGTAGTAGTAGTAGTAGTAGTAGTAGTAGTAGTAGTAGTAGTAGTAGTAGTAGTAGTAGTAGTAGTTACTCGGTACACCATCAGCGACCGGGTTGCCCATTAACTGGCCGGTTGGCGATTTCGTCGCTGGTTGGGACAGTGTATGGGTCTGTCTCCTGTCATTGCATCAATACTGCTTCAGTTATTTTCAGAGCTACTTGGAGGTGAGCAAAAAAAAAGTTTTAAATGGCGCACTTAACCTAGTCACAATTATAACCTAAATCTCCCCCGTCGTGAATGCTGGTTGAACGTGACAATTTAAAAAAAAAATTTCACAAAGATAAGCCAAGTAGCTCGGTATACGTACTTAATCCGCTCCTAATCCTTAGACGTATACCAGACAGTACGTATACCAAACAGTGCGTATACAAAACAGTGCGTATACAAAACAGTACGTATACCAAACAGTACGTATACCTAGCAGTATGTATACCAAACAGTACGTATACCAAACAGTACGTATACCATACAGTTCGTATACCAAACAGTACGTATACCAAACAGTACGTGTACCATACAGTACATATATCAAACAGTACGTATACCAAACAGTATGTTTACCAAACAGTACGTATACCAAACAGTACCTATAATAAACAGTGTATATTCGAAACGAATTTTTCAATATGAAAAAAAAAGTAAAAGTAAAATGCTTAATGGGTTCCCATGAAAACAAAATCATATTATTATTACCACATTATACATTGATGAGATTGTATACAATAATGTATACTAAAATAATAGTAATACTAAAATAGATAAACGCAAAAGCAATGAGATGGAGTAACTTGAAGTTGAACCTGACTTGATCTTCTTGAAAAGAGTCAAGTGTCTACTAGGATGATACTCAAAAGGTAGGAGGAGGAGGCGAAGATGTTTTTGTTTTGAAGGAGAGTCTGCTTCCAATAAAACTGCAATTCTGGTGTGTGTGTGTGTGTGTGTATGTGTGTGCACGCGCGCGTGTATATGTATTTGAGAGTGTGTGTATGTGTGTGTGTGTATGTGAGTGTGTTTTGTGTGTGTGTATGTGTGTGTGTGTTTGTGCGTATGTGCGCGTGTGTGTGCGTGTGCGTGCGTGCGTGTGTGTGCGCACACGGACACACACATATACACACTCCTGGAACTCAACATTGAACAACTGTGACACCACAGAATCTGCCTACCTGTATGTTATGTCATTATGATGCCCTTTACAAGGCGGGATGATGCTGTTTATTATGCCATGAAACCCATGCTAATGGAATCAATCGAGTGTTAATAAAAACATTCAGTGACCATGGAAATAGCAGATGCTTGTTTTTGAAACTGAAATTCAGGTAGACTTCGATCCAGGGGCTTTGTTAAATCTCATTCGGGATTGGAAAATTGTTAATTAAACGATTAATCAGGTGAGAACAAATATCACTTAGTCGTCCCGTGTGGGATGCAAATTTTTCGTTTTTTGACGCCCCACTCTGGATTATGCCAGGGGCCCTGAATATAGCCGGGGCATAAATATGGCCTAACAGCTGAAAGGAGTTTCTGGGACCTCTCCACGGGTCATCCTTATCGGCATGGTGGCACTTGGTGTTACCGGGTGTCTATCTCTTTGTGTGATGTCCTGGTGCGTTACAAGTTAGATTAGGTTAGAATAGAAAATAGAGGCTGACGATTTTCTGTAACACTTGTGGGAGCACCTGTTTAACCGTAACATCATCATCATCATCATCATCATCATCATGTTTGTGTCAATATATGTCACATAGCTTATGCAGTATATATTTCCATGTATGTTATTTATCAGATGTATTACCTGCTGACCACGCAGGCAGGAATCTCCTCATTATGCGATCTCTGAAACCATGTTAGTCTTTCCTCTTGAGCCTAGGGTGGTACATCGGGCAGAGGTCATAACTCTCTATGTATAGCGATGTTCATTAGGCCCAAGGTTGACCCCTCCTTGACGATGGTTCTACGCAGGGTCTCTCTTGGTCTTCCTTGTTTTCTTCTCCATTCCGGTGACCATATAAGGGCTTGATGGTAGAGTCAGGGCTTATACATTCTGAGTGCACAGCCGATGTAATTCCAATGACGATTTCCTATAAAATTGGATACATTATATTGTTTTTTGGTCTCTTGCCTCATCTGCGTATTGGATCTGAAATTTATCTAGTGAAGATTTAGTGTTCTTCTAAGTCATCTGTTCTCAGAATTGTCTAATTCTGTTTCCAGAACTTTCCAACTCTCGTATCCATAAGTTAGCATTGAAAAAACACAAGAGTTGAAGATCTTAAGTTGAAGAAATAAAACCATGTAGCAATGATTAACTCTTCTGAACAAAGCTAGAGCTTCTTTTAGAAGGATGCGGCAAATCTGGAAATCCATCAGTTACTGCACAGGAACGAAACTCCGACTCTACAAGAGCCTTTTGTTGTTGTTGTTGTTGCTAGCTCTTCTTTATGGAGCAGAATGCTGGAGAATAACCAAAAAAGACGCGCACAAGCTTTCCACCTTCACCCACACATGTCTCCGTAGAATTATCAAAATTATCTGGCCAGATACGATCTCAAACACTAAATTACTTAAAGTCACAAACCAAAAAACTCTAGACAGTAGGATAACAAGAGAAGATGGCAATGGCTTGGCCACATTATGAGAATGAATCCTGATAAACCTGCCAAAACAGCTCTCATGTGGATACCAAAGGGAAAGAAAAAAGAAGCGCTTGAAACAACATGGAGACGAACGATGGAAAGTGACCTGAGTGCTGCATCTCTGTCATGGAAAACTGCACTGAAGATTGCACAGGACATGAAAGCCTCGAAAGTCCTTTCTAATTCCCCATGTGCCACTAGGCATAGCGAGAATTTAATGTTTTACTGGTGGTGAGGCATGCTTTTCTCTGTCTTCTCCTGTCTTACTCTCTCTCTTCCTGTCTGCAACATTTTCAGCTGCCATACGTTCAGGTTACAAAGCTTGAATAATGAAACATACCTTACGGCCATCACGTTTGTGGTATTCGTTGACTGTAACTTATTGTGTAATACCTCCCCCCTAAACGTGACACGAACAATTTTTCCAGGGTTGTGGGCTGAGAACTCTTATAAGAGTTGTACTCGCGAAGAAATGTTACATGGTGTCTCCAGGGCACCGTTATATCTCACATTGCAATTGCAGTGAAGGGTTGGGTTCGATTCTTTTAAGGCTGTCACGCTGACCTTTCTCTGAGAACCAAGTCAGTGTATGTGAAGTAGTGTTTTCATTTCTAAGCATTAACTAAAGCATTGGAGAGGGGGGGGGGGGGGGGCGGAAAAAGGATCAGTGAAATTAGACAAGCCAAGAATGTTCGTGACATGTTATAAAGAATAATATAAATTGAAGCAAATAGTGAGAATTGGCAATGGGGATGAAGAAAAAAAGGAAAGTAAAGGCGAACACATAAATACACAGGTGGCTGAGCTATATGCCATAACGAACAAAAAGAGACATCAAGAGGGATGGCTAGTCATGGCTGCCTACGCATAACGAAATGGCACATGATGACGAAGATGCAATAACTCTTAAAACTGATCTTGGCAGTAGAAAATATAGTAATTTTTATTAACGGTTTAGATTTCATACATTCGATCTGGTAGATGATAGAGATTTGAATATTTGTGTAAATTGATCTGGTTCTGTTAAACTTGTTACCCATAGTAACATTCGCTGTTAATCTCCGTAGAACCCACTATCTCTTGTCACTATCGGGAAACATGAGACTATCTCATAGAGTAAATAGTATTAACGTTAAGACACTTGAACACTCACTAGGTTTGAGGTTTTGAACAACGGATCAATATCAGGGCACACGGGTAGTAAGACATAAGTGCTCCGTTCTTTTTCTTACTCAGGTCTGAGTCCGAAGAAGATTAGCACAGTGCACAGGCTCTGTAGCCCCGGTGAGAATTCTGTAATACTTTGGGTAGATTTGTAACTCCAAATTTAGCCCCGGCAGCGCCGTTAGGCTACTCTTTTCAATTTTCAACTGCAGAGGGATTTTTTTTAAGTGCGCAACAATGAGCACGGGCCTCCGACCTCACTACCCCTAGACCAGGGGCGAAGTCCAAGTCCACCTGAAAAAATCCTTGCCTTTACCGGGGATTGAACCTGGAACCTCCAGCACTCGAGGCGGACATGCTACGAGACCGTAGCTACAGCGAAGATACTCCATTTACCCCAGAGTGTTAACCCCGGGAACCGACCGGTTTCGTCCACAGGCCATGGGCTGCAGCGAGTGGCAGCTGGATTTGAAAGCGAGTCTTCTATCGACTGCGCTAATAAAGCTGTGTTAGCCGTTAGGTCTTTTAGCTGAGTTGAAGCCAGTTCTCAAAGGGGCTCTCAAGAGACTTACTGACTCTGTTACTGGAGTGGCTAGACTTGATGGTCGTAACATCCATGTCGAAGACACCTCGGTAACTTGACTGTCTCCTTCTGAGTGTGGTGAGTTGTTTTCGAGTCCAATTCTCAATTACCAGTTGAGGAAAAACGCTCTCTCTCTCTCTCTCTCTATATATATATATATATATATATATATATATATATATATATATATATATATATATATATATATATATATATATATATATATATATATATATATGCTTGTTTATAAAGTTAGTTGCGCATTCTTTACAGATGCGGTTCTGCACCTATGGGTCTCGAACATTTAGTGGGTCAAAAGACTCTTTAACAAGGGTCACCCAAGAACATCGGAAATCACATTTAAAATTATATAGCCAGAAAAATAGTTTTATGGTTGGGGGTCGCCACAACATAAGGAACTATGTTAAAGGGTCCCGGCCTTAGGGAAGGGTGAGAACCACTGCTTTACAGAATGTTACAGAACCAACATTAGCATATTTGGGCTGGTTTTGTTCCAGGCACATTTTACGTTCAGTATTTTGCTATTGTTCGCTGAACGGGCAGCAACCGGTTCCGCAGTCAAAACCAATGCAAGACGATCTGCTGCTAAATTGTCTGCAGCTGGCATCAAACCCAGCATCCTGGCATTACGAAGCGAGTTGAAAACAGCTAAACCGCAGACACTGACATATATATTTATATATATATGTGTGTGTGTTTATGTGTATCTGTGCGTGTGCGAGTGTCTATGTATGTGCAATGCTGATATATATATATATATATATATATATATATATATATATATATATATATATATATATATATATATATATATATATATATATATATATGCTTGCCTTTTACGCATGAGCATACGTCAAACTTTCCTGAAAAACATTTACACTTGTGAAACTCGGATCAGACGATCGCATATTTCTAATCACAACAGCATTCAACAGAAATATTCAAAAACTGGATCCATCCTACAATAAAAGCATTCACTTGTTAATTAACTTGCCACAACCCCCAGCAGTGCCCATACAGACATGATTTGTGTGTGTATATAATCAGAACGACAGTCTGAACCTACCTATTTCGTGATTTATAGTGACATCTTCTGTTCATGAAAAATGGCTGCACATTCATAGCCAGACAAAAGCAAAAAAAAATGCAGCTAAAATAATGAGCTTTTAGTCTTTTTTGCCTGTTTTCCACACTAATTAGAATGAGACAAAAATGACAGCCATCGTGCGTCCCACCTAGTAATACAATGGTGAGACATGTCGTTGTCAACACAAGCACGGGCGATTACCCATTGATTTTTAAGACTCGAATGGCCCTCGAAAAAGTAATTATCCCTTTATATAGTTTATTGCTTAGTTACGTACTTTCAAGAAACGTTGCCAATAGATCAAAGTGCGAAGGTCGAAATAGTGTCGGTGTGAAAATATATGTCAGTATTTTGTTTCCTTTGTGTACGTGCGTGCGTGAGTGCATGCGCGCGCTTGTGTGTATAGTTTGTGTTTGTGTTGGACATGATAAAGTAAGTTTGTTTTACTTACTTTCTACCCTACCAGTACATCACACAGGCGATAAACACCCAATGACACAAAGTGCGGATGAGGATCGCCGTGGAGAGGTCCCAGAAACCGCGTTTAGACAACTGGCCATATTTATGGCCTGCCTATATTGCGGCCCCTGGCAAAAGCAAGGGTGGGGCTTCAAATAACAAAAAATGGCGTCCTGAAAAGGACAAAACTGAATATGTTTGTTTACCTTTATGTTTTATTAAAGGTCATTAAAGGTATTGATTCTTGCTGGTTTGCTTTCACTGAATGTAAACTCCGGTCGGAAGTCCTGGTAATTCCTCCATTTCTGATTTTGCCTTTGTCCCATGACCTGTTTTGCAGGTGCCTTATTTTTACCGATCTGTAGTTAGCCAGTCAGCGTCTGCGGCTTAGTCGTTGCGAACGCGTTTCGTAATGCCGGGGTGTCGGGATCGATCCCAGTTGCAGGCCTTGCGCCTTGCGTTGTGTTCGACAGGGGAATCGAGAAGCTGACCGTCCAGGAAACAATGGCAAACTACTGGACGTAAACTTGCCTAGAAAAACCACAACAGCCAAAAATAAAATGCTGGGGTTGGTTCTGTAACATCCTGTAAAGGATATGCAACTAGCTTCAGTAGTTAGCCAAGCTTGCTTGACGTCTGTTGTTTCTTTACCTATCAGGCAGATGCATTCCGGCTTTGAAAGAAACGTCCTAACCCCCACAGGACTGCATGTTACATCGCGCTGCTATCGCCGTTACGAGTGATCTATCTATAATTTGTTTAGGTTGAACAAGGTATCTGGATCTGTCTTGTTGATCTTCCGTCCAGACTGGTATTTCTAATCTCGTGGTGGAAGGCTTTCAAATGGCAGCCCAGGTCGTTTCGAAGGAAGTAAATGTATTTACTTTTTTTTCCCCCTAAAACATTCGTGTGATGCCTGTAATTTTGCTTGTAGGTAGAAATCTGCATCGTGAACCGTCAGTCATTTCTAATACGTTTTAATTTATTACATCCTAAAGAAAGCATCCGATACAAAATTGATAACTCAGAGCTGAAATTATAACAAAAAGAACATTTTCTTTGTATAGGCCAGCTGTCACCCGTTGTCGCTTCACTTTCTTGGACGTTACGATTTACCCATTTTGGGCTGGGTCGACCTAGGAGGATTTGGCTGAGGGAGGGGAATTCGTTTCCATATGGATTTGAACCTGAACCTTAGACTTAGCTCCTTATCACTGCAATCCTTGCTTACAGTTAGACTGTATAGTACATCATAGAGAGTAAATTCGGTCGACGTGGTGTTGACCGTATCGGCCACTGACTGCTAATTGTTTTTTTTTACAACTCTGCTTACTGTGCCACCTCAGCTGTGTTTATTTTTGTTTCTATAAGGAACATTTACCAACTATTTGTCCCCACGCCCTCCCTTTTTGGGTTTCATTTCTTATTCTTCTTCTTCCTTCGTTACATAGTTCCTTCCCTTGTTTCTTACTTCGTTCGTTCGTTCGTTCCTTCTTTCATTCCTTTTTGTCCTTTTTTTTTACATTATTGCTGCGATACTTGCGCCATTCGGCTGATACATCCGACTTCTTCTTTGTTACCCGATGTATGTGGATTCAAGCACACAACGACGAGAGCGATAGAAAACGGCCTATCCACAAAGCTTCTACAGCTTCACACATATAATTAGGACATACTTAGTAAGGCATGCTACATGTCTGAAATGTTGTCAGGTATATTGAGTTTTATTTTATTTTCCTTTGTCGAATACAACAAAATTGGTGTCATAGCTTTATTAACCTCATTTGCAGGAAAATGTTAGGCATCGTAGAAAATCTATACAGCCAATGTCTTTGTGGTTGTTTCTTTCATACGACGGTCAGCCAGACGTCTTTATGGTCGTCTTCGTTAAGCAGACGTCTTTATGATCGTCTTCGTTAGGCAGACGTCTTTATGATTGTCTTCGTCAGCCAGGCGTCTTTATGATCGTCTTCGGTAATAATCACTAAAATTCGGCTGAAAAAAAAAGTGAAATTAATAAAGAAGGCATGTAGATGCTTAAAGGTTAAAATTTAAGTTGTCTTCCCTAGCAAATGTCTAAAATAGTTTACCTAATAGTTTGAGAACCACTGTGTTAACGCATTGTTAGCCCGACCTGGTGACGTCAGCAGCACGGACCGTCAATTGGAGCTGGTCGTGGATAAGAAAAAAGGGAGGGGGGGGGGATAATATGACAAGTAGGGAAAAAGGGGGGCAGGGGTAAAATGACTTGCAGTTTAAGCAACAAAACAAAAAAGAGGTTAATATATTAATATATAAAAAAAGGGTATAAACTGAGGGACTGTAGGGACTTACTCATTTCTCACTTAGATAGCTGAGTATGTTTGTTGCTTAAGCAAGGATATGTCGCCATTTGGAGGCAACAGGTTCGATTTCCGAGGTCCCCAGAGCTTTGCATTTGAACGTCGTCCAGTGTTTTCGGTAATCTATATTTCTTTTCTCCATTTAGTGATCGATACATGTGAGTTGTTTATTTAATTATTACTGTTAAATATTATTGTGTGTGTGTGTGTGTGTGTGTGTGTATGTGTGTGTATGTGTGATGTGTGTGTGTATGTGTGTATGTGTGTGTGTATGTGTGTATATATATGTGTGTGTATGTATGTATGTGTGTGTGTGTGTGTGTGTGTGGTCACACCATTGTATTACTGACTTTTTTTTAAAACCGAAGCAGTGGTGAGATTTGTATTCGTAATGTAATCCATTTGTTTCCCAAAAGAGTGCAAACATTTGTGGACATTACATAATTTTCAATATAAATACTGATTATAGGGGAAAAACATTTGGGGAAATTGGTAAGGGGGGGGGGGGGGGGTAACAAGCATCTCCTTTCCTCATTACCGCTAATAAGCAATTTTTAAAGATAAAAAATATCAAGCCACTGAGCAGGCAGCAATTACGAACAAAATAGAACTGAAAACAAAACACGCCTTGTTTATTCGGTTAAAAGTGAGAATAAAGACTATTCTACTTTGCATGTCGTAAGGAACAGGGAGGCGATTACAGTTAGACTGGCTAATTTCTCGAGTAGAAATCCAAATTTTTTTTTTTTTTTTTGAACAAGCACGTAAAGATTACGTGTGCGACAATTTTATGGTTTAGATTCACGAGGCGGAATGATAGAAAGAAAAATGAAGAAGACGACGATATCATGACAATGATTATGATGGTGGTGGTGGAAGTAGCGGTAGTGACGAAGATGACGGTGGTGGTAGTAATAATGATGAAGATGATGATGGAGGTGGTAGTGACGATGATAAAGATGATGATGGAGGTGGTAGTGGTGATGATGATGACGTTGATTATGATGCTGGTGGTGGTGACGATGGTGACGGTGGTTGTGGTGGTGGAAGGTAGTAGTGGTAGTGACGATGATGACGATGATGTTGGTGGTGGCGATGGTGATGGGTGGTGGTAGTGGTAGTGACGATGATGATGGTGGTAGTAGTGACGATGATGACGATGATGTTGGTGGTGGCGATGGTGGTGGTGATGGGTGGTGGTAGTGGTGACGATGATGATGGTGGTGGTATTGACGATGTTGATCGTGGTTATGGTGGTAGTGGTAGTAGTGGTAGTGACGATGATGACGATGATGTTGGTGGTGGTGATGGTAGTGGTGATGGTGGTTGTAATGGTAGTGACAATGACGACGATGATGATGATTATGACAATGAAATGAGGGATAAAAAGAAGGATAATGATAGTAGCAGAAACAGTAGCAGAAGACTAAGGGTGAGAATGTGAAAGTAGATGAAAATGAAGACTAAGCATAAAATTAGCTTAGGCGTTGCGAATCCGATTCGTTCCAACGTACCGCGATAGAAGCCCACTGCTGGCTGCGTGGATTTTTATCATGGTATAGGGCTCTGTGGCTTAGGCGTTTCCAGCGCGCTTCGTGATGCCGGGGTGCCGGGTTCGATCCCAGCTGCGCTGGTTTCGACAGTGGTTTTGAGAAGCCGACTGTTCAGAAGCAATGGCAAACTACTGCAAGTAAATTTGCCTAGAAAAACCACAGCAACCAAAAAATGCTGGGGTTGGTTCTGCAACGTCCTGTAAAACATATGCAACTAACTATAGGGCGTCGCAGGTCGATCAAGCCTAAAATGGGTACCATGATGGCTGTCCTGGGGAATTATAGACGACTGGCGTAATGCTGACCACATTATCTACCTACTGCCGATTGTTCTGTAAAATTATGGGATGCTCTTCCTATGTGCCTGATGCGCCTCAAACGTGAAAATGGATCTTTACTTTACCAGTTTTACTCTACATCACAACATCTAGCATGAGAATGGAGGTGGAGGCGGTAACCGCAGCTCTCCGGTGGCTAGAGAACATGATGCAAACACATGTCGTAATTGTAACTGACTGAAAGCATGCTGAGAAAGGTGAAGACAGGGATGCTTCGAGCAGAGTGGCGAACTTCACTGGGAAGGTCACGGGTAGTGAGCATTCGTTGGATCTTTTCTCCAGGCAATGCCGGCGTAATGGGTAATGAACAGGCAGACAGATTGACTGGATCAGCACCACTGGGTGGTGAAATGATACATAACAAGGCAGATGTGGCCAATGCTCTTTGGGAACAAGCAACGGAATAAATAGAGAAACAAGATTATTTTGGCCTAGAGATAACGAGGCACCTGGGTGTAACCAGAGTGTCTAGCCGGCTCACTACACTCAGAGGAAAGGCAAAACAGGCATGGGAATGCCCCGAGTGCTGTGAGGCCAATTCTTGACTCAACTTAACTCAACTCAACTCATTTTCAGTCTCTGGACAAAACCCGTAGATTATAGATTACACGCTCCTCTCTAGCTCATCTCAACATGTTTTGTTTACTTACATTAGTTTAATTTCTAAACTCTCGGCTCTCCTTTATCAACATCCTTATCGACATCATTACCAGTGTCATGCTGTGCCATTATGTGTCACACAGGGCTGGGAGTGTTTCTTCATTCCCTTATATCCCGTTCAATCACTTTGATAACATGAATGCAATCCCGTCTATAGCCTTTGGCTTCTCGCATCAGCTTTCCTTTCGTGGTTTCTCTTGGACGACTTCACTCTATTAGTCCTTTTATTTCCCATTTCAGTACCTGTTTGGTGATTCTCTGCTATAATATTTCCGAGTGTGAAAAAAGAGGAGGGGGGTGGGGGTCTCAAATAAAGCTTACACCCCAGGTTTTGGCGCCTCTGTGCTGTCTCTGTTCAGTAATCAGTCTATGCTTTATTCGTTGTAACCATTTTTCCCTTCTGAATCTATTGTGACATTTTTTGAGATTAAAACACTTTAACACTAGGCTTTTTTTTTCTCCCTCGCAATAAGCAACGGTACTCAGTACCGGCACCTTTTTAGGCACTATGTTTTTTTTTATTTTTTTTATTTAAACATGTTTTTTTTTTCTTGATATTCGTAAAGTGCATATTATTATATGAGCATAACATGCTTTACTGTAAAAAAAAAAAAACTGCTGTGTCACAGATAGGTGTTTGGAAGGACTGAAATAAGTCGGGCCTTGGTGCCCAAACTGTGATCCTTTGAAAATTAAGTTCATTCGTTCGTTCGTTCATTCCTGCTGCAATTAATACTGTGTACCAGCACCTGTTTATGAAATTCTGTAGCGATAACTGTCAAATTTTTCCCCCTTGAAACTTAGGTGTCTTACCAGGAGACAAACATAGAAGGTAAGCTGTGAAGAAACCTTGAGGGCCCGCTTCTGATGACTGACCTGATGGAAATAACTAATCTTCTTGTTTACACTGCTGAAAATAGAAAATATTGATTTTAGAAGATGATGATGTAGATCTTTAAAAGTAAACGGAGCAGGAACATCAAGAACACGACAAGAGCAGGGCTTGAGACGTGTGTTTGCACCATATATTTATACAACAGTAATTATCCATCTCGCAGCCAAGATTATATTTCTCATCAGTCGATCAGAGATTGACGAGATATTAATGTGTCACTGTTTACTCCTGATCGAACATGCCGCCTTCAAAGTGGTTCTGCAGAGGGCTTGATGCTAAGCTTGTAATTTTTTTTTTTGCCTGTGGATAGTTTCAAAGGAAATAGTGTTCAGAGGCCAGTCCTACGATAGGGTAGTGTTCAGTTCAGTTCACGTTTCCCTGGCCCATCTACACTCTGCCTGACCTTTCATTCATACTTTCTCAGACTGTTCTAAGTCAGAGGTGTGTCATGTTGTCTTGCCTCTAATTACATTAGCGCCGATGTTGCGTGTTCTTTACTACATCGACACAGCTTTTAACGACCCTAGAACGTCTAGGTCGGCTCTGTGGCTAAATCGATGCGAACGCTTCGTAATGCCGGACCATGCGCCTTGCGTTGGTTTCGACAGTGGTATCAGAGGGCTGGCCGTCCAGAAAGCAATGGCAAACTACTGGACGTAATTTGCCTAGAGAAACCACACAACAGCCAGGGGCTGTTGTGGTTGGTTCTGCGACGTCCTGTAAAGAATACGCAACAACCTTTTGAACAGAACGTCTAGAACTGGCCCTAACCCGAACCAGCCTACCCAGAGCCTGGGCCTACGTCACATAAGAGACTCTTTTCGAAGAAAGCTTTACAACGTGACACCACTCTGACTTAGACCAGACTCGGAAATTGTATAGATGGGCAGGGAAACATGAACAGCTCCTAGTGTTATTTTTCCTTTTTTTTTTTTTTTTTTTTTTTTTTTTTGGTTGACACAGTTTAATTGTTCAGACCAGTAGGACTCCATGATTGATCCAGTTTAGTAAAACACATGCAAGTCATATGAGACAACTAGTTATCTCCAAGAAATTGTTTGTCTTAACTCTTTTATCTCACTGAGTTCCACTATTAATTAATGTGCGTTTCAAATTTCTAGTTATTATTATTTTCCCGTTTTCATACATCGCTACATTTTTCTTCGCTCCCTGCGCCCTTCTCCTTTGTGGTCTTCTCCTTGTATCTTGTCTTCTGTCCCATTACTCCTCGCACTTCTTTTTTCTCTTCTTCTTTTTTTTTTTTTTTTTTGGTAACCCATTATAGCATCTTTCTTTTTTTTCGTGTACCACCAGTCATGTGTGTCTAGCTCACTTTGTTATGTCTTCCCATCACAAGTTTCCTATTGTCACAATGCACTCCGGTCTTTTTCTTTTTATATGCCCTAATAATGTGAATTTGCATTGTTAGGAGATAAAAACTAGTTCTCTTCATAAGTCCAATTTCTTTCGAAATATCTTCTTTTTTTTTTAACGCTATCTGGGTATTCTTAACGTGTTCTTTTATTTCAGCTACATCTCTACGGCTTTCATGTGTTTTCTCACTAATCGAGACTCCCTTCCGCAAAATTTTGAGTAGAAACTCAAAATTTTGCCCGGGCAGCGCCGTTAGGCTACTCTTTTCAATTTTCAACTGCTAGAGATTTTTTTACGTGCGCGACAATGCACACGGCGTTTCGATCATCACCACCCAGAGATCAGGGGCAATTACTAGAAGCCCAAGTCCACGTGAAAAAATTCTAGACCTTACCGGGAATGGAACCCGGAACTTCTACAACTCGAGGCGTACACCATGCCTGGAGACCACGCAGCCCCTAGGCCAGATAATGTGCTTAAATGTGAAGTGCCAAGGCATTCTTGGTGCAGTGTTATGCTGTCTGGGCAGACATCCGTTTTCTTCCAAAATGAGAGTCTCTCTCTTCTCTCTATCTCTCTTTTCCTCTCTGTCTGTCTCTCTCGCTATGCGCGCGCGCGTGTTTGTGTGTGTGTGTGTATGTGTGTGTGTGTCTGTGTGTCTGTGTGTCTGTGTGTCTGTGTGTGTGTGTCTGTGTCTGTGTGTGTGTCTGTGTGTGTGTGTCTGTGTGTGTGTGTGTGTCTGTGTGTGTGTGTGTCTGTGTGTGTGTGTCTGTCTCTGTGTGTGTCTGTCTCTGTGTGTCTGTGTGTGTCTGTGTGTGTCTGTCTGTGTGTGTCTGTCTGTGTGTGTCGTCTGTGTGTGTCTGTCTGTGTGTGTCTGTCTGTGTGTGTGTCTGTCTGTGTGTGTGTCTGTGTGTGTCTGTGTGTGTGTCTGTGTGTGTCTGTGTGTGTCTGTGTGTTTCTGTGTGTGTGTGTGTGTGTGTGTGTGTGTGTGTGTGTGTAAGACCTAGATATAATAGTAGCTGTAATATTTTCACAAAACAATTTGCAAGCGACAATCAAGAACCATTACCCTATTCACTGAACCGTTTCTGCCCATGAAACGACGAATTATCTTGTGGATTTCACAAACATGTATGAATGTACGCACAGACACTTTGGCATTTAACGATTTTTACAGCAAATAAACTTCCATTATTTTACACTTGTTTTGGGGAAGAAAAAAAAAGAAGTCCGTTAAAGATTATTTCAAAGTTTTAAGCATTTAATTTCTAGTGGATTTCTTTTATTTGCTGTCCATTTTTGAAATGGTGCTTAACCGTTCTTGTCTTGTCCATGGCGGTTCAAGACTGTTATTTTTCCATCATTTAATTTCATACTGTGGATCGATTTTATGTTCACATCTGATCATTTTTTTTTTTTTTTTTGTAATTTTTTTTGGCAGCGTGTTGCCTTACTTTTCACGCATTTTTCTGGCTTGTCAAGTTAAATAATTTGTTACCCATCTACATTACCGGGTCGTTCATAAATGGCCATGTTGACCCCCACGTCTCTAAAGGTGCGTGAATTTTTAATATATTTGTTTAACCTATTTACATTACCGGGTCGTTTCATAAATTTAATGTTTGATAATATCTCTAAGGTGCGTGAATTTTTAATATATTTGTTTAACCTATTTACATTACCGGGTCGTTTCATAAATTTAATGTTTGATAATGTCTCTAAGGTGCGTAACAACCCCCCCCCACCCCCCCCCCCTTCCCCCCCCCTTTTTCCCCCCCCCCCCCCGGGCCACATCCTTTTTGAACACATGTCGATTGCAAATATATGTGGGTGTGTGACACGGAAGAGGCCAGAGTCAAACAGATAACAATACAGACGATAGAACCAGAGAGACGGAGAGCACCAAGGACAGAAACGTTAGCAGACATATACAGAGACTGACAGACGCATAAGACAGAGAGACAAACGGACGGAGAGAGACACAGACATATTAAGCAGGCAGGCAGACAAAGACACACATAAACAGAGAGAGAGAGAGAGAGAGAGAGAGGGGGGGGAGAGAGAGAGAGAGAGACTGTCGCATGAAGTGATTTTTTTTTTTACTTTTTTTTCCAAGCTGTTTAAATGTTGCATAAGATTTACTTTTTCTGCGTTCGCCCTTATAAGACGAATGGCACATTTTATTGTAGTCTTAAGCTAGGCTGTGATACCTGCGTTATCCACCCAACAAATCCTTTTTCAGCAAATCCTGAAAGAGTTGTATTTTTACAATTTGCCTTTTAAGGGTATTCGGTTATTCCTCCTCCTCCTCCTCCTCCTCCTTCTTCTTCTTCTTCTTTCTTTTTCTTCTTCTTCTTCTTCTTCTTCTTCTTCTCTTCTTCTTCTTCTTCTTCTTCTTCTTCTTTTTCTTCTTCTTCTTCCATTTCTTCTTTTTCTTCTCTCACTGTGTGTGTGCCTCTCTGTCTCTCTCTCTCTGCCTGTCTCTCTCTCTCTCCCTCTCTGTCTTTCTCAAAATGGAGGCCACTGATATCAGTTTCACGGTAGCCAGTTCCAGCTATTGTATCATCATCATTCATCATCGTCATCATCATCATCATCATCATCATCATCATCATCATCGTCGTCATCATCATCATCAAATATTTTGCTGATTGGCGTGGGCTATCATGCCTTTCCACAATCTGTGATCTGCAACTGCGTGTGTTGTCACACCCCCACACATGTCATGCCTAAAGGCTGTTTAGAATCTTCTCACTTTGTCTTTCTCTGTTTCTTTTTCCTGAGAGCTTTCCAATGGTCACAATATGTTCCCTGTTTCCGTTCTATCAAAATATGACCAAAAAATCATGACTATTTCTTTCTGATGTTTGTTATGTTGTCTTCGAGCTCTCGCCTCTTTAAAATATCTGGATTGCTCCTTTTGGCTGTGTAAGGAAGTTAAAGGATTCTTCTACCCACATCTTCGAGACCTCAAGAAATTGTTTGGCTCGTTGATTAATTGTCCAGGAGCATTGAGCACCTTTGGACATGTCTGGAGTGCAATGAGGATAACCCAACTAACTAACTAACTAACTAACTAACTAACTAACTAACTAACTAACTAACTAACTAACTAACTACTAACTAACTAACTAACTAACTAACTAACTAACTAACCTAACTAACTAACTAAGCTAACTAACTGGGGTGGTAACTAACTAACTAACTAACTGGGGCTACTGCTAACTAACTAACTAACTAACTAATGTCCAGGATTCAGAGCTATATATTTCTACTGTATAGCTACTGTATTTGGGGGGGGGGGGGGTGGTGGTGGTTGCTTGAAATCTTAATGTTTTTCTTTTGTGTGTGTATGGGGGGAGGGGTGCATGTGTAAGAGAATGACACATGGGAATCTGTATAGCCAACAAGATGATATACAATGACACAGCTATAACAGGAACATGTCTGAATTGTTAGTGATAATTATGCACCTTTCATGAACAATCTTTGCTGTGACAAATTTATTGTAAATATTCAGTAAAGCACATAGTGAATTATTGCAAAGTGTGCTTTATATATTCATTTGGAAGCAAAAAGGAGAACATAACAGATTGCATTATAGAATCGTTAACGTGTGAAAGTTATGGCTCTAGTCCCAGATGAACGATTGCTAACATCAAGTCATTGATCTCGTCTAATCGGTGGAAGTTGTGTTTGACATGTACTTCTCGAAAAGCTAGCGAGGCTGTAGAAAACGACACAAAACAGCAATTAATAACACGAAGATAATATAATAAAGTTTGCGTCGGTGAAAGGTTAATTTTAGGTTTGATGTTTTATAAGTCGATATGTATTCCTGTGTGTGCCGATGTTGTTTTTGATAACTGGGTACGCGAGTTAAGATAACGACACTGAACTATTAAAAGGTACATAGAAAGTTATAGCTGCACTTGGGTTCACTTTATTCGT
Organism: Candidula unifasciata; assembly: GCA_905116865.2. Lineage (NCBI taxonomy): Eukaryota > Metazoa > Mollusca > Gastropoda > Stylommatophora > Geomitridae > Candidula > Candidula unifasciata. The sequence goes on along the minus strand of CAJHNH020003160.1, from coordinate 24,684 downwards.
CGTTATTAGAAAGGTCGCAAGAAACACTTGTCAAGTAGAAAATTATAGGTGTGGATAGCTTGGCGGAGCATGGACATACATTTCTTTCTATCGGCAATAGGGCGGTGTCACTGAGGTAAACAAAGGTGTTAAGGTCATAATTTATGAATGTAAAGTTATAAGAGGTTAATTTAATCCCTGGTTGCTAGCCGATTGAATTACTAAGTTAACATTCGCGAACATTTTGGTTTGTCTGATGTAAGGTTTAAAACAGTGATCTCCAGTTTTTTTAAATGATATCCCCCCCCCCCTTTTTTTTTTGTTTCCACTAGTGTATAGAAATACCTCCACACCCCCTCCCCTGAATCATATTATAATATGATTAAATTGAGGAGAACAAAACAAATAAAAACTCCAAATCACTGTTAACAATTTCGGGGGGGGACACACACAAATCATGCGTTGCTATACACATTATTTTTTATTATCTAAAAAAAAAAAAAAAAAATATGCAGTTTAAAATTCAAGTTTGTATGACCCTAGAACATATTAATTTCATTTCAATTTGTTAAGGGGGTAAACTGCCTTGGAATTCGAACGCCGTTTCAGAACGGGATGATGTTTGAATTCCAATGTTTAGAAACAAAAATATCAGCTGGTCAGCTTCAAATACGAAGTTAGAGTTAGTCACCCCAGTTCACAAAGCATAAAAACGTCACCATAATTGAATAAAGTATTGTGCCCCCCCTTCCCCCCCCCCCCCAGCCCGATCTAGATATTTGTAAAATGTGTGAACTCTTATTTAACAAAATATGCGTTCGTGAGCTAGCAATGCTTTCAAATTCTAAAGCATATAAATACACAACATAAAGTATAAAGTTCATTAGAGTATTGATAAACGCTCAGTAGCATCACATTCACAAGTGTCTTCTGTCCCTTTGTGTGTCTCCCCTCTCCCCCCCCCACCATCCCACTTCCCCCCCCCCCCCCCCCCCCCCCCCCCCTCCGTTCTAAAATTACCTATGCCCTCTATGTTAACTGAAACATTAGATGCGTCGATTTTCGAATTCCCCTCCTTAACAATCAGACTGGGAAACACAGAACTACACTGTCCGTGCTGATAGTCTTCTAGTGTGACCTGACTATGGAGAAGGAAGTGCTAATGGAAATGTTTCACAAAGCCACTGAGAACTTCTTTGAATCAAATCAATGCGATGATTAGTCTAGTCCAGTGTTTCCCAAACTGTTCTTAGTCGCGGTGCTTTTTTTGTTTTTGTTTCAATTAACATTTTTCAACGGCTGCCTAATCTAAGTAAAAGTATGACTATTCGTATGTAAGAGATTTAAAAAAAAAAAACTCATGTATCTTCGAATATTTCGCGGCGCTCCTGTGAAAAGGTAGGGGCACCAAGGGGCGCCGCGGCGCACAGTTTGGGAATCGCTGGTCTAGTCAGTGTAGCCACGTCAACCTAGTTTGTCGGATCTAGTGGCTTTAAAAATTCATAAGTAAAAAGAACCTTTTGCAATCCATGAGGTTAGATGAACATACGGTGCTGGCTTCACTTGCTAATAGAACAATCGGTATTTGCTGGCAGGTGTGGCTAGTCTTACGTCTGTCGCAGTACATCGTAGAAGATAACCTGGTTGTCTTGTTTAGGCTGGATTGATATGGAAGCAATCGGGTGTTTGCCGTTTTACCAAACGCAAATAAGGAATATATTTGATCTGCACCACTTGGTTGAGAATTGATGTATGACAAGCTGGATGTTGTAAGGGCCCTTTGGGAGCCAGTGAACAGTGCGCGGAGGCACAGATACGAGTAGACAGATAATTACACTGAGAATTGTGTTGCGAGGAGGCACAGATATCTGTCCGACAACTAACACAGGAAAGGCGAGACGGAGAACCATTACACTGAGAATTGGTGTTGCGAGGAGTTACCAGGGGATCTGTCCGATACTCAACACTCAAGGAAAGGCGGGATATACAACCAGACAGTTACTGGGTCTATCGGAATTGGAACTCTTTCCTTGCTGCTGAAGATGAGGACGGATCGCTTATGGAAATTTCCCGAATGCTATGATGTCGATTCTTAATTCAACATTCAACAAAATTCAACATTCAGAATCAGATCTTCCAAGTAAGTGCTGATTTTATTCAAAAATTCTTTCTTTTTCTGACTTCTATCCCCAATGGACCACAAGC
>CAJHNH020003160.1:0-15000 GCA_905116865.2 Candidula unifasciata | reverse complement strand
CCCATCTCGTGCATCTCTCACCATGTCCTCTCTGTCATCCCCATCTCGTGCGTCTCTCACCATGTCTTTCCTGTCTTACCATCTCGCGCAGCTCTCATCATGTCCCTCCTGTCCTCCCCATCTCGTGCGTCTCTCACCATTTCCTCTCTGTCATCCCCATCTCTTTTCTCTCAATGTTCTCTGTTTTCCCTATTCGTGCATGGCTACCATCCGAATAATCGGGCGTCACTCACCATGGCCTCTCGCAAAAAAATCCCATCTAAAAGAGCCTCAGTCCTCATGTCGATCTCGCACTTCCTCTCGACTTAATTTCGCGGTTTCATCAGACGTCTACCGTGCATCTCTCACCATGCCGAGAGTCTCTCCACCATGCCTCTCTGTTCACCATGGCGTGCATCTCTCATTGGGGCTAAACTCGATGGCTCGGTCCTCCCCATCTCGTGCGTCTCACAAGCAGCAGCTTCCCCATCTCGTGCACCATGCCTCTCTGTCCTCGTGAGTCCTCTCTGCCATCTCTCACCATGTCCTTTCCCCATCTCTTGCCTCAATCAACCATGTCCTCTCTGTCCGGCCCATTCTCGGGCACTCTCACCATGTCTCGGCGGTCCTCCCCATCTCGTGGTCTAGTCGCCTGTCCTCCCCATCTCAGCAAATCTACCATGTCGCCGGAATCTCGCATCTCAATTGACACGCCACCTTTTACGTGCCCTTTCCTATTCCATCTCGCGCAGGATCATCATTCCCTGATATATTTGAACATCATATTGTTTATTTTCTATAGCTATCCTCCTAATAACGGGCACAAAAGATGGCGGCCGCAAAAACACCCTAACAGAGCCTCATCACATGTTTGCGCACTTCCGGCGAAATACCGGTTTCCAGACGACTACCGCCACCGCAGAGTGCTACACGCAGTAACGCGGCGTAGTGAAAAAGACCACCCACTGAGTGCGTTGGTATACGCAAATATGAGGCATCAGCTTCCGCATCTCCTGCATGCCTTGCTCGTGAGTCCTAGCCATCTATGCCTCATCCAGATGGGACACTCTCAGCGGTGGCGGTAGTCGCCTGAAAACCACAAATTAAGTCGCCGGAAGTACGCAAACCTGAGGGGTAGCAAAATCAGTCAGGATGAGCATGTGAAATTAGAAGACAATGGCTTCAAATTTAGTACAAACTAGCGGATTCACAAGTACTGAGTTAACATTGAAAGCTGTTGATGAACATCAGCTGGGGGCTGCATGGTCTCTAGGCATAGTGTCCGCCTCGAGTGCTCGAGGATCCGAGTTCAATCCCCAGCAAGGGCTTGGATTTTTTTCACGTGGACTTGGACTTCTAGTAATTCTCCCTGGTCTCTGGGTAGTGAGATAGGACGCCTGTCTGCATTGTTGCGAATGTAAAACAAAATGACCGGGCAAAATCTGGACAGCTGAATGAAGCGAGACAGATTTTAAATCATTGAATATTTTTACGACAGACTGTTTGCAATGGAACACAACAGATTGATTTTTTTTTTTTTTATTGTAATTCTGCTTCTTTATTTTTTTCACCGGCTGTAAGCTCTCACTGAAAGTCCTGGTTGGACTTTGACTTCGTGCCAGGGCCTGAATTTTTCGTGTACATGCGTTTTCCTGCCTTATTTGTGTGCAGTTGATTGTTCCTTGCCTCTCGGGTAGATATACTCTGACTTCTAAGGAACCCGAAAATAGTCGACTCCTACGACATGCTTGTTTGGAAGGCAGTGGGTCTATTCTTGTTTTCCCGCAATGGACCCTTAGATACACACCCTGGGATAATAATTAATTAATTCACACAGCCAGGCTGGCAGAACAAACAAAAGATTTTGAAACAGTAAATCACTTCACACAACCCTTTTGAATTATATCAAAATATATTTTACACTCTTCAAACAAAGACTGGTGTCGACCAAACAGGTTAGACGCCCCAAATGGCGACAACAATTCGTATTTCTGATATTTTGAGAACCAGAATAACAAACTATCCACAGCTTAAAGATTATTAATTATACGGAAGAATTAAACTTAAGAAGCGCTTCCCTGTTTCAAAGCCACAACTTTTTGTCCCATGTTGCAAGCAAACATAAAAAAAGGATGTTTGAAAACCACCAACATAATGAATCCTAATGCCACTTCACCATCCCCTATTATATCGCAGTTCTAAATTTACCGGTACAAAACAGCCACAAATTAAATGATAACCCGATGAAAGGTGCTTAAAAATACTCGTTGAAGAGCTATACAAACAGGGGACTTAAACCAGCGAAAATGCACGGATTATTGATTTTAACGTTATTTGGGCACTTCTGAAAATGTCCTGTTTCATTGATTGCATGTTAACCTTAGCCAGACATACTCACCATACATCTCAGAATGTAAGTGAAAAAAAGTGTTGACAATGACGCTCTACTGATGAAGTCTTTACTACCTCATTTGCTCCTTCTGTTAAATATGGTCATTACTGCGTCTAACTACTTGCTTGACGTTAATTCCTGGGCACTTCTGGTGATGATTTCTAACAATCTTTCTCTCTTAGGATTTGCTTGCCTGTCTGAACAATCTTACTGCAAGTCACAAATTAATACACACATCAAATAATATTAACTTCCAGACACAAATTGATTCAGTTTTTTTTTTTTTTTTTCAGCAAGCCAGAAATGTAATGTTACACAGACATTTCTTTTGCATTGCAGTGAAGATCGTCGCTTAAGATGGTATTCTGGTTTACTGACCGATTCTTCCATTTACCGAGAATTTAATGTCGAATGTCTGTGATAGTTGTATTAGCATTTTTATTTTTGATCTGAGATAGTTAAATCAGCAATTTTGTTTTTGGTCTAGGGGTTATAATAACAATCGTATATTTGGTCTGGAAAGTGTTTTAAACTGTTGATAATGTTTTCATTTAAAAAACACTGATTTCGCAACCTAACCAAAATATGTATTTTTAACTGCCATTAGTTTTTTTTTTTTTTTCTGTCAGAACACTTTACAGTAAGGTTAAGTGTGCGTGATGTCACACAATATGAGGTTGTGCTTCAGTTAAATGGCAAGCTACACATCTGGATCTCAAATTAATCTCTTTGATTACTCCTTACCATACGTATTACATCCGTGACAAATGCCGTGAAACCATTATTCATGCACGTTATTCGGATATCTGAAACAATAAACATAAGGTGGTACAAGATTCGACCTGTTTTTGTTGACAAAAATATTGCACATACTGAGCAAATGAACTCTTTTAGTCCCAAAAAAATTATTTTAACTCCTTTTATCCCACAGAATCGAGCTTAAAAGCAACAAACACTGAGGTTTGGCGAAGTTTCTTAGGATCAGCATGGGACAGAAGTAGTCAGTCTAATTATTGAGATACAAAGGGTTAACATAACACGTGTCTGCGATACAAGACATCAAGTATATAATATTATCTCTTGAATTACCAAGAAACGTATGGTGAGTAGATTATTTTGCCATTGCTTCTGGCTTTGGCAAAGCTTGTGCCATCATGAGGTCTGACATAGGTACACTGTAACCAGGACACTCAGGCGCCTTGAGAGCCCTAACCAATTTAGGCAAGCTAAGAATTCTTCTTCTCCGCCCCAGGATATTTTCAACGGGGCTAAGCCTCTCCCATCCATCCCTCAACCACGTTTTCCCATAGCGCGTTTTATTATTTGACGGAAAGCCCGTACCCCTAAAAACTATATTTGACCCAGATGCAAGAGATCGGCCAGTGTGTACATGATTCAACCCACCAGGACCGCACAACGGGCGACCAACCCCCCCCCCCTTTTTTTTCCCCCGGTGACACAAAGTGCCACCATTAGGATGAGGATCACCTAGGCACAAGTCCCAGAAACCCAGTTCAACCGTCAGGTTACATTAGGGCCCCCGACTACAGTCGGAGTGGGGCCTTAAGTAACGAAAAATTGCGTCCAACATTGGGACAGGGTTGTTGGGAGGTAACAAGAGAACGGCTAATTGGTGGCTGAACCATAAGGCATCTTGTGTGCAATTTGAACAGTTTTCACTCATTAAATTACAAAGATTTTAAATGTCAAAATTACGTCACAGCTGTGTTATTTTCAGTAGCTACTCTGTATCTTTTTTCCCTGACAGTGTTGTAATTCAACACAAAAAATTGATAATAATAATTATTATTATTATAAAAATAATAATTGCGCACTTGAACTAGGCTGAAGCTCCTTGTGCACCCGCTTTCTCGAAAACAGCAAGGGGAGCTAATGCTAATGTAACCGCCCCCCCCCCCCCCCCAATCTCCCCTCCCCTTTTTAGTGACAGCGCCATTTAAAGTGAGACTAGTGTAACCAGAGGGCATACTGTTTGATCCGCAAGAACAGCAATCTTGTGACGGGTTGTGACAACTGGGGTAATTTATAGTTATTACATTTCAACAAAATCAATTCGCAAACTACATTCGTGATCTATATTTGACGAATTTTAAAGTATCTTGGAGATTTATGTGAGAAATCGACTCATGCTTTTTACGGTGTATACAGTTTTATTTCTGTTGGAGGTCGTTATTATGATTCACTATAAAGAGCCAATTTTAGCAAATGAATGTGAATCGTGGACAATTATTAAACAACACAAACAATTTTTCCGATCCATTAGAGACGTGTTTTTTTACAGAAAATATTCTGCAATTCTTTTTAAATTGAAAAAAAAAAAAAAGATTCCCGGTATATTTAAACAGGCAAGGGTTCGAAGACAGCTAACCACAAACATCAGAAAGAGACATTTGTCTTTTTTTTTTGGGGGGGGGGGGGGGGGGTGGGGGGGGGGGTGGCATATTTTGAGAAGATGGAAACTAGGACATGTTGTGACCACCGGAAAGATCTGTGGAAAAAGAGAAAAAGACAACGCTATTTTTGACAGCTTTCTGTCATGGCATTCATTGATGTCAACAGATGAATTGATACATGTTATTAAAGACGGCCGATTTTGCAGACCCAAGATCGCCTACGCCAGTCAGCAAGGCACTTGATGGTGATGATGACGATTACGATTGGCATGCAGGATGGATATGTAATCCATAAATTTCTCATATGCATTTGTGAAAGTTTACTTTACTATCATCGACACTTTGTTCGTATTCTCCTGTCATCTTGGGTGGCTTATCTGGAATAGTATATATAGTATCTGGAAGTACCACCATGAGATCACAATAATAAATTTGCCGGCTGACCATCGACGCTCTGAAAAATTATGTATCTCCAGCTAGGTTTTGCTGATGCTAATTCCCTATTTCTGGACCCGCAAGGCCAAAGGTTCCATCGCCCTGCTACTGGGTTGAGTGCTAGGTGCGACACTGTGAGCTGTGGATTTTATTCAAAGTTTTTAACGTGTTGTCGACTGTACTAAAATCATGAGCGGCCGATTACGTTGAGAATGGCATACAATTTTCTGGGTGTAATGCAGCTTTCATTTACATGAGCCACAATTTTATGTTGGCATATCTGATAGCTCGTCCGCCTGCACATCGGAAGGTCGTGGGTTCGCGTCCTGACGGAGCGGGATGTTTTCCTCCAAAAATGACCTTAGCTCCCAGGTGGACCCAGCTTTAAGTAGGTACCAGGTGCAGTCCTTGGAAGTAAAGGCGGCCTGTGTGATGCTGATTACATCACCCACCAAGTACCTTTTCTTTTTCGTTCACCGGCTGTGAATTCCGGAGGAAGGTCCCGGTTAATCGTCCGCTTGGACTTTTGGCTTTCACCTGGACCTGAGTTTTGCGTGTACAACCGTTTTACTGGCTTTTGACGTTCCCTGCCTCACGGGCAGATGTACTCCGACCTCGAGGGAAGACGTCAGGCCTATTTCTAGGATGACTGTGGCCATTGTTTTGTATGGGTCTAGATGTTACCTTTTTTGTGTGGTGTCCTCTTTGTCCCTTTCTCCACTGTTGTTGCCCTCGGAGTACCCCCTTTGGGGCAGCCCTGTGTGGAACGGTTGGTTGGCCTTCAAGGGAAGGCAGGGGCAGATCATGGCATTCCCCGCCATCCAAGGAGGCTTCCATAAATGCAGAGCCGTCACATAACGCTCTGGTTCTGGGCTAACCCGAGGAATCTCACGTCCTGCACATAACTGCTTAACCTCACAACCGTATTAGGCTTCCCGCTCGACACTGGCTGCGCCCTCCGGAGATCAGCGGGGAGAAGCCCGTGGGTTCTGGACTTTTGTGACCACATGAGTAGGTACAATCTCTTTCGTTGCACGATTGTCATCTTTAGCATGCTGTTATCACGACAGAATGGAGAACCATGCGTCAGGCATGTCTTTATCTGTTTGGTCCCAACACTCGGGAGAGTGGGTTCTCGGGATGTGAACATTTGGACTTTTTCCCAGTCAATACTATTTGGGATGGTCGGATTTTGAGCTTGCTCATGTGGGATCTATTTTTGTCAGACATTTGGGCTTAACCAGCCGATGGATGGTTGCTGTCTTGGTGTACCTCAGCGCGGTGGCGACGACACTGAGGGTTGACAGAGAATGTACATGGGTAGAATCTTGCTGCAAGACGCCACCCACAGGGGATGTTACTCGTCTGTGCTGCGGGTAAATCTCTAGGTCAAGGGTTGAGTCTCAGCAACACATTCTCTTCACCCCACACACTTTTAAAAGGGTTGTCATTTTAGTTGTACGTTTAGCAAGCACTTTACTCATGTTCCTAATGAGTTTTGATAAGCTTTTTTACCCATGCGTTTGGGGGCGGGCTGATGAGAGCCACAAGGACACTACACCTCTAGGAGCCACCAACTCTGAGATCCCCTGACAGCTCTGTTAATGCTCATTTGAGTCATTAATTATGGCACACGACGAGGACGTGCTGCAGGAGTCTTGCGTAGGGTTCCGTAAAACCAGAACAGTGCAGGAGTGGCGCCTGAGTGACGTACGGAGTAACTCCTTATACACATCACGTTGGACTTAACTTTACCTCATGCCAGTGACAGAAATCTTTGCGCCACCCACCAAGTGCCGATTGGTCTATTAAAATATATGTCTAGCACTATATTTCCAATAAGCCTAAAGGCGTGGAAAGGGGACCTTTATATATGATAGCTGCCTTATGTATTTGTACATTGCGTGTGCAAGCTTCAAAATGTTACTGGGATTATGGAACGATGAAGGACATTCTATGTGATTTCCACTGGCACAGGAAATAAACAGCTCTGGGGCGACCCGTCTGCAGTTATACAGGAAAAAAAAAACCACCATTAAAACCCAAGCATTTAAAACCTTATTAGATTAATATTAATCCAGCAGGTTTTATTATATTTAGTCTCTATGCTAAACGACTAGAAGTCCACTGAGAGCGAGTTACAAAGAACGAAACTCTATCGCTCCAGAACCGGTCCTTCAGTGATGTCAATAACACTAGCACTCATCTTCCAACGGTCAGAGTCCAAAGTCCAACCCATTATTTTGAATCAGTAGCACTAATTCCTGTTCGAGGAGATGGCACTTAACGCGGCTTACACTGTAATCCTTTGTGGCACTGAGCTATTGTTAGTTTACACACACATATATGCACACACAGCTACACACACAAACATACAGAGGCACACGCACACACCTTGTTATGTTCTTTCTATTTCTAGTGACACAAACGCATCACATTCCCTTTCTTCACACACTTATTCACCACATCACACACACACACATACACACACACACACACACACACACACACACACACACTATAAGTATGTGTAAGCATTCGTGTAAAAAAGTCTGTATTGAAAATAAAATGGAATTAATTCAAGAGGCGTGACGAAATAACAGAAATATCTGGGTGGCCACAGGTAACAACGGTTTTAAGACAATGAAGATAGTGATATACTGAGAAGAAACGAGCAGAGAATCACTCAACAAGTACTACAATGGGAAATATAAGGACAAACAAAGCGAGGACGTCAATAAAAAAAAATACATCAATCTCAAGATAAACGAACGTTTATGAGAGAAGCCAAAGGAACTGGATTGAGTTCCATCCGTGATATCGAAAGGATTGCACAGGATGAATAGACTGTGAGCCCTATGTGATAAATAATGGCACAACATGACAATGATAATGATCGGGCCATAATTATAACCGATACTGGCTGGGACGAAGCTAGCTCCCTAGTCAGAAGCTGAACGTGGTTATTTCGAATGGAAGAAGAAAGTAGAATGCCAGTTGTGAATAAGGTATGTGTGTTTGCGTCTGTCAAAAGGGGTGGGGGGGGGGGGAGTGTGTGTGCTGTATATAGACGTAAATGACCTTCCTACGCTAGTAACGCATAGACATTTGATGCTGGAACCATGTTTTTATTTTTAACCAGTAACCACTTAGTGGCTGATTTGTCTGTGTACAGACATTATAAAGTAAGTAAAGATCCCTTCTCACGCCTTTAGGCGCATCGGGTAGATGGGAAGAGCGCCCATATTGTTTCAGACCATCGGCACTAGGTGGGTGATGTGGTCCACATGGCTCCTCCCACTTTTACTTCCCATGACTCCACCTGGTACCCATATAAGGCTGGGTTGACCTGGGAGCCAAGGTCATTTTTGAAGAAAAAAAAGAGAGAAAAAACCGATATCGTCAGGACACGAACCCACGAACCTCCGATCCGCAGGTAGGCTCATAGCGGCTACACTACGGCGACTCCCAGGTATATACGATGAATATACTTTCTGTTTATTCTAATCCTGGGCTAATCCTGGGTAAAGTCCGCCGCAGTCAGTAACTATATGTAGCTCCACAACTAGCTACAGAAAGGCAATACAATGGTGCTTCAGATTTCGACCATAATCGGTTTCAAGACGGCGTTCAAATTCTAAATGGTGCGAATTCCAAATCAGTTTTCTCTTTGACAGTAATAGAAACTTAAATAATCTGTTACAGGGTCTGACAAACTCAAAGTTTACAATGTATTTTCCTAAATACATTTAATTATACAACATCAGGATTAAACACAAACACACAAAAAAGGTATAAACAGGCATCAGTTGTTCGATTTTCAAGGCGGTATTCCAGATCCGAGGAGATATTTATTTGAAAATGTCGTTTGAATTCTAAGTGTTTCGAGTTTGGAGCCGTTATAATTCCGAGGTATCACTGTACTTATGATCTCACTCTGCTTCCTCCATTATAGGTTACCCCTAACTTACGGCCGATTTCCGTTCCGACTTGCAGGTCGTAAGTCAAACCGATCCTAAATAAAAATTTATATTTATCAGCACAATTTTTTGTTTAAATAGGTTTTAAAACTAAAAAAAAAAAAAAAAAAAAAAAAAACATAAATGCAATGAATGTACTTATAATGGGGGAAATACATAATCTGTACTCCATTACTTGAATTCTGGGAACATTTTGACTCTACTAATGTATTAATTTTTCTTTCTTTACATTTTTTTCTCCCATGTGGTCATAAGTGTGAATGGTCGTTACTCGCATAGGTCGTGAGACGATGACAATGTGTACTTTCTTTCACAGTGTAAAATAGCCACAGTCCGTCTGACAAATCAAATCTTCTGTTCTGTTTTCCTGTTGGTCTATTTACAGTGCAGTGCTTAGTCCCTTGGAGACTGTTCGATATTTTCCTCCCAGCGAACTCAGGGTCATCCTAGAGGTCTAGATCTCTGGCGCTTGACCTTCTATGTTTCCCATGGAAGCCAATCTTCTCTCTTTCCGTGGCTTGATCGATCCACCTCAACGGCAACTAGCCCACTCGGATCTGCTAGAGATGTGTTTCGAGATTAGTATCTGGTTGCTTGCCTCATCCTTGTAACCTTTCTGTTGTGAATCATCAGGCTTGAGTCTCCAATGAGCTGATAAATAAATACATGTTTCAACTTCTTTTCCTCCTCCTTCTTCTCATCTTCCTCCTCCTTTGACTTCTACTGTTACTACAACTTTTACAACTACTACTAATATTAATACTGCTGTTGCTGCTACTACTACTGCTGCTGTTATTGTCGATGATCCAAATGCAGTAGAGCTGTCAATTGATAGGTCGAAATGTGAACAATTTCACTCAAAACAGATTTTGAATGTTAAAATTATAAGATTATCTAGTAATGTATATATCTTTCTGCAGTTCATGTTTGGCATAGAACACATTAACAGTCAGTTGGTTTCCACGTTGCATAGGTAGCAAATGCAATTTCTGTACCTCTCTTTGTTTACAATGTGTATTCGTTCGAAAAACATGTATATCGCAGTTACCCCTAACACTAAATGTATCTAGCGAAGCAGGTCACAAGAAGGTTATATTTGTAACACTTTTCCCCAAAAATCTTATTTCTCTGACCTCAATGCATTTTCTCACTCATGTACAAATTTTTTAAAGCTTACAATGTGTACACTACTTATACTCTTAGCCGAAGTTCCAGCATCACGCAGAGAGGTCGGGTCATCCTATAATTGCTTGTGCATGTGCCAGAAACTCTTATACTCTTAAAAACATTCAGGAGGTATGTTTCTTTCTTCTAAATACGGTAGTTGCGGAGACATGCACATCACTCTCTTGGCACAGTGGCAAACCTGTACAAATCGTCAAATCGATGCTATTCGGGGAACATTAAATTTCACTTACAAGAATTATTCTCTTCATTGGATTTATCATTATTCGACCCTCATACTTTTTAATCGTGAATGAATATTTATAAACATTATTTGGTACGTGATCAACGTACGATATATTTGGGGCATCTGCAAGCTTTTTCCGTCTGCTAATTTGTCATACGTACATTGTATGGTTCTATAGTCCGTTCCACAAGTCATAACCTTAAACTTAAATATCTCAGAACTCCTCTACGAATCTAAACTATTGTTTACATAGGATTTCCCACCTCCTTAGGATTTTTAAATTTGCAATTGCACAGGTGCTGCTGTTTTCTTAAAGAAGCGATTTAAAACAAGAAATGTTATGGGACTAATAATACATGTACTCCCAATTAAAAGAAAAATAGAATATACAGTAACTGACTCAGGTGTCGGGATTATTTGGAAATCATGTGCAGCGATGCATCGTGATTATTTTGATTGTCTATCGCGAATACAGTTTAAGAAAAAATGTTTTCATTTACTTCACAGGAGGCTTATCATACTTATGACCACATGAGAGTGAAACTATTGCAATTTGTTGTTCTGAATCGGCGTCTTTTTCTTTCAGATACCCCAAATAAGGCAAAATGACAGCTAAATTATTTGCTTACGTGTAAGAAAATGTATACACAGACGTGATTATTAACAGGTTGCGTACCAGATTTCAACAGTTCGACAATTTACTATAACTGAGTTATCGATGTTTAATTGAAGCTGAGCACGACTTTTGGACGGACTATAGTCACATAGCAGATAATATTGTTGGGTGTAAAGTGAGTACACAAAACAATGATCATATTCACGCCTTCTGGCTCACATTATACTTGGCCTATATTTTTTTAGACTAGCCGGCATTAGCTGATAACGTAGTCGACATCGCGAAGGCTGCCTTTACTTCCCATTCCATTATCTGTTACCTGTTTTAGGCTGAGTAGAACTGCACAGCAAGGTCATGGGATATATTGTGTGGATGACAACCGGTGCAGCGAAGTTGACCCTCTCGACTTTAACCTTTTTCAATCAAGGTCAGTTTAGAGAGAATCCGCTTCAAAGCAAATTTGAACCACAGACCTTCGGGGAGCATGCAAGGCTCTAGCCACTGCGCTGTTGCAGCCCTTGGTGAAGTGTTAAGCAGTCGCATATTCTAGACCTCGACAAACAATGTGTTATGACCAGTTCGACATCAAACAGTAAAGACACTTTCACACTACTAGCGGATTGGACATTGTCAGGGTTCGCCCTGTTATGGGACAGTTCGGTAAGATGATGATTATTCTGGCAGGGAGAAAATCAAAAAGAAAATGAAGAGGTTGAAGAATATGAAAAGGAAGAGGCAGAACATCGGACTTATGTTCGCAAAAACCAGTCAACAACCACGAGCTTTTTAACAGTGACAATTAACAACTGATGCAGAGAATGAATCCTAACGTATAATTGTATAATTATATAACCTCATCCTTCAAATGCTAAAAGCTCAGATGATAATAATTAAGTCACAAACATAATCAGTGCTGGAAAAGGACGGCTAAAGAAATAAAGCAGATAGGCTCTCTTTCATTTAATCTTCTTTGGATCCAATGTTAATAATCAAGTATTGATGCAATGTGTATATATAAATATTTGTTTTCTAATTGGGAATGCCGAGATTGCAAATGTGGTCTGCTAAAAAGAATATTGTTATTGCTCATGTTTAATGTGGAAAATTTTTCTTTTCGGGGGGGGGGCGAAGGGGAGGTCAGCCGGAAGTGGGGGGGGGGGGAAGGTCGGCGGGAGGGGGTGGAGGGTTGTATTTTAGATACTGAGATACCTGGAATTGAAACAAGCGCTAAGTGAAAATGTGAAACTGGACATTGGAAACTCGAACTTTTGAGACTGCTGACATCGAATGACACAAAAGTTTAACTGGACAAAGAAGACAGACAGACAGACAGACAGACAGACAGACAGACAGACAGACAGACAGACAGACAGACAGACAGACAGACAGACAGACAGACAGACAGACAGACAGACAGACAGACAGACAGACAGACAGACAGACAGACAGACAGACAGACAGACAGACAGACAGGCAGGCAGGCAGGCAGGCTGGCAGGCAGGCAGGCAGGCAGGCAGGCAGACAGACAGACAGACAGACAGACAGACAGACAGACAGACAGACAGACAGACAGACAGACAGACAGACAGACAGACAGACAGACAGACAGACAGACAGACAGACAGACAGACAGACAGACAGACAGACAGACAGACAGACAGACAGACAGACAGACAGACAGACCAATTTTTAAAAAAACGTAAAAGTATTTAGAAATAAAGAATGAAGAAGAAAAGAATTATGAAGTAAAGGGTTAAAAAAAAAGAAAGAGAAAGACAGACATATTAAAAGAAAAGTAATAAGAAAAAGAGAAAAATGAAAGAGAAAGTAACTGCCCACACACACACACACACAAAAGACAATTTGTTGACATATTGACTTCAAATGACTAGAAAACTGCATTTGTTTTCAACAGACGGGATCTCCCAGCAATGAGGCAGCAGCTATCACCGCTTGTTTGACAAATGAAGATCATGCCATTTCTTTGAGACATGCTGTTTAAATATTGCAGAAATTATACGTTCAGCGTTAATGTGATGAATATCTACATGATGCTGCCATGCGGTTAAAATGTTTGTTGTTTTTGTAGTAATTTAGATTTCAGGGACATGAAGTCTGAGGTAGATAAGACAGATTGGAAAGAGAATGGCTAGAGCATGGAGGGTTCTCCGTTGAAAAAAAAAATGTGGGTACAGTGTTGAACGCCATCATTCTGTGTTTTAAATATCCCTGGGGTAGTAGCTCGAGCTAGGGACTTTCACTCCGTGTAAGACTTTCTCAAGGAGAGAGACAGAGCCATTTGGGAAAATAACCCTGACTAAACACACCCCACTAAGTGCCTTTTAAATGCTCGTGTTAAGTAAGTAAAGTAAAAGACACTTTTCCAAGCCTTTCATGCGTATTGGGCGTATAGGGCTAGACAAAGTCCAACATGTGTTCGGTAAACCAAACGTAAGCTTGCCACTTGGTCGTCTAGGTATGCAGACTGCTTTAATTATGCTACCGCAACGACTTCTTATCTCACAGTACCTTTTGCAAAGTCACCAATTAGTCTTGTCCCTGTCCGATAACATCCGGTAATATGTGAAGCAGGAGAAACCAATCCTGAGCCTCGTGAACTCAGGAGGGCTCACTCTCTGAAAATGTCTAGAATCTTGTGGGCCGAAACATTTTTCGACGAGAGATTACTTCTACTGATGATTTGTTGACTCCTGCTGTACATGCTCCCTTGTGGAGTTTCTTCTTATAGACCAAAGGCACTAGGTGGGGGCGGGGGATATGATCAGCATCACGCCGCCGCCTTTACTTCCCATTACTGTACCTGGTACCTACTCAAGGCTGGGTCGACGTGGGAGTCAAGGTCATTTTTGAAAAAAGCCCGGCCTTGTCAGGAACTGAACCCACGACCTTCCTATCCGAGGCCAGCGTCTAGCGCTAGACCATAGCTGCTCCCTCGTGTAAGAAAGTTGAAAGAGAGTAATAAATCTTTGAAGCTACCAAACAGTTAGGTGTCATTTACAGGACAACTGCATTGCGTTAGTTTCAACAGTGATATCGACAGCCGACGGTTTAGAAAGCAATGGCAAACTATTGATCAATGCTGAATTAAGAATCGACATCACCGCACTCAGGACACCCCTATACTATGGCAAACTATTTTAGCCGTTTCACAACGACGGCCCGCATTAATTTCTTATTAGTTAGACATTTGATAGCCAAGACAAGATACAAATGTGTTGCTTGTCCTTTGCACCGTGTTGCAGAATTAGCCTCTGTAAAAATTTTTTAGGGAAAAAACAAAAAAAAAAAAAAAAAAAGAAATGCTTGGTTTTATTCTGCAAGGCGGGGTGAAAGGGAAAAAAACTGTTTCCCTTTTTTGGGTATACTGCTGAACAGAAGGGGAAATTTTCGGGGTGGTGTGGTTAACAGATAGTCCCCGCCCGCGGACGGAAGGGTTTTTGGGTTCAGTCCTGGTGGAACCGACTTTTTTTTTTCTAAACAAAAAGACCTTGGGTTTCTGGTCGTCCCCTTGAGCGGGTCCCGGGAAATAAAAAAAAGCCGCTTGTGCGCCCCCTTAACCCCCTTATTTTCCCATTGGTCTATAAAATCCAGTCCAAGTCCCTTTTTAAAAAAAGAAAAGCTCGACCCCGTTTGACTGCTGCAGTACCTACTGCTAACAGTCTCCGCCTATATTTGTGGTCTGGGTTTTTTTGCGCACTTTTGTGCTGAATCTGGTGTTTGTGATTTTTGGCTAAATTTTTATCCCATCAAGC
>CAJHNH020003159.1:60000-80782 GCA_905116865.2 Candidula unifasciata | reverse complement strand
GTCGTTGTCTCTGGTAGTGCATTCATGCACAACAGTTCTGAAAAATGAAAATAAAAACAACATTGAGTGCAAATTAAAGAGTGCAAAAATATATCAACCGTTTATTCAAGCGTACAGACTTCTTTCACTCGTTACTGGTAGCAATTCTTTGTGTTTTCAATAACTTTAAAAAGGTTGACATGCTCGACTGGAGCGCACAACATAATAGCATGTCTGTTAGATTTTGATGCGAAACGAAGCAGCCAACTTCTAGTTTTTAAAATTCTGTTCTTGAATTGAAACGTATACAAAGTGGCAGAAGTTGGCCCAGTAATGGTACATTCATTGAACATTTTTATTTTAAAACTGCTTACTATAAGCAACTGAAATAGTTATGATATGTATTCATTTCTATTTCTTTTCTTTGTTGGCCTGAAAAGGACTGTTACGTCTGTTTAAGCAGTAGTGGCCATATTTTAGACGTCTGGCCTACTCTCCCACATTCCTTGCAGTCTTTTTATGCTTAGTAATCAAGGTCGTTGATGTCTGTAGGTTACGCGTTGCCAGCACACTTTGCCGGGTTCGATCCTATCTGTGGGCTATTTAGTAGCTGGCTGTCCTTGCGTTGGTTTCGACACTGGTATATAGATCCGACTGTTAATAGTTAATGACAAGATAATGAATGTAAAATTGTCTAAAGAAATCACAACACCTCTCTCCAAATACCTTGTCCTCACTAATATCGGTCTGAATCTGTAGCGTACTGTAAAGGAAACGCAACTTGCTTTAATCAACGTCCCTAAACTTGAAGCACTGCGATACTGGTTTAGTCTCTTCCAGTGGAGTTCTGATGTGCAGAACGGTGCCTGTGGTCAACAGTCGACATCACGTGCAGTATTGCCTCTAGCGCTGTTAGATTCAGATCAGGAAGATTGGAAAATTTGCAGTGGGCATATTTCTAAAGCAGTGGGCCGTTTACCTGCGAATGGGGCTTCTATGATTGTAGGCCTACTGTCGCTTATATCCTATATTAAATTAAACCTGCACAAATTTGCATGTCCTTAAAATACCTTGTCTATGCCCTTCTATACCTTGTCTGGGGACTGGGGGTGGGGGGGGGGGTGCCTAGTTGACCATGCACTTAGTGCACTTGTTTCAATAGCGGGGTGCGCGTGCCAGCTGGAGGTGACGGGTTCGATTCCTAGCACTGTAACTATAGCTTTCGATTTTTATGTTGTCTAGTGTGTTTTTCTACCTTTCTTTTTCTTTCTTTGAGTGCCATTTAATACATTGCCTGTTTGTTTATTACATTTAAAACATTAAAGATCTACTTATCCAACGCTTTGAAAGAAGAACAGAAAAGATCCCTACGTCGTCTAAAAAAAAAATGAAATGAGTGGAGGGAGAGAGAAGAAAGCTTCTCATTTTGCAACAGCAAAAAATTTCAAGATTGTCTTTGTTTGCCTTGAATTATGGCATTTACTTTCCAATATTAAAAACCTTGCCCCATGTGGAACGCAGTTTTTCGCTATTTTGATGCCCACCCCGGCTTTTATATAACCTGAAGATCGAAGGCGGTTTCTGGGACCTCTCCACGGGTGATCCTCATCCGCATGGTGGCACTTTGTGTCACCAGGTGTTTATCGCTCTTTGTGATGTTCTGGTGTTGCAAAATTTACTTACTTACTTTATTTCCCACCCTTAAGCAGGAGTATTTCGATTTTTATCATGTTGCTGTATTTTTCCATTCAACAGCTTTTTTAAACACGCCAACGGTTTTTTCTTCTATGTTTAAATAAATCCTCAGCACCCTGTCGTTACATTATATTAGTGTTAATACACTTACTGACTCTGCTACCATTACCTAAGGATTGTCACTAGCAAACACTCAGATAACAATTATCACCTGTGAGGCGAGATGACTAAGGAAAACGGACATCTGACGCATCAGAGACCGAGTGGGATACGATACAACAGGCAGACATATTCTGTGCACTTATACTCTGTTTCAAAGGCATCGAGAAATTATATAGTTTATGACATCATCCCATCAGAATGCAAGCAACATCATTACCATCTTGTCTCTTTGCCACAGATGCTGCTCTTCCTCTTCCTCTTCTTTTTTCTTTTTCTTCCTCTTCTTCTTCTTCTTCTTCTTCTTCTTCTTCTTCTTCTTCTTCTTCTTCTTCTTCTTCTTCTACTTCTTCTTCTTCTTCTTCTTCTTCTTCTTCTTCTTCTTCTTCTTCTTCTTCTTTGTCTTCTTCTTCTTCTTCTTCTTCTTCTTCTCTTCTTCTTCTTCTTCTTCTTCTTTTTCGTCGTCTTCTTATTTTTCTTCTTTTTCTTCTTCTTGTTCTTGTTCTTGTTCTTGTTCTTCTTTTTTCTTCTATCTTTCTTCTCCTCCTTCTGCTCCTCCTTCTCTTCTTCTTCACAAGTGCATCATCTGAGAAAATTTACTAGTAGAGCAAGAAAAATAATGGTTGAGAATGCTAAAGACATACGTTCCCTCTAAATAACAAAAAATCAGTGCTTAGCATAGAACTCTGTGCCACAAACTATTCCTCCCCACGGCGCTTGATTCATGAAATGGAAGACGAGGATGATGATGACGTCGACAATGACAATTACCAACTGGCATACCACAGAAGTCATTGTCTGCTCAAGCTGTCCCCACAACAGAACGAACGGTGATGATCTGCTAGAGAACTTAACCACGAGCCACAGAAGGCTCCTCCCCATAACTCGCTGCCAGCTTTGAGGACACGACAAACAGACACTAGAAACAGACACTATAAACAAACAGACACTACAAACATACACTACAAGCATACAAACACCAAGAAAGGAATTCTTTGCAAATTGCTTTTTTTATCGTCTCCTCAGGAGCCGTGTTGTGTGTTTGTGACGTCACCTATTCTCTTCAGACTGTTTTGGGGTTATCCAATCCGGGGTTCGTGTTTCCCTCAATGAACTCTGTGTTCGGCCTGTTACCTACTGGTCGTGTTGTCTATGTACTGCTGTTCTTTTTCTTACCCCGGACAGTCAAAAGTCAGGGTTATCTTGCTGCAGGTAAGGGAGTGTCTCCACGTAAACTCGATGTGTTTCACTTTTGTTTTCTGTCACTAAAGTACATATTTTAGTATAATATTTATTTCCTTATCACATTGTTATAACCGTATATTACCAAATATGTTGCTGTTATAATTATTGCTAATCTTCTTCTTCTTCCTCTTCTTCTTCTTCTTCTTCTTCTTCTTCTTCTTCTTCTTCTTCTTCTTCTTCTTCGTCTTCTTCTTTTTCTTCTTCTTCTTCTTCTTCTTCTTCTTCTTCTTCTTCTTCTTCTTCTTCTTCTTCTTCTTCTTCTTCTTCTTCTTCTTCTTCTTCTCTTCTCTTCTTCTTCTTCTTCTTCTACTTCTCTTCTTCTTTTCTTCTTCTTCTTCTTCTTCTTTCTTCCTTCTACTTCTTCTTCTTCTTCTTCTTCTACTTCTTCTAGTGTTGTTGCTGCTGATCCTCGTTCTGACCCCTCATCCTTCTACTACTACCGCCACTAGCACCATCACTTCTTGTGAGGCATTCTTTATTCTAAGCCACTGAGTGCTGTGCACATGATTCCCGGGGATTTCAACTTTCAAACTTTTCAAAAAGTCAGATAGTTAATCTATAAACATATCATCAAGAATACTCGGTGAGTAGTGAGTGATCAATCCTCGTGAACCACCGCATCGTCTACATCCGTGCTGTTATCAGTCGCGTTTTGACTAAGGTGTCCAGACTAAAGTGTCCAGACTAAAGTGTCCAGACTAAGGTGTCCAGACTAAGGTGTCCAGACTAAGGTGTCCAGACTAAGGTGTCCAGACTAAAGTCTTCAGACTAAGGTGTCCAGACTAAAGTGTCCAGACTAAGGTGTCCAGACTAAGGTGTCTAGACTAAGGTGTCTAGACCAAGGTGTCTAGACTAAGGTGTCTAGACCAAGGTGTCTAGACTAAGGTGTCTAGACCAAGGTGTCTAGACTAAGGTGTCCAGATTAAGGTGTCTAGACTAAGGTGTCCAGACTAAGCTGTCCAGACTAAAGTGTCCGGATTAAGGTGTCTAGACTAAGGTGTCCAGACTAAGCTGTCCAGGCTAAAGTGTCCAGACCAAGGTGTCTAGACTAAAGTGTCCAGACTACGGTGTCCAGACTAAGGTGTCAAGACTAAAGTCTTCAGATTAAGGTGTCTAGACTAAGGTGTCTAGACTAAGGTGTCCAGACTAAGGTGTTCAGACTAAGGTGTCTAGACCAAGGTGTCAAGACTAAAGTGTCTAGACTAAGGTGTCCAGACTAAGGTGTCTAGACTAAGGTGTCTAGACCAAGGTGTCCAGACTAAGGTGTCCAGACTAAGGTGTCTAGACTAAGGTATGCAGACTAAGGTGTCTACAATAAGGTATGCAGACTAAGGTGTCTAGACTAAGGTGTCTAGACTAAGGTGTCCAGACTAAGGTGTCTAGACTAAGGTGTCTAGACTAAGGTGTCTAGACTAAGGTGTCCAGACTAAGGTGTCCAGACTAAGGTGTCCAGACTAAGGTGTCTAGACTAAGGTGTCTAGACTAAGGTGTCCAGACTAAGGTGTCTAGACTAAGGTGTCCAGACTAAGGTGTCTAGACTAAGGTGTCCAGACTAAGGTGTCCAGACTAAGGTGTCCAGACTAAGGTGTCCAGACTAAGGTGTCCAGACTAAGGTGTCCAGACTAAGGTGTCTAGACTAAGGTGTCCAGACTAAGGTGTCCAGACTAAGGTGTCTAGACTAAGGTGTCCAGACTAAGGTGTCTAGACTAAGGTGTCCAGACTAAGGTGTCTAGACTAAGTTGTCTAGACTAAGGTGTCTAGACTAAGTTGTCTAGACTAAGTTGTCCAGACTAAGGTGTCTAGACTAAGTTGTCCAGACTAAGGTGTCTAGACTAAGTTGTCCAGACTAAGTTGTCTAGACTAAGGTGTCCAGACTAAGGTGTCTAGACTAAGGTGTCCAGACTAAGGTGTCCAGACTAAGGTGTCCAGACTAAGGTGTCCAGACTAAGGTGTCCAGACTAAGGTGTCTAGACTAAGGTGTCCAGACTAAGGTGTCTAGACTAAGGTATGCAGACTAAGGTGTCTAGACTAAGGTTTGCAGACTAAGGTGTCTAGACTAAGTTGTCCAGACTAAGGTATCTAGACTAAGTTGTCCAGACTAAGTTGTCTAGACTAAGGTGTCTAGACTAAGTTGTCTAGACTAAGGTGTCTAGACTAAGGTGTCCAGACTAAGTTGTCTAGACTAAGGTGTCTAGACTAAGGTGTCCAGACTAATGTGTCTAGACTAAGGTGTCCAGACTAAGGTGTCTAGACTAAGGTGTCCAGACTAAAGTGTCTAGACTAAGGTGTCCAGACTAAGGTGTCTAGACTAAGGTGTCCAGACTAAGGTGTCCAGACTAAGGTGTCTAGACTAAGGTGTCCAGACTAAGGTGTCCAGACTAAGGTGTCTAGACTAAGGTGTCCAGACTAAGGTGTCTAGACTAAGGAAGGTGTCCAGACTAAGGTGTCCAGACTAAGGTGTCCAGACTAAGGTGTCCAGAGTAAGGTGTCTAGACTAAGGTGTCCAGACTAAGGTGTCCAGACTAAGGTGTCCAGACTAAGGTGTCCAGACTAAGGTGTCCAGACTAAAGTGTCCAGACTAAGGTGTCCAGACTAAGGTGTCCAGACTAAGGTGTCCAGTAAGGTGTCCAGACTAAGGTGTCTAGACTAAGGTGTCCAGACTAAGGTGTCCAGACTAAGGTGTCTAGACTAAGGTGTCCAGACTAAGGTGTCTAGACTAAGGTGTCCAGACTAAGGTGTCCAGACTAAGGTGTCCAGACTAAGGTGTCTAGACTAAGGTGTCCAGACTAAGGTGTCCAGACTAAGGTGTCCAGACTAAAGTGTCCAAACTAAGGTGTCCAGACTAAGGTGTCTAGACTAAGGTGTCCAGACTAAGGTGTCCAGCCTAAGGTGTCCACTGTGCCAAGAATATGTTCTCGGCAGCTTCTGTGATATAGGCCATGATGCTGGGGGTTTTTTTAAGCAGAAGGCAGACGCATCCATTCATCTTCTATGCCTACAGTAATGTCCGGATGACATCCTCAGTTTGACCCACCCAAGATTTGCCTTTTTTTTTTTTGCCTTGTTTTCATGTTCTTTTTTTTTCGTCTGTTTATGTGTGGCGTCGGCTCTGTGTCTAAGTCGATGCGAACGCTTCGTAATGCCGGGATGCCGGGTTCGATCCCAGCTGCAGACCATGCGCCTTTGGTTTCGACAGTGGTATCTAGAAAGCCGACCGTCCAGTAAGCAATGACAAACTACTGGATTTTTGCTTAGAAAAACCACACAACAGCCAGGGGCTGTTAGGGTTGGTTCTGCAACGTCCTGTAAAGGATACGGAACTAACCTTATGTGTGGCACTAAAGTAATACACCCGGACACAAAATAGTCAACAGAAGGTGGTCTCCATGGCCAAGTGGTCAGGCCGTTTGTTAGATCGTGGGTTCGATTGAATGGCTGCGCGGTTCTGTATACCAGTGCAATTTTTACGTAGACTCCTGGCGTTGGCCACCTGCGCTACGGAGTTCGTGCTTTGTATGGTGTTCTCGACAAGCGGCTGACCGTTCTGAGGAGAGAGACCGAGCCCTGTGGGGTAACATTCGGTTCAATAAAGTATAGCCTCCCGATTTTAACTTTTAAAAAGTAAAAAAGTGAGCCGTTTCCCCGCCTCTCAGACCTATTGGGTATATAGGGCTAGACCTATATTTTATAGATAAAACGGCACTTGGTGGATGATGTGGTCAGCATCACGCCGGTCGCCCTTACTTCCCAGGACTGTACCTGGTACCCACTCAAGGCTGGGTCGAACTGGGAGCCAAGGTCATTAAAATAAAAACCCATCCAGCCCTCGTCGGGAACAGAACCCACGACCTTCCGATCCACAGGTTGGCGTCTAGCCGTTAGAACAACGGCAACTCCCAACTTTAACTTTTATTCAACAGAAAGTGAGTTTGTGCCTATACATTTTTTGCACTGGCTGTATCCTTTTTATATAGTTCTGTTTATCAAGTTACTCTTTACATGTTTATTTGTTCTTATTGTACTGTCTGTATTTCGATTTGTCTTCACTCAGTGCCCAATGCATGGTTCAGTCTTAGTTGTTATCTCTAGGTTGCCGTAGTTTCTATGCCCAAGGGTCTATGGCAGATTTATGACTTCACAAAACAGAGGAATGATAAATCTGCACTGCTAACCCTGCTTCATAATGTTACGTCATGGAGTTTGTGAAATCTGTAACACTTGAGAACTTCAAGTGTGTACTTTAGAATAGTCGTAGTTTTTACTTTTATAACAAAAAATAGCTGTAACACCGAGGAGGGTATTTTTCTGAAACGCTAATTATTTTGCTGTTTCAGGCAACATGTACCAGTCTGTGCGTGTATCTGTGGCCGTCTCGTTTGGGGAAAAAAGTACAGCTTTTGTACAGAACCGTGAGATAATTTCAAGTAGGCTATGTTTGGTACAAGTCCTTCTGTGTATATAAATAGAGAAGGCTGTGGTTTGGTACACAAATGGTTTGCCTTCCTTGCACGGCTCAAACATTTGAATTTGATTTAATTTGATTCAAGTACCGACATCACAGCACTCGGGGCGTTCCCATAATCGCTCTGTCCCCATCTTCAGCAGCCAGCGAAGAGTTCCGATACTAATGGTGCCAGTAGCATTCTGATTAAACGTCCGTCTTGCCTTTCCTCTGAGCCTCGAGCATTTGCCAGAACCTATCGTGGCGATCCATCTGCTCCTCCGAACTGTACACGCTCTACCACAAGGCACTAACCACGTCAACCTTATCATGTATCAGTATTCCAACAAGTTGTGCAGAGCTAGCCAGTCTGTCCGACTGTTTATTTCCCAACACACCGTCGTACCCTGGTAAAAAAAATACAGACAGTACTCCTTACCCGTGTTCTCCGCAGCGAATCATGCCACTGCACGAAGCATGCCTGTTCTGATCTTCCTCAGCATGCTTTCTCAGTCAGTTACAATCACGATGTGTGTGTGTGTGTGTGTGTGTGTGTGTGTGTGTGTGTGTGTATGTGTGTGTGTGTGTGTGTGTTTCGTGTTCTCTAACCAGCGGAAAGCTGCAGTGACCGCCTCCACCTCCATTCTTAAGCTGGATGTTGTGGTATCATATGCTAGGCTCTCCTGCATCAGACGTCGACCATTAACTTGTTGCTAAGAAACCCCAAGCACTTATTTTGCCTCTTGACACTAAACCGGCACGGCTCAGACAAGTGTGCCATAGTGGCCAGGTTGTAAACTATACAGCGCTTGTTAAAAGTGCTGTTTCCGTTATCCGTGTCAGGATTTCACAAACTTGTCAGGCCAAAGAAATCATTGTACCATAAGCATATACACACAGGCAACCTGACAACATGTTTACACAGATACTGATCATTGTGTACCCGCCTTGCATACCCCACTGGTTTCTTCTGCATGGGTAGGAGGAAAACTGGTGAAAGGGGGGAAAACAGGGGGGGGGGGGGGAGCTGTGCTACAGAATTCTCGTTGAGATATAACTTCGATAGCCAATAGGCTGCAACGTCTTTACATAAAGTCCACTCTTTTTCCGCGTCATGCAGGCGTGTTGGGAAATAAACAGCCAGATAGATTGGCGGATTCTGTACCAACGGTTGGTGAATTATCCATGAGAAGCTTGATGCGGTCAAGGACATTTGAGAACAAGTGAAGAATGTGGAGACACGAATTTTACATTATGATCTGAAGTGAATGGCACAACAAGGGGTGACTAGGAGATGTGGTCCATACTCAGCGGGGAGGCGAGACGGACGTTTAATCAAACTACTACTGGCACAAACAAAATTGAAACTCTTCACTGGTTGCTAAAGGTAAGTACAGAGAGCTCAAGGGATTGTCCCGAGTGCTATGATTTCAGTACTTAGCTCAACACTCAACACATACTTCGTCTACTCCGATACAAGCATGCCTTTAACTCGGCTCAGGCGAACTGTGCGCCACACAGATACAGTGCCGAACAATTTCGTCTGCATGTGCAACAATGCACTTGTATTTGTATAGTCCCTTCCAGAAGTCACGCCGAACGTTACAAGTCTGTAACTTAGTAACCGTTGGGTGCAAGTTGTTGAAATCTGACATGCAACCTGTTAGTAATCACGTCCTTGTAAATTTTTTTTTAAAATTTTTTTTTTAATGCGAACCAACATCATTTTATTTTGCCTTATTTGCCGTATATTTAAAGCCCTCAGCATGCATAAATTTAAAAAAATAGTGGGAACTTTTCATAACTCGAGTTTCATAGGCGTTTCAATGCCAGGTGGTCTACTCCAGCATTATCTTGCCGTGAGTTGCAGGCTTTTTAGTGTATGTGGGATAGGCTATCAAAAAATTACCATGCTTCGCTGCACTTGTGAAATATTTTCTAAACAATCTCGGCGCGTCTAATAGTTACGGTACACTCAGATATTAGTCTAAGACCAAAGACATTTGCCGCTTTAAGACAATAGCAGCACCTGCGCAATTGTAAATTATAAAATCTTCAGAAAACTGGAACTCTAAGACTGCATGTAAAACCAATCGCGTTGATCCGTACACGCGTTTTCAGGATATTTGTTAAAGTGCGAGGGTACCACTTTTGACCGATATCAACTGGTGATAGGTCAAAATCAAGCCGGCCGCCTTAACTTCTCAGGTAACTGGTACGCACTTAAGGCTTGGTCGACCGGTAAACTATGGTCATGTTTGAAAACAATCCGGTCACATGCAGATTTGAACCCACGACCTTCTGATCCGCAGATAAGCGTCTAGCCGCTACAGCAGGGGAGCTCGTGTAATCAGGGCTATTCAGTAATTAAGACACATTAGGACTACAGCCTGTTATCCAAACACACAGCTCGACTGTCAGACAACCGTGACGACATGGTCTACTAGTTTCCAACAACCATCTACATCATCGTCCAGACTGACAACTGAGGTGACACCAACTTCCGGGAGAAAAGTTTCACACCTGCAGACCGTCCTCGCTGCTACAACTTTCAATCTGTCTCCTTTCTGCCCAATTGTTACACGCGATAGCCATCTCACTTAGGCCTTAAACTTGCACTCTTCGTCTCAAAACTTGAATGTCAGTGTGTACATTGATTTAAACAACGACACCCACGCCCCTTTCTCCACCCGCTTCGCCCTTTTGTATCTATCTTTTTTTGTCTGTCTGTCTGCTTCTTCTTCTTCGCGTTCACCAGCTGTAAACTCTGGCGGAAAGTTCGGGTTGTTTATCCACTTCTGGACTGCAATCCTTTTGCAGAAACTGAGTGTTGCATGTGCATGTGTTTTACAGACTTGTCTGATTTGTATGCAGATTGCTGGCTCCTTGCCTTTCAGGCAGATGTACTCCGACTTCGAAGGAGTTACCAATTGGTAGACTCTTACGACATGCTTTTTGGTAACCAGTGGTTCTCTTCTTGCTTTCCCCACAACAGCACCCTGGAACCCACTCGCGGAGTCTGTCTGTCTATCTATGTGTCTGTCTCTCGCGATCTTCTCCATCTTAGACATGCACACGCTCTGACTGTATGTCCCCTTGTGTGTGTTTGTGTGTGCGCGCGTGTGTGTGTGTGTGTGTGTGTGTGTGTACGTGCGTGGGTGCGTGTGTGTGTTCGCGCGTGTGTTTGCGTGCATGGGTGCGTGTGTGTGTATGTGTGTTCTCGTGTTCTGCGCATTTGCTTTCCTATTTGTCTAATTTCCTTTCCAATGGAGTTGAGTTAAGATTTGAGATCACAGCACTCAGAGCATTCCCATGTCTGCTCTGTCCTCATCTTCAGCAGCCAGCGCTGAGTTCCAATTCTAACGGTACCGGACGTAATCTGGTTATATGTCCATCTTGCCTTTCCTCTAAGTGTAGTGAACCGGCCAGGCCCTCTGGTTACACCCAGGTACCTCATTCTCTCCAGGCCATAATAATCTTGTTTCGCTTCTGACTCCGTTGCTTGTTCCCAAGGCGCCCTGACCTCGTCTGCCTGGTCATTTATCAATTCAGATTCGGTGCATATTCTGTGTCATGGTACCACTTTTGACCTATATCAACTAGTAATAGGTCAAAATCAAGGCGGCATCGTTTACTTCCTATGAATTTACCTTCTACGCATTTAAGGCTGGGTCGTCCTGTAAACCAAGGTATACTTTACCTTGTATATTTACTTCTTAATTCAACATATAGATTACTTCGTAAAACATACTTCTTGATTCAACATATACATTGCTTCGTAAAATTTACTTCTTTATTCAACATATACATTGCTTCGTAAAATTTACCTCTTTATTCAACGAAAAATCCTTTCATATACAGTAAATAGCGGAGACACACCTAGTCACTAGTTTTAACTTGTTACCGCGGTACTTTCAACCGACCCAGCTAAAGCCAGGAAACAGTGGAGTGTATGTTTTTTCCTATGTCAATTAAAAGGATTAATTTGGGTGTGCTGTTTGTACGGTAATTGTTTATGTCTCATCTCTTTCCTTCTTTTGTTTCTAAAAAAGCGCACCTTAGTGTAGGGTTGGTGGTGCTTTGTTTATGTTGAAAAACAGATTATTTTCTTGTGTACCTAGGAAGCAGGGCACTATGCTTCGAATACTAACATGCTAATTAACATCTATCAACACATTCTCTTCACCCAACTCTTCCGTTGTCCCACTATACACTCTATTTTGAGTCCGGCTCTCTAGCGTAGTTGGCTAAACCTGATTGCGCGGAGACCGGGTGACGAACTCCTTGTGGTCCGGGTTCAATCCCGGGGTTAGGCTGGAAAACCAAATTTCCTCCCAGATTTACGATATTTACAAAAAATCAAGGCCGAAAGGTTGCGATATCCTTAATACCGATCATAAGGGTTAACAACTCATGGCTTCTGGATACTAAAACAAACAACAAACATACACTATATTTGAGTAATTCCCAAATCATCTCACTGAAGTTACTTGCAGGAGCCGCCGTGGTGCAGCGGCTAGACGCACGCCTGCGGATCGAAGGTCGTGAGTTCCTTTCTGATGAACCCAGACTTTGTTTTTTAAACGACCTTAGCTTCCAGGTGGATCTAGAATTAAATGGGCACCAGGTTGTCATGGATAGAGGTCCGATGTGATGCTCATCACATCACCTACTGAGTGTTTTCTGTAGGTCTGTAACATATACGTCTAGTTATACAAATTCTTGATTCATTATCTACATTATTTCGCAAAATTTACTTCTTAATTCAACATATACATTATTTCGTAAAATTTACTTCTTAACTCAACATATACATTATGTCGTAAAATTTACTTCTTAATTCAACATATACATTATGTCGTAATGCATTGCTGTGTGACAGATACAGCCCTCAAGTGACAAGTCACATGCACGAGGTGTTGTTGCTGTGTGACAGATACAGCCCTCAAGTGACAAGTCACATGCAGGAGTGGCTGTTGCTGTGTGACAGATAAAACTCTAAAGTGACAAGTCACATGCAGGAGTGGCTGTTGCTGTGTGACAGATACAGCTCTTAAATGACAAGTCACATGCATGAGTGGCTGTTGCTGTGTGACAGATACAGCTATCAGATGACAAGTCACATGCATGAGTGGCTGTTGTTGTGTGACAGTTACAGCCCTTAGATGATAAGTCACATGCATGAGTGGCTGTTGTTGTGTGACAGATACAGCTCTCAAGTGACATGTCACATGAATGAGAGGCTGTTGCTGTGTGACAGATACAGTCCTCTAATGACAAGTCACATGCATGAGGCGCTGTTGCTGTGTGACAGATGATATAGCTCTCAGATGACAAGTCACATGCATGAGTGGCTGTTGCTGTATGGCAGATACAGCTCTCCAGTGACAAGTCACATGCATGAGTGGCTGTTGCTGTGTGACAGATACAGCCCTCAAGTGACAAATCACATGCATGAGTGTCTGTTGCTGTGTGACAGATACAGCTATCAGATGACAAGTCACATGCATAAGTGGCTGTTGTTGTGTGACAGGTACAGCCCTCAGGTGACAAGTCATATGCATGAGTGGCTGTTGCTGTGTGACAGATACATCTCTCAAGCGACAAGTCACATACATGAGTGGCTGTTGCTGTGTGACAGATACAGTCCTCGTGTGACAAGTCACATGCAGGAGTGGCTTTTGCTGTGTGACAGATACAGCTCTCAAGTGACAAGTCACATGCATGAGGCGCTGTTGCTGTGTGACAGATACAGCTCTCAGATGACAAGTCACATGCATGAGTGGCTGTTGCTGTGTGACAGATACAGCTATCAGATGACAGGTGACATGCATGAGTGGCTGTTGCTGTGTGACAGATACAGCTTTCAAGTGATCAGTCACATGCATGAGTGTATGTTGCTGTGTGACAGATACAGTCCTCAAGTGACAAGTCACATGCTTTAGTGGCTGTTGCTGTGTGACAGATACAGTCCTCAAGTGACAAGTCACATGCATGAGTGGCTGTCGTTGTGTGACAGATACAGTCCTCAAGTGACAAGTCACATGCATGAGTGGCTGTTGCTGTGTGACAGATACAGCTATCAGATGACAGGTGACATGCATGAGTGGCTGTTGCTGTGTGACAGATACAGCTATCAGATGGCAAGTCACATGCATGAGTGGCTGTCGTTGTGTGACAGATACAGACCTCAGATGACAAGTCGCATGCATGAGTGGCTGTTGCTGTGTGACAGATGCAGCTTTCAGATGACCAGTCGCATGCATGAATGAATGAATGAATGAATGAATGAATGAATGAATAAATGAATGAATGAATGAATGAATGAATGAATGAAATAGTGAATGAAATAGTGAATAAATGAATACCTGGTTATGGCCTCCTATACGCTGACAGCTTCGGTTATCTTATCTGATGAGAATAGATATATGATTTTTGTCCAGGCACCAAGCTTGGCCGGTTTATTCTGTGTAAACACAAGGCACGGTGTTGACGGGAGTTGTTCCTAATTTCTGATCCCAGTCGATTTAAATTTGGCGCCGAAAGTTGGCTTATCAACTACAGACACTGAAATGTCCTTGAACGATTTCTGAGGCGAGTGGAATAATCCTTGTTAGCCGAACGGTTCCTAGTGTCATTGATTTCGTTTAACTCAGCCGGATCTTAACCTGTGGGTCGCAAACTTTTTTTTTTCCCGTCGAGCGACTCTTTCACAGGGGTCGCATAAGACCATTGGAAAATACATGTTCATTGAAGTTATGAAGTTGTAAAGAAAATTTATTGTATGGTCGGGGGTCGCCACAACACGAGGAACTGTATTTAAAGGTCCTCGCATTAGGAAAGTTGAGTACCACTGGTTTAGCTTGTACACAGTTGCCACTGTCGCACTTAAAAACCTACTTCAATGCTAAGTCTGGTTCTATATACCATCATCAGCATTATAAACCATTTATATTGTGAAGCGGCGAGGGGAGGAATAATTTCTGATCCAGTGCACGCTGGTTTGCATTCGGTATTCTCATACCGTGAAGGTGTAATGTGCCTTTAATCTTGTCAGTCCATGCTTTGGTGGTCGTCCTCTCACCCTTGTAGCAGATATTCTGAGATGTAGTGCCGATGATTGTATTTAGCTTGTTGCATTCTAACGAGATGGTCACACCACTCATATATCATATAAAGATAATCAACACCAATTGCCCGAACTGCGTGTTTACTTGCTACTTCGTATCGACATCCTAGCACATCGTTCAGACACATACGTGCATCGGTCTCCGATGCAGCAGCAATCTCATTGTTTCCATGTTCTTTTTACACAACATGGAGGGGGGAGGGGGCTGAGTGGTCTCCATTCATGGTGTCCGCCTCCAGTGCTAGAGGTTCCGGGCCCTCACATCGAAAAACATTGCCCGGAATCTTTTTAGTTAAATGCATACAAAAGCAACAGCGGCGTCCGTGGCTGAGGCGTTGCGAGTCCGACTTGTAATTCCAACGTGCCGCGATCGAAACCCACTGCTGGCTGCATGGATTTTTATCATGGTATGAGGCGTCGCAGGTCGACCCAGCCTAAAATGGGTACCAGGATGGCTGTCCCGGGGAAGAAGAGATGGCCGGCGAAATGCTGACCACATTACCCACCTAGTGCCGATGGTCATAAAAAATTTGGGCGCTCTTCCCATATACCCGATGCACCTAAAGGCGTGACAAGGGGTCTAGACTAGACTAGATTCAACAGCAAAAGCAAACGGCATTTATTCCACGCCTTTTAGTTGTTTTGGGTGTATAGGGCTCAGTGTTGCCACTTTTCTTTGACAAAAAATATCCAAAGCGAAGTCAAAAAAATATCTAAAAACATCTACATTTGCGTGGAAATCATCTTAAAAAACATCCAAATGGAAAGAGTCACAAATTACATACCAATTGATATGACTTACCCTACAGAATCATGTCCTCATCTTTACTTAAGTCTGCCTTATAAGATGCACAGGATAAACTTAGATTGGATTATGAAGTTGAAGCTTCAGATAAAAAATGACTCTGGTATGCTTTAGCTGTTCCAATTTCTTTAATACCCAATCAGGGAGCTAATAAGTGGAACAGCCTTTTCCTACTCTTATCAGGCCAAATGTTATTGTCAAGATAGCATTTGAAAGGTCAAATTTCATCCTGTTTCTTAAGTTAGATTTGATAAATTCACTCCAAATTAAAAACATCTACTATCTAAACGCCAAAAACACCATCTGAATGCAAGAAAAAACATCTAAATCTGGATGTAAAACATCCAAAGTGACAACACTGATAGGGCTAGACCTATATTTTTTTAGATCAAACGGTACTTGGTGGGTGATGTGGTCGCATTTACTTTCCAGGACTGTACCTGGTACCCACTCAAGGCTGGGTTGACCTGGGAGCTTAGGTCATTTTCTAAAACAAAAATATCCGGCCCTATTCAAAAACAAATGCCTGAGGAAAATGACGAACCTAAAAAGGATTTTCTCCTTTTCTTCGCGTTCACCGGGAGCTGGATTGTCGAATTAAAAGTATGGGTTGCTGGGCTAAATGCTTAAGCCTAAAGTTATACGATCCTTCATTCAGTGGTATTTGTTGTTGTTGAATAAAACGTATATATCGTTTCTATAAACTGTAAAGTTGCACCTGGTACAGCCGACCCCATAATATCTTTGACCCCGGATGTTGTTGACGAAAGCTAAATCTGTAATTAACGACTTTTAGACAAACCATGGGCTGTACCGACAAACCGGAAGTCTGAAATGTCGGGACTTCCAGACATGGCCTTAGCTTTACTGACAACCCTGAATTTTAAAATGTCGGGACATTCAGACAAGGCCTAGGCTTTACCGACAAACTGGAAATTTGGAATGTCGGGACTTCCAGACAAGGCCTAGGCTTAACCCACAAAGTTGAAGTTTGGAATGTCGGGACCTTCAGACAAGGCCTACGCTTTACTGAGAAACTAGAAATTTGGAATGTCGGGACTTCCAGACAAGGCCTAGGCTTTACCGACAAACTGGAAATTTGGAATGTCGGGACTTCCAGACAAGGCCTAGGCTTAACCCACAAACTTGAAGTTTGAAATGTCGGGACTTCCAGACAAGGCCTAGGCTTTACTGACAAACTGGAAATTTGGAATGTCGGGACTTCCAGAAAAAGCCTAGGTTTAACCCACAAACTTGAAGTTTGGAATGTTGGTACCTTCAGACTAGGCCTAGGCTTAACTGACAAACTGGAAATTTGGAATGTCGGGACTTCCGGACAAGGCCTAGGCTTTACTGACAAACTGGAAATTTGGAATGTCGGGACTTCCAGACAAGGCCTAGGCTTTACCCAAAAACTTGAAGTTTGGGAATGTCGGTACTTTGGGACAAGCGTTGCACTGGATATAAACCCGAAACTCTCGCTGCATGTCTGGCTGGCCGCATGTCTGTCCGCATGTCTGTCTGGCCGCATGTCTCGCCGCATGTCTCGCCGCATGTCTCGCCGCATGTCTCGCCGCATGTCTGTCCGGCCGCATGTCTCGCCGCATGTCTCGCCGCATATCTGGCCGCATGTCTCGCCGCATGTCTGACCGCATGTCTGGCCGCATGTCTGGCCGCATGTCTGTCCACATGTCTCGCCGCATGTCTCGCCACATGTCTGTCTGGCCGCATGTCTGTCCGGCCGCATGTCTCGCCGCATGTCTCGCCGCATATCTGGCCGCATGTCTCGCCGCATGTCTGTCCGGCCGCATGTCTCGCCGCATATCTGGCCGCATGTCTCACCGCGTGTCTGGCAGCATGTCTCGCAGCATATCTGGCCGTATGTCTCGCCGCCTGTCTCGCCGCATGTCTCGCCGCCTGTCTCGCCGAATGTCTGGCCGCATGTCTGGCCGCATGTCTCGCCGCCTGTCTCGCCGCCTGTGTCTGGCCGCATGTCTGGCCGCATGTCTGGCCGCATGTCTCGCCGCCTGTCTCGCCGAATGTCTGGCCGCATGTCTGGCCGCATGTCTCGCACCATGTCTGGCCGCATGTCTCGCCGCATGTCTGGCCGCATGTCTCGCCGCATGTCTGGCCGCATGTCTCACCGCATGTCTCGCCGCATGTCTCGCCGCATGTCTGGCCGCATGTCTCGCCGCATGTCTCGCCGCATATCTGGCCGCATATCTGGCCGCATGTCTCGCCGCATATCTGGCCGCATGTCTCGCCGCATGTGTCGCCGCATGTCTGGCCGCATATCTGGCCGCATGTCTGGCCGCATGTCTGGCCGCATATCTGGCCGCATGTGTCGCCGCATGTCTGGCCGCATGTCTGGTCGCATGTTTGGCCGCATGTCTCGCCGCATGTCTGGCCGCATGTCTCGCCGCATGTCTGGCCGCATGTCTGGCCGCATGTGTCGCCGCATGTCTGGCCGCATATCTGGCCGCATGTGTCGCCGCATGTCTGGTCGCATGTCTCGCGGCATGTCTCGCCGCATGTCTCGCCACATGTCTCGCGGCATGTCTCGCCGCATGTCTCGCCACATGTCTCGCGGCATGTCTCGCCGCATGTCTCGCCACATGTCTGGCCGCATGTCTCGCCGCATGTCTCGCCGCATGCCTCGCCGCATATCTGGCCGCATGCCTCGCCGCATATCTGTCCGCATGTCTCGTCGCATGTCTCGCCGCATGTCCGGCCGCATATCTGGCCGCATGTCTCGCCGCATGTCTCGCCGCATATCTGGCCGCATGTCTGGCCGCATGTGTCGCCGCATGTCTCGCCGCATAGCTGGCCGCATGTCTCGCCGCATGTCTCGCCGCATGTCTCGCCGGAATCGACTGGAGCATATTGTTTGTCACAAAGAAATGTCAAATTAGCTAAATATAGACGTATACATAGATCATTAGATTAGTGAGCTATGGAAAAGACATACAGACACATATTTGTAATAGTCTAGAATAAAGACACAAGGGTAGAGACAGATTATTTTTTAGAAAGTAATCTTGACTTTATGATTATAATCTAGAATCGACGTGACGTCATAGCCAGAGAAAAACCCTTAAGGGAACAGTCTCGTCCTCCCTCCCCCAGGAGCGTGGAAATATATAAGTTATAAAAACCAGTAAGGGACACATTTCCACGCCTTCGTGAGTTTTGGGCATATAGGGCTAGACCTATATTAAAAGACCATTGGGTACTTGATTGGTAATGTGGTCAGCATCACGCCGGCCGCCTTAACTTTTCAGGACTGCATCTGGTACCCATCGCTGAAAACTGGGTCAACCTGGGAGCCAAAGTCATTTCTGAAAAACGACAGGTTCCGTCAGGACCCGAACTTCCGACCTTTATGGAAGGTACTTTTCAGGGCTACTTTGTGACGTGTAATGTTACGTCATTCTATGTGGCTACATAACCTAAAGCTTCGCCGTCTATCCTCTGAATAATGGGCACATATTATGGCGGCCGCAAAAACCCCCTAACAGGGTCTCAGTCACATGCCAAATGCACACTTCCGGCGATCTAATTTGCGGACTTCCGGCGACTACCGCCACCGCCGATTGGGGCTAAACTAGATGGCTGGGACTCACAAGCAAAGCTGCAGGAGATGCGGAAAGCTGCTGAATAATAATAATAATAACGCATACAATTACCGTTGACATTATTATTATTATTATTGGTGGGTGATATCAGGGCTTTCTGGGTCCTCCCCCCCCCCCCCCCCTCCACTAAAAAGGTGCCAGTATTAATTAGAAAGTGTTTCGAAAAGGTGCCGGCACTCACTACAAAGTGTCTGTTACAGTAGTGCTGAAAAAAAAATATGCTAAAAAAAACACAACTCCTGTACTGTCTACTATTGCGTCCCGACAAAAATCGAACCCGATTATTATTCTAACAGAATTATCAACGTTGAAATCCCAGCTATAGGGTTCAAATCTGTCTAACGGGTAAATAAGAAATTAAACCACTAAATCTCATCTCTAACGTTTAAAAACCCAGGAGAAAGTGGTATAACCCACACCGACCCGCACGTCTGCTCTCCTACCCCACACTGCATGCGGAGGATGTGCACACTGTGCACTGTGCATTATTTCCACTTGACTTCTCGTCGCCCCCACTACTCTAGTACACATAAAAGGACAGACAACACCGGCTGATATGCGGTTTCTCAGGCGGAAGAATTGAAAGCGTGTACGGCGACAGTACGGATAGACACTTTTTACAGTCTTGATACAGGTAATTTTTTAAGTTGGTGTTGTTGTTATGTTAGTCAGTCTTGATATGTATGTGCTAGGTTCCGATACTTCTTAATACTGCCAGGGTGTTTGGTCATGGTCACACTTAGGGGTCCTTGGCTTCTGCTGCGATGTCTGAGTTCGATCCCGCTTGTCATGCCTGGATTTATGTCTCTACTACTGCTGCCGCATCGCAAGGTCGTGGGTTCGCTCCCTGGAGGAGCCGGACTTTTCTTCAAACATGACCTTGGCTCCCAGGTCGACCCAGCCTTGAGTGGGTACCGGGTGCAGTCTCGGGAAGTAGAGTCGGCCGGCGTGATACTGACCACATCACCCATCTTGTGCTGTTGGTCTATAAAATATAGGTCTAGCCCTATATGCCCTATACGCCTAAAAGGCATGGAAAAGGGTCCTTTACTTACTTTACTTTTACTGCTGCTGCTGCTACTGCTTACTACTAGTACTGCTTCTTCTGTTATAGTGATATAATCCAACTCTTGAGTTCAGGGGTGAAGGTCGTGCATTCAACTGGGATTTATATATATATATCTATCTTGACTACTTACATAACCTTGCTCCTGCTGGCGTTTATCGGACAGCGGTTGTGATCTTTTGTTGGCTTGTGTGCGTGTGTGCATATGTGTGTGTCTGTCCTTGCTTTTGTCCAGTGCACTAGTTAGATTATGTGTTGAATCAGGTTACAACAATCCTGCTTCTCAATGTACAGCCAATAGTTGTTAAAATACTAAAGGCCCCTCCCCCCGGGCAGTACGCCGTCTTTCCCCGGGGTCGTATTAACCGTTAGGCACGCTAGATGTGTTGGGTCGG
This sequence comes from Candidula unifasciata, assembly GCA_905116865.2. Lineage (NCBI taxonomy): Eukaryota > Metazoa > Mollusca > Gastropoda > Stylommatophora > Geomitridae > Candidula > Candidula unifasciata. The sequence goes on along the minus strand of CAJHNH020003159.1, from coordinate 60,233 downwards.
AATATATTTGAAGACTTTGCATTTAAAAAAAAAAAAAACAAGGAGAACAATTTTTGAAATCTAAATAAAGGGGATATATACAAAAATGGACTATGTTTTATATTGTACAGTAAGTTTTATTTTATGGCATTTTGATGTTTATGTTTGGGAGTCGCCGTGGCGTAGCGATTAGACGCTCGACTGCTTATCAGAAGACTTGGGTTCGCTTCCTGGCCGAGCCGGATTTTTTTTCT
>CAJHNH020003159.1:0-55000 GCA_905116865.2 Candidula unifasciata | reverse complement strand
CCCCCACCACCGGCCCCAGGAGCCAAGGCTGCAGTTTGTACAGTTTATTAAAAAACATAGGTTAAATGTCACAGAAAAGCCGCTGGAGCAACACGAAAATATACAAATAATAATAAAAATAAAGAAATTAAAAGACACGGACAGAAAGAAATCAGTCACACAATTCATTACAGTCTTGCCATCTCACGAGAATGTCTTTCGTTGTGTTGATTTAAGAATCGATATCGCAGCATTCCCATAAGCGCTTCGTGGCTATCTTCAGCAGCTAGTGCAGAGTTCAAATGGTATTAGTAGCAGTGTAATTGTACACCGTCTGGCCTTTCCTCTGAGCGTCGAGTACTGGTCAGGTCCCCTGGTCAACTCTTCGCTGCATCACTCTGGCCAGACTATGGTGATCCATTTGCTCCTCCGAATTGTAACGTGCTCCCATAAGGCCTTAACAACGTCTGCTTTATCATGCATCAGTATTCCGCCAAGTTGTGCAGAGCTGGGCCAGCCTGTCTGTCCGATTGTTCATTTCCCAACACACCGGTATTCCCGAAGAAAATATCCAGAGGATTATGCACTGATACTAGATACCATACAGAAACAGGCTAGGAAAATTAAGTGGACAAAGAGCAAAGTGAAGACCACACAGAACTTGGAAAGACGGCGTCAAGAGTAGCCTCCAAGACATGAAGATTGAATACAACGCCTTAAAAAAAAGTCCAGATAAGATCCATGGCCGGTTTGCGTATGAGCTGGTAAAAAACCTTATGTAATAATTATGTGTGTGCATAGCGAACTTATCGTGCACGCCTACTTCTATCAACGACAAACTGCATTTCTGGTTGCGACTGTTGGCTTTGGTGCCTCTGGCAACTGTCATATGCATTTACTGCGTGCGCATATTTCTGAATTCTGCCGAGACTAATTGTTTGTTTACCAGTTTTTCAAATGAGACAGCGAGGGACATTTTATTTGATTTTCGCTAGCACAGAAACAGAGCAGGTGTGGGGAAACCCGATTGCAGTGAAATTGAAACCTCGACTTAGGCTAAGACTCAACACTTAAGTGAGATCAACAGAAGAAGTAGCAGCTCCAATATCCAACAAAAGTAAATGGACACCCCGGTGACGTATTACTTACTATACTTCATCATCATCATCATCATCATCATCATCATCATCATCATCACCATCAGTTTCCTCTACTGTCGTTAAACGTGGTAAAAAGAAACAGTTTGCAATCCATTGCTTGATGGGCAGCGTTGGTTATCGTCAATTCGTGTCGATGTAGACGCTCTTTAATGCCATCAATCCATTGTATCATTGGGCGGCCTCTTGCATTCACTTTAGATTTTTTTTATGTGAGCGCCTGGCTCGTTGACATCTTGTTCCCGTTTCCCGATATATTCTCCTGCACTCCGAGAATATTAAGGTTAGTTGCGTATCCTTTACAGGACGTTGCAGAATCAACTCCGATGTGTGGTTTTTCTAGGCAAATTTACGTCCAGTAGTTTGCCATTGCTTTCTGAACGGTTGGCTTTCTTGATACCACTGTCGAAACCAAGGCAAGGCCCATGGTCCGCAGCTGGGATCGAACCCGGCATCCCTACATTTCGAAGCGTTCGCATCGACTTAGGCAGAGAGCCGACCTTCGAGAATATACTTCCTAGATATTTAAATTCTCAAACTTGCTTCAGACAAGTACCATTTAACCTGATATGTAGCGACAATAAATTATTCTAACCTGCATTATACCACACGTCAGCAGGCTCTTAATGGGATTTTCCGCTCAAACTTTTCATAGGAGTGGCAATAGAAAGGAAGGTTATGTTTTCTCAGTAACACACTGCACATAAACACACGCACACACATTACATACGTTCACACATGCGCACACGTACAGACAAACACACACTAGCGCGCCATCACACAATATTCGCGCACAGACATACGACGCACACACAAACACACACTACCTAATAGACATTTACTCGCAAGAAATATTTTTATTACAACTACAATTTTCTATTGGGGGAGGTAGCTAGCCTCACACCAACCCTTTCTAGTCGCTTCTTACGACAAGCATGGAAGACAATAATGTTATTGTTGTGTCTTTCTTTTATCGACAACAAACACACAGTAGAGATGTCAGGCGCTGCTGCACTCACTTCCCGCCCGTATCTATCTGCTATGTCACCTCTACCGTGCGTGTGTATGTGTGTGAATTGTTGCTTGTTGACCGTATTGATATCCTAGCAGGTTGGTCCCATCTATTCCTGTTCCGCAGCAGCGTTTCGTGTCGGTGTGAGAATGAGTGTATTCGTGTGAATGAGCTAAGCCATTTTATGTGAGGCACATAACCTAGTAATAATTATAACCTAAAGCTACCCCTTCGTAGATACTGGGAGAGGGTGATGAATCCCCCCCCCCCCTGAAAAACAAGCCAAACCAAGTGCAACATGTGTGTGTATATGTGCGCGCGCGCGCGGTATGTGTAGGTAGCAAAGATTATACCAATACTAGCCACACATTTGTTGGCACAGCCAGCAGAAACTGAAGTGCTGTGATATCTGTTGACCGTGAAGTGTTCTGATATCTCTTGACCGTGAAGTGCTCTGATATCTGTTGACCGTGAAGTGCTCTGATATCTCTTGACCGTCAAGTGCTCTGATATCTGTTGACCATGAAGTGCTCTGATATCTGTTGACCATAAAATGCTCTGATATGTGTTGACCGTGAAGTGCTCTGATATCTGTTGACCGTGAAGTGCTCAGATATCTGTTGACCATAAAATGCTCTGATATTTGTTGACCGTGAAGTGCTCTGATATCTGTTGACCGTGAAGTGCTCTGATATCTGTTGACCGTGAAGTGCTCTGATATCTGTTGACCGTGAAGTGCTCTGATATCTGTTGACCGTGAAGTGCTCTGATATCTGTTGACCGTGAAGTGCTCTGATATCTGTTGACCGTGAAGTGCTCTGATATCTGTTGACCGTGAAGTGCTCAGATATCTGTTGACCGAGAAAACTAACACTCGCAGGGAATGTGACCGTCATAATAGCAATGACAGTACCGATGACTACGACAGTCAAATGTTGGTGACAGTCATAATGACAGTGACTGTCAAGAGGAAAGCCACAGTCCTAAGCTCAGTTATAATTATAATATAGTGACAGTTATATTGTCAGTGACAGTCACAGTGTTAGTGACAGTCATAATGTTTGTGTCAGTCTTAATTGCACTGACAGTCAAAATGTTAGTGCCAGTCATAATGTCAGCGACATTCACAATGTCAGGGACAGTCACAATATCAGTGACAGTCACAGTGTCAGGGACAATCATAATGGCGACAGTCCTAATGTCAGTGACAGTCGCAGTGTCAGGAACAGTCACAATGTCAGTGACAGTCAGTCACAATATCAGTGACAGACATATTGTCAGTAACAGTCATAATGGCGACAGTCCTAATGTCAGTGACAGTCGAAGTGACGGTGACACGCCTTGTCCTACTCGGTGACATATTGTGTAGTGACTGTGTGTTTCAACGACAGAATGACAAGCACACCTGTAACCGCACGTCACGCATGAATTGCCCAAACGTGTCGGGTGAATCATAGGGATGACATAAAACAGCTCTTCCCAATAAAGTTAGTTGCGTATCTATTACAGGATGTTACACAACAAGCCCCGGCATGTTTTGGCTGTTGTGGTTTTTTTAAGGCAAATTTACGCTCAGTAGTTTGCCAGATGAAACTGGCTGATACCCAAAATAACAATAAATAATAAAGAAATTGAAAATGTCACAAACTTTGAATATCTAGGCTCTATAATAAACAACAATGGAGACTGTTCGACAGAAATTAAAAGGAGGATGGCCATATCAATGCAAAGATTGAACAGCCTTAAAAGGCTATGGTTAAGCACCAGCAAGGATATAATAATTTGAATTTTGAGAGCATGCATCTTCCCTGTGGCTACATACTGATGTGAGTCGTGGACTAGCTCTCAGTCCTTAAGAAAGAGAATAGGGGCTTTTGACTGAATTGCTAAAGAAAGATTCTCAGAATATCTTGGACAAAGAAGATGAGAAATATTGACATTTTGACAGATCTGAGCATCGAGGAAGATTGGCTAATAAACAGCATCTCGTCTCAGAAGCTGAAATATTTTGGTCATAATAAGCGTCACAGTGGATTGGAAAAAATTATAGCAGAAGGCATGGTACCAGGAAGGAGGGGCAGGGGCCGACCGACACGAAGATGGGCACAGGATATAAGTCGACTCCTTGAGTATGAAAGTAGATGAGGCGGGAAACTGGCGAGAGACTGAGTTTCTTTCAGGCAGACTGTGATGAGAGCGACGTTCTGCAAAGGACCTGCTACATGATGATGATGATGATGAGTTTGCCATTGCTTTCTGTACCTTTCAAATATAACAATGCTAAATGGCCATACGCAGCGTCCGTGGCTTAGGCGTTGCCAGTTCGACTTGTAATTCCAACATACCACGATCGAAACGCCCCTGCTGGTTGCGGGGATTGTTATCGTGGTATGGGGCGTCGCAGGTCGACCCAGCCTTAAATGGGTACCAGGATAACTGTCCTGGGGAAGTAAAGACGGCCGGCGTAATGCTAACCACATTACCCATCTAGTGCCGATTAGTCTGTAAAAATATGGGTGCTCTTCGAATATGCCCGATGCGCCTAAAAAAGGGATGTTTACTTTTTTTAAAACTTAAATGGCTATACGTCAAGCCGTTTAGGTGTGTGGCGACTAGAAAATCGCCCTGCGGATCCAAAACCTCGGTAGCCCTTCTCTAGAGATAGGAAAGCCAGTGTTTAGTAAAGGGGAGTAATCTTACCATGATAGTGGATACGAAAATCAGGCAGAGTTCTCTCAGTGGATTTTTGTAAAAGTTTAAGAAAAAACAATCAATGTTTTACAAACCCTTATCCTGGTTGTTTGTATGTTAACTCTTTCGGGCCCAGGCAGTTGTCTCTTTAACCCCTTCCATCTCAAGGAGTTGATGTTACAAGCAATAAATACCCAGACATGAAGGAGTTCAATTGAAGCATGATGAAAAAACAGAAATGTCTAAACTAGTAATTTGGATACAGTAAAACTTTGATTAACTGTCACCAGTGCTACAGCAGGGTGATTATGCTTACTGCGTCCCAGTATCGGACGCAGTTTTATTGTTGTTATTGTTTTAAAGCCTCGCCCTGGCTGTGTCTGGAGGCCCTAATATAGCTCAGCCTCTGGGTTGAACGGAGTTTCCGGGACCTGACGGGAAAATCCTCATGTGAATGGTGGATGACAGAAATCTCCTAATATATATATATATATGTACAGAAACGTGATTTCACCTCGGGTTTGGGACGAACATGAAAATACAATCCCGTAAAAGAAAATAACACATGCATAATGTTTTTAATTTTACAAAACGATCAGTATAAACTTCAGTATAAGAGTAGTAATCTACATTATGTGTATTGTAATAATTGAAAACATACGTAATTTAGAATAATCTGTCATCTCGTTCTGTGTCTTTGAGGCTCGAGACCTCTGCGCGACCATGTTCCGTATCTTACACAGAAGTATGATCTGTATTGCATTAGCCTCCTCTTGCACTTCAAACCGGTCGATGTGTTTTGATAACATTGTTTCTGCTTCAGCTTCTGTTTCTAAGTGACTAGTTGTATGATTTTTAGTTTATCAATATCTTCTTTGATGGCAGTGGCACTAGAAACAACATCATCATCGTTCAAAATGTCAAAGCCTTTGTCCATTTTGACACATTCTATTAAATAAAGCGTTCTTTTTGTTGTATCTCTTCCTGTCACAAAGTACCCTACATTTACTTCCAACTTTCTTCGTTAGAGTGTACAAGTAATAGGTGGACAGTTTTTAAGATGGTTGTTCGTTGAAACTCATGCGTTTCTTTTTAGATGATGACGGACAGCAAAAAAAAAAAAATGACAATTAAACATGTGACGGTTAAGCTTTGTATAGCTTTGTGCCTGTAACATTTCATTGGAAACTGTGAATAAGCACTATTTAAAAGGCAACTCACCCGGTTGGCTAGCTCAGTTGGTTAAACCTGACTGCGCGGCGTGAGGGTGACGAACTCCTTGTGGTCCGGGTTCACGCCCGGGGGTAGGCAGAAAAGCCACATTTCTCCCAGATTTACGGTACCTATCATGAAATCAAGGCCCAAGGGTCGCGATATCTATAGTACTGAGCCAAAGAGTTTACAACTCATGGTTTTTATCCCAGCTACAGGCGATCGGGCAGCATATCGCCTTGCATTGCTTTAGACAGCGGTATCGAGAGCCGAGCGGTGAGCGGCAATGGCAAACTTCTCAATGTAACATGGGCCAGGAAGAACAGCAACAGCGAAAAGAAAGCTGGGACTGCATCTGCAACATCCTATAAAGGACACGCAACTGACTTATTCAGGTTAAATAGGAGAGGGGGGAAAAGGGGGTGGGGGGGGGAGGGGGAGTGAGAGGCAGGTCGCTACAAGTCAATTAAAAACAATTTTAAAAAACATGCGCGGTTTTCAATTTGCTTTCCTCAGCCTTCTCTGACCTTTCATCATCATCGTCGTCATCATCATCATCATTATCATCATCATCATTATCATCATCGTCATCATCATCATCATCACCATCATCATCGTCGTCATAATCATCGTGTACCGTGCCGGTAAGCGTAAGCTGTCAAGTTTCGCCATCTCACACGGTCACCAGAATCACGGATCAGCTCAGTGTTCAGGTTTGAGCAATTAGGATAATGAGAAACTAAACTGAGGGTATTAATGGGCTTTCATATAAGGCAAACATATTAGAGGTTTGGCAAAGGATAGGATGCCCACCTGTTGGCATTAACTTCTTCTGGTTTCAACTTGACGTCATTATGCCTATTGTCTGCAAACCGCGAGCAGTCTACAAGATCAGCTAAGAAAAAAAAAAAGATTCTTTTGTAATATCCTTCTCCCCAGATGACGTCACAGGACAGTCCAACATTTTAGAAGGCAGTATGTTGTTGTTGTTATCGATCCAGCGGCACATGAGCTTTCGCCCTTTGGCCCAATGCCATGTAGTGGAATTTGCATGTTTTCACAAGCTGTTCTTTTCCTCCGTACAAGGTGTTCCACTTGTCTGTTCTCGGAGGGAGTAGCGTTCTTCTTGTCTCACTGAGTTTTGGGCACTCAAAGAGATGGTGTTCAACAGTTTCGTAGGGGTAGTTACATAGCTGGCACTCTGGGGAGTGTTGTGGAAGGCAGTAAGACTGCGTTTCCCGGCTTTCTGATGCTTTTAACGAACTCAGAACATCTAGAACTGGCCCTAACCCCAACCCACCTACGTCCAAAGAGAAAGTCAAGCCTAGGTCCTACGACTGCATGCAGCCTATCTACCACCCCCTAAAAATATTTGAATGTCCCGTGACCTGTGGATTTCTCCTGTTTGGGGTAGGATATTAAGAAAGCACAGAAAAAAGTGTGTGGTCAGAAAAGAGCACCGGGAGGGGTGGGGGGGGGGGCGTAGAAGAAGAATAAAACTACATAGAGCTATCGCTGACAGCCGCTACGTTCTTGGAGATTTACTGAGGGCTAGATCAGAGCACTTATGGAGTAAGGAAAATAAAGAAGGACTCGGTCTGACGGCAGTGGTCGGTGACTATGCAGCGTTCACAGCTGACAAGGATTAGTTTCATTTTCGTGCCAGGATATGTGGGTGTACAAGGAAATGAGCACGCTGATAGACTTGCAGGTAAGGCTGCTGTGAAAGCCGGACAAGCCATGAACCAGGCTGATATACTGAATGCTCTAAGAGAGTTAGTAAGACGTTTGCGTGTAAACGGGGTGCTGCCAAACAAGAACACTACGCGGGTAGCCAAAGAAGAAGAATAAACCAACACAGAACTGGTGTCGTCAGCCGCTACAAGTTGCGGGATTTACTAAGGAGGGGATCCGAGCTCATATGGACTGAGTGGTTCCACGTGCAATGAGGATAATCTGTTGACTAACTAGCTAACTTATAACTAACTCAACTAACTGAATAGATGCAGTGAAGACGATCTGTGAATTAAATAAGCCTGTCTTTTGAAAACAAGTTATGACATTTCTGCTTATCTTTACCCTCACACCTTGTACCCAGAACAGATGTCATGTTTAGTACAGCCATGCCTTTTTTGCCGTACTCAGCGTTATGCAGTACTGGCACGTTTTTATGCACCCTTTAAAAAAAAAACGGGTAGACGTTAGTACAGTTGCTGTGTGTGGTACAATTATGTCTGACTTCAGTACAGTTGTAATGTATGGTACAACTGTGTTTGAGGTCAGTACAGTTGCTGTGTGCGGTACAATTATGTCTGACTTCACTACAACTTGCGGCGTCCGTGGCTAAGGCGTTGCGAGTCCGACTCGTCAGCCAGCATACCGCGATCGAAACCCACTGCAGCGTGGATTTTTGTCGCAGGTCGACCCAGCCTAAAATGGGTACCAGGATAGGCTTTCCGGGGAAAGTAAAGACAGCCGGCGTAATGCTGACCACATTACCCACAGAGTGCTGATGGTCTGTAAAAATATGGGACGCTCTGCCCATATGCCCGATGCGCCGAAAGGCGTGAAAAGGGAACTTTACTTTTTTTTTTTTTTTTTTAGTCACTACAACTTGACCCTGCTGACCCGTAAAATACGTAGCCACCTTTAAAAAAGAAAGGTTCCCGTCTGTAGATCTGCATTCGTTAGGATCATCATTTCAGGTGATGAGAATCAAAGAGCTATACATCCTGGAAACCCTGTTCAACCATAAAGCCATAAAGCCCCTTTAGGAATAAGCTACCAATGCCAAACCTGGTCCCTAACAAGAGCAAAGGAGAAAAAGATCACGACGTGCGAAATGAGATGCTTACGTAAGGCTGCCAATGTCACAAGGAGAGACAGAGTTCGAAACGAGAACATTAGATCAATTGTAGGAACCACACCATGCCTGCAATACATAAAGAAGCAACAAATCGAGTGGTTTGGCCACTTGATGCGAATGCAAACCGACCAACTGCCTCTACGAGCATACAACGAACAACACTACTGCCCTAGAGCAAGAGGCAGACCGAGAGTACGATGGATAGACAATATATCAGAGATCCTGAGGCAACACGGACTAACAACAACACATGCAACACACCTGGCCCAGGATAGAAAACTGCGACTCCCCACTACGCTGTGAGGCAATTGTGGACAAGACAAGACAAGACAAGACAAGACAAGACAAGACAAGACAAGACAAGATCAGTAGAGAAACAAATCAGAACAAGTCATTATCCCCCACCCCAGAACAGGACACAACCGGTTACGTAATCACATGTACACAGAATTCAAGATAGGCGTATCAGCCATGTGCACCTGTGGAAAGGTGCCCCAGACAGCAGAGCATGTACTCCAGGACTGCACCGAATTTGACACATTTTGGCCAGAAAAAAAAAACAAAAAACAGTGGAACGTAAGCTCTATGGACCACTGAATGAACTAACAACGGCAGTATAATTTATACAAGAGACAAAATTGCTGATATAGACAACTTATTTCATGCGCACGAAAGAAGAAGTAGAGAAACAAGATTATTATGGCCTGGAGAGAAAGAGGCACATGGGTGTAACCAGAGGGTCTGGCCGGCTCACTACACTTAGAGGAAAGGCAAGACGGACATATAACCAGATTGTGATCGGTACCATCAGTACTGGAACTCTGCACTGTCTGCTGAAGATGAGGACGGAGCACGCATGGGAATGCCCCGAGTGCTGTGATGTCAATTTTTGACTAAGTTCACCTCAACTCATTCGGTCACCACAATACGGTTACCAAAGAACCCGTAGAGCAGTGTGGTTAGTTGTTTAGAATGAAATGGTCACCTGTTTAGCAGTCTTCCATCTAGTTAGGCGGCCTTGAATAGTTTCCATGCAGGTTTCCATTATGCTTCACCGATTTTCTATTGATCATTAGCTCTGGCCCAAATCTAAGCAAGCGTCGTTTTAACGGTGTGGGCGATGAATCAGTAATCAATAAAAGTTGACTTGCAAGTTGATATACACAGATCAATGTGCAGAAATTCAAACAGACGGCGCAGCACTGACCCGCTTGTCCCAGCCGATTAAATAACTTAGTTTATCCATAAGGAGGATCTGTTTCAGTTGTAAGGTGTCAGTGATTCATACAGGATGTGTAGATTTGTTTTAGTCCAGTATATACATAACCGAGTCGCTGTGGTGCAGCGGCAAGATGCTTGATTGCATGCAGATCAGAAGGTTGTGCGTTCGGGCCCTAATGGAACAAGGCTTTCTTTAAAAATGACCTAGGCTGCCAGGTCGACCCAGCCTTGAGTGGGTACCAGGTGCAGTCCTGGGAAGTAAAGGCGGTTGGTGTGATGTTGACCACATTACCCACCAAGTGGTGATTGGTCTAAACAATTTGGGTCTAGCCTTAGATGCCCAATACGCGTGTAGGCGCGGCAAAGGTTTCTTTACTTTTGTGTTTTGTATCTACATAACTGTCAGTGTCTGTAATTTAGAGCACGCTCTTAGTGATTCCGAGTTGTCGGGTTCGATCCAAGCTGTTGGTGATTTGACAGCAGAGAGCCGAACGTTTTGCCTGGTTAAATCCCACAGACCGAAAAGATGCTGTGGTTGGTTATGCAACGCTCTGTAAAGTTTACGGTACTAACGTTGTTCATCATCATCGTCATAAACCACTCCTGTCGTTAAGCGCCGTGGGGAGGAATAATTTGCGATCCAGTGCACGTTTGCTGCCTCTGGCTATTGTCATGCCGTGAAGGCGTAGAGTGTCTTTAATGTTGTCGATCCATGTTTTCCGCGGCAGTCCTCTTGCTCTTGTAGCTGATCTTCTGAGATGTAGGGCTTGTGATGGTATTTGATCTTGCTTCATTCTAATGAGATGGCCAAACCACTTGATCTGCTGTTTCTCGATGAATCTAGTACAAGGTGTCGTTCCCACAATTTGCCTGATAGTTTCATTATTCACTGGATCTCGTATGGTTATGTTGGCTGCTTTTCTCAGGCCCTTCATCTCGCAGGTGGTGATTTTGCGTATATGGGCTTTAGATAGTGTCCATTTCTGACACTGGTAGCTTAATGTTGGAATGAATATGCTATTAATAATTTGTCTCTTTGCACTCATAGCTATGCTTGGATGTCTTAATAAACTAACGTTATTACATCCAGATTTTAGTAAAATAAATAAATTAACGTAAGGTAGTCAGCGTATGAGGCTTAGGCGTTGGGAACGCGCTTGGTAATGCCCGGGTGCCGGGTTCGATCCCAGCTGTGGGCATTGCGCTTTGCGTTGGTTTTGACAGTGTTATCGATAAGATGACCACCCAGAAAGAAATGGCAAACTACTACACATAAATGTGCCTAGAAAAACCACAACAGCCAAAAAATGATGGTGTTGGTTCTGCAATGTCCTGTAAAGGATACGCAACTAACTTTTTTTTTTAACGTATGGTAAAATATGTAAACAGACCCTCTTTCAAGACATTTACGTACATGGCGCTAGACCAGAGCTGTCTTAACGCAACCTTCTGTCTTGTGGACTTTCAGTTAACTCTGACACAGATGGTCCTCCCCGCCATGATGTTAATCTGTCCAGCATTTCTCTCAGTCTCCCACTGCCTCTCCTCCCCTCCAACTTTCATACTGGCACGATGTACTCCAGTTTTCTCCTTCTCGTCACATGACCAAAGAACGTAGATTGTCTCCTGAGGTGGGCAGTTAGTTCTCTTCGTGAGTCAGTTTCTTTCAAGAATTATCAGTACTCTTTTTATCTGTCTAGTGTATTCTCGTCGGCTCTGTGGCTAAGTCGATGCGAACGCTTCGTAATGCCGGGATGCCGGGTTCGATCCCAGCTGCAGGCCATGCACCTTGTGTTGGTTTTGACAGTGGTATCAAGAAAGCCGACCGTCCAGCAAGCAATGACAAACTACTGGACGTAGATTGCCTAGAAAAACCACACAACAGCCAGGGGCTATTGGGGTTGGTTCTGCAACGTCCTGCAAAGGATACGCAACTAACCAGTGTATTCTCATAATTCGTCTATAAAGCCCCACCCCCGCAGCTTCCAAATATCAAGTGGCTTGCCATAAATAACAATTTCATTTTGTGAGTGGTTCCCATAGAGACCCCACCACACTGACTTTTCCTGGGGCCCACCGTGATGTTGATGTACCGGTGGTTACACCCATAGCTTCAATGACCAATGATTGGTCGCACCGACGCATGGGTTTAGTGGTGTGGGGGAGGAAATGAAGCCCACCGTGATGTTGATGTACCTGTGGTTAGACCCATAGTTTCAATGACCAATGATTGGTCGCACCGACGCATGGGTTTAGGGGTGTGGGGGAGGAAATGAAGCCCACCGTGATGTTTTCTAAGCTAATGGTTGTTCGCCATGGTTCGTAATCATTGTTTTAGAGAATTATAATAATAATAATTTGGTGAATGGTAAATAAATATAATCTCCCTGTGGGTTCTGGGGTTCCAGTCTAGAGAACAAAGAATAGACCCACAACCACCCAAGAAGCGTGTCTTAGAAGACTAATAGTTAGGGGTGTTTTTAAAATCAGTGCATCTGCCTGAGAGAGACAATGAACCGACAGTCTACATACAAATAAGCCAGATCTGTAAAAGTGCTTCTGTGCTGGCAGAAGTCAAGTTCTGAATCAGGTTCACAGTCTAGGAGTAAACGAGCAACCATAATGTTTCTCTGGAGTTCACAGCCGGTGTACACTAAGGAGAATGAGAAGAAAAGAAATAGAATACATTTGAAAAAATATTTCGGAACTGCCAAAAGTGACAGCAGCGTCTACTCTATAGGAGCTGACAAGAGGACTAAATGCCGTCACATGATGCACATTCCATCCCCCACATTGGAGCTTAGGTTCATTCATGACCATAGGGGCATCTTAATGCATCTTCTTCTTCCTCTTCTTCTTCTTCTTCTTCTTCTTCTTCTTCTTCTTCTTCTTCTTCTTCTTCTTCTTCTTCTTCTTCTTCATCTTTCTTCTTTCTCTTCTTCTTCTTCTTTTTCTTCTTCTTCTTCTGCTTCTGCTTCTTCTTCTTCTTCTTCTTCTTCTTCTTCTTCTTCTTCTTCTTCTTCTTCTTCTTCTTCTTCTTTACTTCTTCTTCTTCTTCTTCTTCTTCCTTCTTCTTCTTCTTCTTCATCTTTCTTCTTTCTTCTTCTTCTTCTTCTTCTTCTTCTTCTTCTTCTTCTTCTTCTTCTTCTTCTTTCTTCTCTCCTTCTTCTTCTTCTGCTTCTGCTTCTTCTTCTTCTTCTTCTTCTTCTTCTTCTTCTTCTTCTTCTTCTTCTTCTTCTTCTTCTTCTTCTTATTATTATTATTATTATTATTATTATTATTATTTTTCTTTTTCTTCTTCTTCTTTTTCTTCTTCTTCTTCTTCTTCTTCTTTCTTCTTCTTCTTCTTCTTCTTCTTCTTCTCTTCTTCTTCTTCTTCTTCTTCTTCTTCTTCTTCTTCTTCTTCTTCTTCTTTTTCTCTTCTTCTTCTTCTTTTTCTTCTTCTTCTTTTTCTTCTTCTTCGTTTTCTTTTTCTTCTTCTTTCTTCTTCTTCTTCTTCTTCTTCTTCTTCTTCTTCTTCTTCTTCTTCTTCTTCTTCTTCTTCTTCTTCTTCTTCTTCTTCTTCTTTCTTCTTCTTCTTCTTCTTCTTCTTCTTCTTCTTCTTCTTCTTTCGTCTTTTTCTTCTTCTTCTTCTTCTTCTTCTTCTTCTTCTTCTTCTTTCTTACTCTCTTCTTCTTCTCTTCTTCTTCTTCTTCTTCTTCTCTTCTTCTTCTTCTTCTTCTTCTCTTCTTTCTTCTTCTTCTTCTTCTTCTTCTTCTTCTTCTTCTTCTTCTTCTTCTATTTCTTCTTCTTTCTTCTTCTTCTTCTTCTTTCTTCTTCTTCTTCTTCTTCTTCTTCTTCTTCTTCTTCTTCTTCTTCTTCTTCTTCTTCTTCTTCTTCTTCTTCTTTTTTTTCTTCTTCTTCTTCTTCTTCGGTTAGCAGCTGTAAACTGCGGCGAAAAATTGTGGTATTCGTTCATGTATGGACTTTGATCTTGTGGCAGAAATTAAGTTTTGCAGTTGTTGCATCTAAGTATACAGACTACTTTTGGCGCCTAGCGCCCCTCCGACAGATGCACTTCGACTTCAGAGTTGATTTTAACGACATAATTGGGGGGGGGGGGGGGGGGGAGGCATTTTGGTCTAACACCCCCCCCCCCCCCCAACTGGATCCCGGAACGCAGACGAGGAGTGGTCCTGTTTCTTTTTCAGCTTTGAAGTGTTAATCCTACAGACAGTAAACCTGGAGAGGGGAGCCGACTATGCTCTAAAATTATTAAGCCTTTAATATTGAATTACATCCCTTACATTATTCGAGGAAACCTCGCAGGCAAACAATATGTCGCGTACACAGTTCAGCTAACATTATTATTGTAGCTTCGTGTACGACTAGTGACAAACTTACATATATTCCTTACGTCCTTCTTAGGACGTAATTTTTTGTTATTTGAAGCCCTACTCTGGCTTTTGCCAGGGGCCGCAATATAGGCAGGCCATCAATATGGCCAATTGTCTGAACGCGGTTTCTGGGACCTCTCCACGGTGATCCTCATCCGCATGGTGGCACTTTCTGTCATCGGGTGTTTATCGCTTGTGTGATGTCCTGGTGGGGTAGAAAGTCAGTCAGTCAGTGACAAACAATTCTTTTACCTACCTCCAGCCTGCCTACCTTCTTACGTAGTCAGGTTGGTGTGCCTACCTACGACTTCCAGTTGACCACTAACGCCCTGAACAGTAGTTATTTGTTTCCAGCCACGTTTTGCGAGTACAGGTTGTCCAGGGGTCCAAAGGTTCCTTCGCCAAACTACAGAGTCGAGTGCTTGGTGCGACACTGTGATCTGTGGATTTCATGTGGAGCGTGTTTTACCTGTTGTGTCGACGACTCTTGAGGTTTGCATGTGCATCCATTTTACAGATCTGGCTTACTCGTGTGCAGCCTGATTCTTCATCTTTCATGCTGATGCATCCCGACTTCAAAGGAAACACCCCTAATTAGTCCATTTTTGTGACATGCTTGTTAGGAAGCAGTAGGTCTATTCCCCCACCCTTCCACGATGGATTCCTGGAATCCATACCGGTAACTGACTGTAAAAATACATAGTTCAGTGTCAGCTTACCTGTGTGATGATTACCCTTCTACCTATTTATGTCGGCGTCTACCAGTGTGAAAAATTATCTTTTTTTACCTTGACTACCTATCTTCATTCGTGTTTTTCTAGATACTCGCCGCTTTTGACATACCTGCCCCTTTCAAGATACCCGCCCTGTTCTAATTACCCGCTCCCCCCTTTCTAATAGCCACCCTTTTCCGCATTCCCGCCCAGTTATACATACCCATCCCTTCCCTTCCGACATACCCGTACTTGTCGCTTTCTAATACCCGACCTCTTTCTAATACCCGACCTACGCGCCTGTTTCTATACCAACCTCTTTCAACAAACCCGCCCCTTTCCGCATACCCGCCCCTTTCAATGTGCCTACATCTTTCGACATTACTGACTCTTTCTACATACGCGCCCATTTCGATACCAGCCCTTTTCAACAAACCCCGCCCCTTTCTACATACTCCTCCCTTTTTACATACCAACCAACTTTCAACAGATCTGACACTTTCTCCCCCTTTTCAACAAACCCCGCCCCTTTCTACATACTCCTCCCTTTTTTACGTACCAACCAACTTTCAACAAATCTGACACTTTCTCCCCCTTTTCAACATATCCACTCGTTTCTAAGCCCGCTACTTTCCACATACCCGCCCATTTCTAACACTCGCCCCTTTCAAATACATGCCTCTTTATAATATCTATCCATTTCTGCATACCCCTGTCCCACCCAGTGTGCAACCGTCTTTGATATATTTGTACATAGTTACCAATTGATCTGCTTACCTGCCAGTCTCTGTGTGGCTAAGTCGATGCGAACGCTTCGTAATGCCGGGATGCCGGGTTCGATCCCAGCTGCGGGTCATGCGCCTTGCGTTGGTTTCGACAGTGGTATCATGAAAGCCGACCGTCCAGGAAGCAATGGCGAACTACTGGACGTAAATTTGCCTAGAAAAACCACACAACAGCCAGGGGCTGTTGGGGTTGGTTCTGCAACGTTATGTAAGGATTCGCAACTAACCTTTTTAACCTGCCAGTCTAGATACCAGTTGTGGGGTTTTCCCTAGCCAGGTAGTCAAGTCGTTTGCTTTAAGGTCGCGGCTGTATCATTCAGTTTATGATTTAAATTTTTTTTAAACGGATTCCTTCGGAACGCGTCGCTGGAGTTAAGGTGTTTGTGATCTGTGTGACGTTCTAGGCTGTAAACAAAGTATCTGTTATTTCTGTCATATATACACATAAGCATGAGCACACACACAGAGTAGCATCTTACATTAACCACACCTAGATTTAACTCGAATCTGTACCAGTGGCCTACAGTTGACAGAAATAATAGATACTTTGTTTACAGCCTAGAACGTCACACAGATATTTTAAAATTTGAGGATGGAATGGTAAATCGTTAGGGTGCAGCTCGGAGGGGACAAACATATCGATCAATTGATCTACATTACAAGGGACGCAGAAAATGGGGGTAGGGTGGGAGAGATAGATAGGTAGGTGTACTCCGACTTTAAAAAAAAGCTTCCAGTCAGTCGACTCTTACGACATGCTTGAGGGAAGGGCAGTGTGTCTATTCTTGTGTACTCCACGAAGGGGCCTCGGAGCCTACACGGGGATGACTTCTGCTTGAACTGTCGACCTACCTAGCATCCGCACATACAGCATCTTACTTGCATGCTTACCTTTTTACCTACAACCTGTCTGTCTGTCTGTCTGTCTGTCTGTCTGTCTGTCTGTCTGTCTGTCTGTCTGTCTGTCTGTCTGTCTGTCTGTCTGTCTGTCTGTCTGTCTGTCTGTCTGTCTGTCTGTCTGTCTGTCTGTCTGTCTGTCTGTCTGTCTGTCTGTCTGTCTGTCCGTCCGTCTGTCCGTCTGTCTGTCTGTCTGTCTGTCTGTCTGTCTGTCTGTCTGCCTGTTCTAGCCAAACATTATAATCCCGCCGCTCGGGCACATATAGACAGTACAAACAGATTCGAGACAGTGCGCTGATTGTTTCATTTTCGAATAGATTTTAGATTCCTCTGACGCCTGGTTGAGACACAAAAAGTAGCCACAGCACAATGTACTTTCTATCCTTGCAGCTGTGCTATCGAACGCTCCATCTCTCTGTCTGACCTCAGCATGTCTCTTGTTCCCCCAGCTAATCTCCCTACCGTCCGTTGTACCTGTCCAACATTCCGTCAGTCTTCAAATACACGTCTGCTCCGCTGCACTTTTTCAAAAGTCGTTATCCCTGGTAAATGTAAGCTTACCCGAAATAGGGCACCCCTCCCATAAATTACACAGCTCATGTTTGCCCGGACGCCTCATTCACGGGTGGAACTGTTTGATGTAGATGTTCACTTTTTGAGCAGAAGTGAAGTTTCCCTACTCAAACGTGAACCTGCCAGTCCATTCTATGTGTAGTTGTCATTACTTGATTAGTGGAAGTCTGTTTCTTCTGTGTGTTTTCGGTTTGCTGTGATTCTAGTTTTCCTATTCTGCGGATTTAACGCTTTTTAAATGTAAATTGTGTATTTTAAAAGATATCGATAACGCGATTTGTTTCTTTAATATGAAGTCCTTTAAAACATTTAAATGGATTGTTTTGTTAATAAGAAGTCATTTGAAACATTTAAATTGATTGTTTCGTTCATATGAAGTCATTTAAAACATTTTAATGCTTGACGTCTGTGTGGATACGTTTGTTTCGTAAATACTTAAAAGTTTTGGAAAAGATGGAATCTCTAGTGGTTGGCTTGTTTTGTCGAAAGGATCTTCTGTTGACAGACATATAGATATACAGACAGACATGCAGGCAGGCAGGCAGACAGACGAATGGACGGTTGGACGGATAAATGGTTGGAAATAAAAAAAGGGAAGATCATTTATAAGTAATAACACTAATGACCTCATTTCATCAGGTCATGACCTGGCAAATATGAAGTCAGGGTTTTCCCATCAAGCCTCCATTCACTTATATCGCTACATAGACTGAAATGAACTGCCCTAGTATATGAGAGGGATTAAAAGAAATTACTCCTAGATATCTGCCCTACCGATTACATACATCTACGCAGGATTGCCCTAAAACAGTTAGTAAAGGACCATTTTCCACGTCTCTAGGCGTATAAGGCATTTAGGGCTAGACCAATATTTTATAGACCAATCGGCCCGGCTCGCTAGCGTAGTTTGCTAAACCTGACTTCGCGACGGCCGGGTGACAAACTCCTTGTGGTCCGGGTTCACGCCCGGGGTAGGCAGAAAAGCCACATTTCTCGCAGATTGACGGCATTTATCATGGAATCAAGGCCGAAGGGTTGCGATATCCATAGTACCGAGCCTAAGGGTTGAGAATTCATGGTTTCTGGATATAAAAAAATAGACCAATCGGCACAATATGAGCGATGTGATCAGCATAACGCCACCCGCCTTTACTTCCCAGGACTGCACCCAAAACTCATTCAAGGCTGCGTCGACCTAGGAGCCAAGGTCATTTTCGAGAAAAGGTCCGGCTCCACCAGGGAGCGAACCCACGACCTTCCGATTCGCAGGCGAGTGTCTAGCCGCTCCGCCGCGGCGACTCCCGTCCTAAAACAGTCTTTTCCAAATTTTTATTAGTCACGGCTCCTTTTTTTCAAATAAAATTTTTCCACGGCCTCTAACCTAAATAAAAGTATGACAATTCGCATGTTGGAGATTTAAAAAAAAAATCGTGAATCAACGAATATTTCGCAGCGCTCTGTGAAGAGACCGCGGCTGCCCGGGGCGCCGCGGCGCACAGTTTGAGAATCACTGTCCTAAAAAACAGACACATGTGAAGCGCTGAGCAGTGTCACGTTTCCGAAATGTTTCCAGTTTTGCTGCTGCACATAAACCGCCATGTTCTCTGTAATGGTCAGGCTTACATGCGAGTCTGTGGAAAACATGGTAGGAAGTTTCTAGTCCTCATCTCTCACCGCTGACAGTTGTGCCCAGACCGCCTTGCTGGCCCCTCCGCTTCCTCCAATCGTAGGTATTAGTGTCGCATCATCAGCGGTTCTTAAACTTGGGAGGCAACATGAGGTTTCTCAAATTGGATGTTTACTTGCTCTGGCTAGTCCCGCCTTTTATACTTGGTACTGTGATCTTCTTCTTCTTCTTCTTCTTCTTCTTCTTCTTCTTCTTCTTCTTCTTCTTCTTCTTCTTCTTCTTCTTCTTCTTCTTCTTCTTCTTCTTGGCGTTCACCAGCTGTAAACTCTGGCGGAAAGTTTAGGTTGTTCACTCCCTTTGAATGTTAGTCTTGTTCCATCCCCGTGTGGGTTCCGGTGCCCTTATTTAGGGGAGCAAGAATAAGCCCACTGCCTACCCAAAAGCATGTCGTAAGAGTCGACTAATTGGCAGCTTCCTTTGAAGTCTGGGTGCATCTGCCTGAGAGGCAAGGAACCAACAGTCTGCACACGAATGAGTCAGATCTGTCAAACGGATGCACACGCAACATCCAGGTTCTGAAACAGGACTGCAGTCCAGAAGGTGACAAACAACCAGAGCTTTCCGCCGGAGTTTAAGCCGGTGAACGCGAAAAAGACGAAGAAGTCTTGTTCCACAAACTGAGTGTTGCGTGCAAATCCATTTTACAGATCTGACCTATTTGTATGCAGCTTGTTGGTTTCCTGCCTCTCAGACAGATGCACTTCGACTTCTAAAGAAGCCCCCAATTAATCGCCTCTTACGACATGCTTGTTTGGAATTCAGTGGGTCTATTCTTGTTTTCAGAGATTAGTACAATCTTGTCGATTTATTACTGTCAAAGTACAGTCTTGTCTGCTCTACATAGTCATAAGTACAGTCTTGTCAGCTCTATATAGTCACGAGTACAGTCGTGTCTCCTATCTACTGTTGTTAGTACAATTGTGTCTACACTGAACAGTAGGTAAAGTTCTCTATCACGGTATGTTGGTACAATTGTGTCTGTACCGAGCAGCGAGTAAAGTCCCCTATCACGGTATGTTGGTACAATTGTGTCTGTACCGAGCAGCGAGTAAAGTCCCCTATCACGGTATGTTGGTACAATTGTGTCTGTGCCGAGCAGCGAGTAAAGTCCCCTATCACGGTATGTTGGTACATTTGTGTCTGTACCGAGCAGCGAGTAAAGTCCCCTATCACGGTATGTTGGTACAATTGTGTCTGTACCGAGCAGCGAGTAAAGTCCCCAAAACGGTATGTTGGTACAATTCTGTTTGTACCGAGCAGCGAGTAAAGTCCCCTATAACGGTATGTTGGTACAATTCTGTCTGTACCGAGCAGCGAGTAAAGTCCTCTATCACGGTATGTTGGTACAATTGTGTCTGTACCGAGCAGGGAGTAACGTCCCCTTTCACGGTAAGTTTATTTTGAAGATCTCTATAAGTTGACCATCCAAGGAAATAGCAAACCTTTTACTGAGAGCGCCGCATAAAGCATGAACTCCGTAGCTTCGACGACCATCCTAGTGGAACTGTAAAGGGACTAAATAAACGGCTTGATCATTTATACAAGAAGACAACTTTCTCCTCTCTCCTAGATTGCGTTAATAGTTCCTGATACGATGTGTTTTCCCCCAGACGCTAAAGAAGCCCCTAAATGGCACAAGCTTGGAACCGCTCTTGTGAATAAAGGTATTTGGGGCGACGTATTTTGTTCTGTAGCCTGCAGATTATTGTGCGGGTGACAGCAGCATGTACAACTATTCTGAATGTGTGTGGAGAATAGGGTAAGGCATGCGACGCCACGAATGTTCACATAAACTTGATTCTTGTGCGCACCCTTGTTGTCTCAGTCATCATCTCTCCGTATGATAACTAAATCAGTGAAACACTTATGTGTATTTCATGGTTTCAGTAAATACTTGCAGGAACATACGGTATTTTTGTTTTATCTTAGAAAAGTAAATTTAACCAGGATACATATATTGTGATAGTTAGATGGCTTGCTGACCACTGGGTTTCTGAAGAGCTATTTACTAGGTTTTGCTAAGACAAATTCTAAAGGAAGTCTAAAGGTTCCGTCGCCCAGCTACTGAGCTGAGTGCTAAGTACTACACTGTGAGCTGAGGATTTTAAGTGGAATGTTTTACCCTGTTGTGCCCGCGGCGTGTCGCAGATTGCAGTAGAACGATGATTACTTTCATAATGCAGAATGGGTTTGACTTTTGCAGGCACAATCTCGGCTTTCCTCATTTACCATTGGCGCCAACAGTGAGACGGTTGGTGTTAGCACATCTGACATCTGCCTTATGCTTTTTTAGTTTGCATCAAGATTGTGCTGGGACTGACAAGGGACATTAAAGGACATTTTGCCTGATTTTGGCTATCACAGGAACATTTCTGCGACATCCGTCAGGAGTGAAGTTGAGACCTCCACTAGCTAATTAACTAGACAGGTATTTGTTATCCTTACGTCTGGAGCCATTATCGTTCCACGATGCATGCTTCCTCATAATAGGGCAAGTTTTGCTCTATGCGTGCGGCCCTAGGTCAGCTAACGTAAAAATTATCACCATAAAATCATTAGTCAAAAGCACGGACAGCTAGCTTTAATGTCAGACGAAAAGGACCATTTGGTAATCTTCTGTTCAGTTTGTGACATCATGAGAAATAATGGACTAATGAGCTAGTAGGTATACAGGTGTGGAATAAATAACGCTGAGAGCGATTAGACGATAGGACCATAGAGAAAGACTTGCGGTAATGACTTTAGTACAATATCAAATGGTAGAGGATTAGAGATCTATTGTCTCCCGACTAAGTAGACACAAACGATAGTGTTTTATTATCATCATAAGCCACTTTTTTAAAATAAATATCCAGAAACCATGAGTTTCTAACCATTTGACTCGCTGCTATGGATATCGCAACCCTTCGGCCTTGATTCCATGATAAATACCGTAAATCTGGAAGAAATGTGGCTTTTCTGCCAACCCGCGGGCGTGAACCCGGACCACAAGGAGTTCGTCACCCAGTTGTCGCGAATTCAGGTTAAGCCAACTACGCTAGCGAGCCGGACCACTTGTGTCGTTAAGCGACATGGGAATAACAGTTTGCAATCCATTACAGGCTGGCGGGCACTGGCTATTGTCAAGCCGTGAATACATGAAGTGTCTATATTGTTATTAATCTATATTTTCGCTGCCTTCCTCTTGCTGTTGTAACTTATCATCTGAGATGTAGTGCTTGCGATGGTATTTGATGTTGCTGCATTCTAACAAGAACGTCAAATAGCTTAATCTGCTGTTTTTCGAAGAATCTAGTGCAAGGTGTTTGCCCCCGCAGTCTTTCTGCTGCTATCATTATTCATTCGATCTCGGATGGTTAGCTTTTCCCAGGCATCTCATTTCGCGTGGTGATTTTTTGCATACGTTACCCTTATATAACGAAAGTGTGATTGCTTCTTTATGTCTGTGGAGGTTGTTATAACATAAGGGAATGCAGATGGTAAGTGAGAAAAGACACCTATTCTAACGGTTCGCCTTCCTTGACATCCAGAAGTGCTTCAGTCGTCACCAAGTTATTGCACCTGGAGCCTTTTAACACAGTGCACCAACTTTACTGGAGTACTCATATGTGCATATACTATTACAAGAGCATGGGCAACGGCTTGTTGGAACCCTTAGAGCAGGGCTATTTAACAAAGTTTTCTCAGGGGGAAAAAATGTTGAAGCAAAGATGGTCACAGTACACGTGGCAACGAATCGCAGGCCACTGGCTTCACCTCTGCGGGCCAAGTTCGGTCTGCGGGCTTCCAGTTGAAAAGCCATGCTCTAGAGCAGTGGTCAGCCTGTGGGTCGCGACCTTTTTGTGGGTCGAACGACCCTTTCACAGGGGTCGCCCAAGACCATCGGAAGTTATGAAGTAGCAACGAAAATATTTCTATGGTTAGGGTTCGCCACAACACGTGGAACTGTATGAAAAGGTCATAGCATTAGAAGAGTTGAGAACCAGTTCTCTAGAAGGTCGAACGGTGGCTGTGACTTTAGGGGGTGGGGGGGGGGGATGACTTAAATTTCAAGGTTCCGAAGCCTCTACTCAAGGGCGTAAAAACCAGTAGCTGGGGAAACCTGAGGTCGGGTAAGTATGTGAAGCGATAAACCCAGGCAGTGACCAATCCAATCAGGCAACCAGCCGGTCCTTTACAGAACCTCACTCTCCTCACGGCACGATAGCTATTTCTTCAGCTCTGTGTGCTTTCATGGCCAATGCCTCTTCAGGGTCCTGTATCCACATCACCAAGGTCGGCCTCTATCGCCTCTGACCCAGTAACACCGTTCTCTCTCTTTCTAGACCTGGTTAAAATAGCTCAGCTTTCGGGAGAGGATGCTGTTTGTGAGCCAGTTCTCCTTGATGTCCAGGTCAGGCAGGATGTCGATGGGTTTTTTTTTGGTCCACTGTAAACTAAGAATTTTTCCAAAGCGTTCCCGATATTTTCCTTCAAAGACTGAGTGAGAGTCCACGACTAAAATCCATAAGTAGCCAGGAAAAATGTACAATCTTCACTTCACCTTACTTTGCTAGTGCTATACCATAGGTTGTTCATGCTGCATAACCTCTGCATTGCTAAAGAAAGTCCTTTTCTGACTTCTGTTGTGCAGTTGCCGTCGTTGTTCTTTATTAAGCCCAAATATGTGGCATGTTCAATCTCTTCGTTGTCGATTTTAATACGTGATTTATATGCTGTATTGCCCGGCTCGCTAGCGTAGTTGGCTAAACGTGACTTCGCGACGGCCGGGTGACGAACTCCTTGTGGTCCGGCGTCACGCCCGGGGGTAGGCAGAAAAGCCACATTTCTCCCAGATTTATCATAGAATCAAGGCCGAAGGGTTGCGATATCCATAGTACCGAGTGAAAGGGTTAACAACTCATATTTTCTGGATATTTTAAAAAAAAAAATGTGCTGTATTCAGCGGGGACATCATTCGACATTATTTTAATTAGGGATCGCCAACTGTTAAATATGGCCAGTTGGCATTTAAAAGTGTTATTTAACTGTGATAATTACCCTTTGTGTATATTAAATTCCTCTAAATACGTTGAATTAGCCGCTGAATGTGTAACTAACAATTTACTGCATTATAGCAAACCCGTTAAGTATGTTGAATTAACTGTCCAGTACGTGTACAGCAGTTAAATTCAAGTCTTATTTCACCAACAAGGAAGAGTTTAGTAAAAATATAATATAATGTAGATGCTGGTTTAATACACAGTATATTAGAAGGCGGCTGTTTCTGAATATTATCAAAACAATTACAATGTGATAATCGAGAAAGGAACAGCGTCGGTTTAAAATACAGCGGAGTGTCAGTGAGACGCTCCAATAGACTTCCTAAGAGAGATAAACAGACTAGAACACACCGCGTGTGACTATGGGCTGTGCAGCAAGTGGGTGCCTCAAGAGCAAGACCAATGCTGAACCCACAGTCCCGACCCCAGGGACACACGGGGCAACAAGGGGTGTAGGGAGGAACCCTCAAGATACCAGAGTAGTGTACTCACATACAGGCTCAGGTTCGTATACTATAGACTACGTTACGGTTGTGTCTCTTGCACGAGACAGTTATATTTTTTTTTTACAAAGTTTGTATACACATATTGAACAGTCAGCCCCTTCCTCTCCCACCCTTTTTCCTGTAAACACAGTACCTGCACCCTTTTGAAAAGCCTCTTTCACAGTGCTATTGTAAATATACATTTGTGCTGAGCTCAGACACATTTTAGACAGGCTGTGGTGTAAATACCAGTAATTCAATAGCTTTAACAAATGTAGCTGTGAAGCCGCTTATGTGCACAGAACTGATCGACGCCTGGAGAAACGAGTCGCTGATCACATTCCAGTATGGGTGGAAAAAGCCATGCAAAATAATATTCAGAATGAGAATATTTGCCGCAAAGATCACCCCTCTGCAATAGCACGCCATCTGCTAAAAGCTGGACACGTGGTGACTAAATGCAATGCATTTTAAATCCTTCATACGTCAACCAATGGCAGAACGCTAAGATTTTTCGAAGCTCCCGCGATTCGTCACCTGCGCCCAGAACTCATCATCATCATCAGGTGCCTTGCCGACTGGCGTGGGCGATCATGCCTCTCCATAATCTGCGATTTCCTGCAGCATGTATCAGTTCGTGTGTTGACACACCCCCATGCCATGCAACAAGACTGTCAAGCATCTTCTCTCGTTGTCTTCCACATATCTTTCCAGTGGTCACAACATGTTCTATTTTCCCATTTCTCATAACATGGCCGAAAAATGATGACTGTCTCCTTCTGATGTCTGTGAAAAGTTGTCTTCGGGCTCCGGCCTCTTTCAAAACCTCTTGGTTGCTCTTTTTGGCTGTCCAAGGTATTCTAAGCATTCTTCTGTAAAACCACATCTCTGAGGCCTCTAAAAATTGTTTGGCCTGCCTACCGATTGTCCAGGATTCACATCCATATGTTAAAACTGGATGTATGTAGCAAGCAAGAATTCTTTTTCTAACTCTCAATGACAAGGATATATTGCACAAGATGTTTTTCATTTTATAAAATGCAGTTTTTGCCTGTCCAATTCTGTTTCTTATTTTAGTTATGCATCTTCCATCTGATGTTATCCATGTGCCCAGATACTTAAATTTCTGTACTTGTCTTAAAATAACACCATTGACTTTTATTACACATTTAGGAATAATTTGTTTCTTTGATACCACCATTACTTCTGTCTTCCCATTATTCAAACTGAGGCCCATTCTTCCACTTTCTAACACCACAATGTCTATCATTGTATGTATTCAGAAAGAGATGGTTATGTCTTTACAGCTGCCCTGGTAAAACAGGCAGTCACGTTTAAACGTTGTTGAAATTGTACTTCAGTTATAAAGGATCCACTTATTTGCTTCATTTATGTAATTGTTACTGTAGTCTGCACCTGACGAGATACAGCGAAATATGTCAGGCAATAAATTGTGCAATCTATTGTTTGTGTCTTCTTTGTTCAAGTATATACTAGTACCATTTTTAGACACTTTGTGGTCACTATGGGCACCTTATATGTTTGTGTATATGTGTGTTTGTGACTTTGTATATATATATATATATATATATATATATATATATATATATATATATATATATATATATAATAGATATATGAGAGAGAGAGAGAGAGAGAGAGAGAGAGAGAGAGACAGACAGAGAGAGAGAGAGAGAGTACATACTGCACTTCTTCTTCATCTTTTTCTTCTCGTTGATGAGCCCTGTCAAGAGCACTATTAAGACTGATGTTCATTTCTGTAAGGCTGTTCTTAATGCCATCACTCGATATTTTCCGAGGTCTTCCACTCGCTCTATGCCCGTTGTAACGTTTTAGTGTGGCTCGCTGTGGCGGATAGTACCAAGGCATTATTGTTAGGTGTCCAAACCACTTTATTTGTTGTTCTTTGATGACCTGTAAGACTGGCTTTATTCCTAGCATTCGTCTGATTTCATGATTTCGTGTTCTGTCTTTCCTTGAAACTCCTGCAGCTCTTCTAAGGCATTTCATCTCTGTTGTCACAATTTTACGTTCATTGGAGGATGTAAGTGTCCACGTTTGGCATTGATAGCATAGTGTTGGCCAAAAAATAGTTCTGATAAGATTCACTTTAGTACTTCGAGGTATCTGCTTGTGTGTCAACAGGGGAGATAGTTGGCCCATTATTTGGTTAGCTTTGGCACATCTGGAGCTAATTTACAAACTGCACTAGGGCTGTGAAATGAAAATGAGCTTTTATATTCTAGTCCGTGGCACAATGAGATGGAGTAACTAGTTACCTTGCTCTCGAATTTTCTCATCCGCAGCACAAAACAAAACCAGTCAATCAGCTTCTACTTTACAGAACGTCGCTCTCATCACAGCACGCCTGAAAGTCTCTCTTTATCTGCCTAATTCTCCAGCCCTATTTGCTTTCACAGCAGAATGTGTTTTCAGTGCCCGGTATCCACCTTCGCGGAGGTCAGCCTTTGCTTCGCGTTCCGGAAACGGCACCCTCCATCGCCGTTCTCGCCAGACCACCGTGCCTCTTGACATTCCAAATAAATAACTCAGATTTCGGGAGAGGATGGTGTTTATGAGCCAATTCAGTTGTGAGTTATGAGTTAGATTATCTTCACAGCACGCCGGACACATCCGCTCAGATTCCCCCCTAAACATATTCATCAGCGTCTTGCGGTTAATAGTGCCAGTCCTATGTTGGTTAACAAGACTTCGTGTGCGTCCAGTGTGCTTCTCGTGCTTGGCTGTGCCGATCTTTACTCCCAATTCGCGTATTATTAGCAGTGATGTGGACACGTTGCTTTCCAAAATCCTCAGAACGTCCTATCTCTCTAAGGGCAATGACAATATCTACGTGATCCATAGGCCGGCCATCTTCAATTAATGCAGCACCTGCCAGTCTATCAACTTTTTCATTACCAACAACGCCTGCATTCTCTGGGACAAATATGTAGGCAACTGACACACACATGGGAGTTTTGCAATGACTCAAACCACTGTCTACGTAACAAGCCTGCCTTCGGGTTATGCAGAATGTCGACGTTTTTTTTCCTTTCTTCTTGGTCCGCGGTACTCTTCTGAATTTTGTGTGTGTTGGATTTTAATTCTGAAGCTCTGATTTTTTTTTTAAAACAGTTATATCCATTACAACTTAAGATGCAATTGTTTGTTTACTTTATAACCCCACCCCGGCTCTTGTCTGGAGCCTTCTTCTTCTGCGCTCGACATCAGTCATGCTACACATTGAGTCCCGTCTGGGTCACAAATAGGATTGTGCGTTTAAGGTCGCCACCAGGCCCCCATAGCTTCTCTGGCAATGTGGCTCCCTTGGGCCGGATTCACAGTCTTTGCTGGGAGAGGTAAGGGCAGTACTGTAGTATGTGCCCAGGGGTCTGTCTTGAGGGGCCTTAAATATAACCTAACGGCTGAACGAGGTTTTGGGACTTGCGCTCAGGTGATTCTGATCAGAATGCTGGCATTTTGTGTCACCGGGTGTTTATCGCTCCTGGTGCGTTTCTGCTGGGATTAAAATGGCAGTCAGCCAGAGAGCCCCTGACTCCCATCCATAATTTGCCCGTGATCTTAGGCTTTCTACTTTTAACATGCTTGCACGGGCGTAGAAACAGAACTAAGTACTTTTTATTACAACATTCTGTGCCGAAACGGCGCAGCAGTGCCTTGGCGTGGATCTCACCAACATAACCACGGTAGTTACACTGTGAAACATCTGGGAGGAAGGCGAGATGAAGACCAAGAAAGAGATGGATGAATGGTGTAGCTTAAATCTGCAAAAAAAAAAAATGAACAAATCCATTACACAAGCCAGCCGAGTCAGATACGGAAAACCACGACACTGGGCTACAACCTGGTATCAGTGAGACAACAAAAGAAGAAAAAGAAGAAGAAGGAAGAAAAAGAATAAAAAGAAAGAGAAGTAGTAGTAGTAGTAGTAGTAGTAGAAGAAGAAGAAGAAGAAGAAGAGGAAGAAGAA
Source organism: Candidula unifasciata (assembly GCA_905116865.2). Classification (NCBI taxonomy): domain Eukaryota; kingdom Metazoa; phylum Mollusca; class Gastropoda; order Stylommatophora; family Geomitridae; genus Candidula; species Candidula unifasciata. The sequence continues at coordinate 26,292 of CAJHNH020003159.1, read as the reverse complement.
GAAGAAGAAGAAGAAGAAGAAGAAGAAGAAGAAGAAGAAGAAGAAGAAGAAGAAGAAGAAGAAGAAGAAGAAGAAGAAGAAGAAAAAGAAGAAAAGGAAGAAGAAGAGGAAGAAGAAAAAGAAGACGAAGATTAAGAAGAAGAAAACGAAGAAGAAGAAGGAAAAGAAGCAGCAGCAGAAGAAGAAGAGGAAGAAGAAGAAGAAGAAGAAGAAGAAGAAGAAGAAGAAGAAGAAGAAGAAGAAGAAGAAGAAGAAGAAGAAGAAGAAGAAGAAGAAGAAGAAGAAGAAGAAGAAGAAGAAGAGAAAGAAGAAGAAGAAGAAGAAGAAGAGGAAGAAGAGAGAAAAAAGAAGACGAAGATAAGAAGAAGAAAACGAAGAAGAAGAAGGAAAGAAGAAGCAGCAGAAGAAGAAGAAGAGGAAGAAGAAGAAGAAGAAGAAGAAAGAAGAAGAAGAAGAAGAAGAAGAAAGAAGAAGAAAGAAGAAGAAGAAGAAGAAGAAGAAGAAGAAAGAAGAAGAAGAAGAAGAAGAAGAAGAAGAAGAAGAAGAAGAAGAAGAAGAAGAAGAAGAAGAAGAAGAAGAAGAAGAAGAAGAAGAAGAAGAAGAAGAAGAAGAAGAAGAAGAAGAAGAAGAAAAAGAAGAAGAAGAAGGAGAAGAAGAAGAAGAAGAAGAAGAAGAAGAAGAAGAAGAAGAAAGAAAAAAGAAGAAGAAGAAGGAGAAGAAGAAAGAAGAGAAGAAAGAGAAGAAGAAGAGAAGAAGAAAAGAAGAAGAAAGAAGAAGAAGAAGAAGGAAGAAGAAGAAGAAGAGAAGAATGATCAAAGAAGAATAAGAAGAAGAAGAAGAAGAAGAAGAAAAGAAGAAACAAGAAGAAGAAGAAGAAGAAACAAGAAGAAGTAGAAGAAGAAGAAGAAGAAGTCACATTAATAAACACAAAAAGCTGTTACTACCGATGGTCAGTCGATGGATCATGCTAATTAATGCCCTTTGAGGATTTTGAAGGGTGGAGGACTTTGTGGGCAATGAATCAACATCGTTAGACAGAAAGATACACCTAGGAGTTAAGATCGGCATAGCAAAAAAAAAAAAAAAAAGAGCACCTAGGGACAGGTCCGAAATGCAATGATGATAACCCAACTAGCTAAATAAGTAACTAACATAAAAAGCAACCCTTATTGGACTACAAGTTCGTTTCTAACAAGTTTGTGGTACCCCACTATAACTGTGCTAGATGGTTGAACACGGTTTCTCCTATTTGCACCTGTTTGGTTCCCATCCTTGAACTTAGTGGCAATGCTGACTGATGGAGTAAAGTTAAAACAAAAACCAAAATTTAAGCTCCTCTTTCCACGCCTTTAGATGTTTTGGGTACATAGGGCTAGATCTATATTTTAAATCGGGGCTATCCTCCGAATAGCGGTCGTAAATTATCGGGGCGGAAAATATACCCTAACAGGGCCTCAGTCACGTGTCAGTTGCGCACTTCCTGGGACTATAACGCCACCGCCGAATTGCGAACTTTCGGCAACCTCCGCCACCGCCGATGGTGACCCAAATGCCGCTCACGCGGCGTGGATTGGGGCTAAACTAGATGGCTAGGACTCACAAGAAAATAAAATGAAATAAGCTGCAGGAGATGTGGTAGCTGCTGCTCGTGAGTCCTAGTCATTTAGTTTAGCCCCAATCCACGCTGGGTTTAGGCGTGGGGGACACCCTCAGCGGTGGCGGAGGTTGCCGAAAGTTCGCAAAACGGCGGTTGCCGGAAGCTCGCATTTCAAGACGACGGAACTGCGCAATTGACACGTGACTGAGGCCCTGTTAGGGTATATTTTCAGCCTCGATAATTTACGACCGTTATTCAGAGGATAGTCGAAATCCGCACTTGGTGGGTGATCTGGTCAGCACTACGCCGGCCGCATTTACTTCCCAGGACTGCACCTGGTACCGACTCAAGGCTAGGTCGATTTGGGAGCCGAAGTCATTTTAAAAAAAAAAGTCTGGCTCTATCAGGACCCGAACCAACGACCTTCCGATCCGCAGGCGAGCGTGTCGCCGCTAGACAAAGGCAACTCCTCTGATTGATCGAGACATCCAAAAAAATGCAGCGTTTTCGATGCTGATCACTTAAAAAATCTATATAAAAAGACAAGAACAAGCCATTGTGTTCACACATATTGCTGAATTATTACTATCAAGTCACCGCTGTGTAATTAAGAAGATTATTATTCTTTTATTTTTATGTGCTGAAGAAGGCTTTCGAACTGCAACGTTTATTTTGTCACTTCACGATTTTACGCTTATAAATTATGTTTTCCATTTCTGTCGATTGTTTATCGCCATCATCATCATCACTATCATCACTTTCATCATCATCGCTTTCGTCATCATCACTGCTGTCAAACAATCATCATGAGTGCCACCATCTTCCGGTGTCACCACTAAGGATAACACTCATTTAAAAAAATAATCAAACGTTTTCGGTAGTCCCTAGAGATTCACAGGAGTCCCCGGAGATTCAAGTTGTTCCCGGAAACTCACAGGAGTTCTCAGAGATTTAAGTAGCCCTTAGAGATTCAATTGGTCCCCAAGATTTAAGTGGTCCATAGAGAATTACAGTGTTCCAGGGAGATTCAAGTTGTTCACAGAGACTTACAGTAATCCCCAAAGATTCAAGTTCCTAGAGATTCAAGTGGTCCTCAGATACTCACAGTGGTTCCTCGGAGATTCAGACTCACAGTAGTCCCCAGAGACTCACTGTAGTCCTTAGAGACTCATAGTAGTCCCCAGAGACTCACAGTAGTCCCCAGAGACTCACAGTAGTCCCCAGAGACTCACAGTAGTCCCCAGAGACTCACAGTAGGCTCGAGAGACTCACAGTAGTCCTTAGAGACTCATAGTAGGCTCCAGAGACTCACAGTAGTCCTTAGAGACTCATAGTAGGCTCCAGAGACTCACAGTAGTCCTTAGAGACTCATAGTAGGCTCCAGAGACTCACAGTAGTCCTTAGAGACTCATAGTAGGCTCCAGAGACTCACAGTAGTCCTTAGAGACTCATAGTAGGCTCCAGAGACTCACAGTAGTCCTTAGAGACTCATAGTAGGCTCCAGAGGCTCACAGTAGTCCTTAGAGACTCATAGTAGGCTCCAGAGACTCACAGTAGTCATTAGAGACTCATAGTAGGCTCCAGAGACTCACAGTAGTCCCCAGAGATTTAAGTAGTCCCCAGAGACTCACAGTAGTACCCTGGAGATTCAAACAGTACCCAGACTCACAGGAGTCGCCACAGATTAAAGTAGTCCCCAGAGATTCAAGACGTCCCGGAGATTCCAGTAGTCACCAGAGACTCACTGTGGTCCCCGGAGATTCAATTAGCCCCCAGAGACTCGAGTAGTCCCCAGAGATTCTAGTTGTCCCCTAGATTCAAATGATCCTCAGAGACTCACAGTGGTCCCCGGAGAATCAAGTAGTCCCCAGAGACTCATAGTTGTCCTTAGAGACTCATGGTAGTCCCCAGAGACTCGAGTAGTCTCCAGAGACTCACAGTAGTCACCAGAGACACATAGTAATCCACAGAGACTCATAGTAGTTACCAGATGCTCACAGTAGTCCCTTGAGACTCACACTGTAGTCCCCAGAGACTCACACAGTAGTTCCAAGAGACTCATACAGTAGTTCCCAGAGACTCACACAGTAGTCCCCAGAGACTCACAGTAGTCCCTAAAGTCACACAGTAGTCCCCAGAGACTCACAGTAGTCCCTAAAGTCACATAGTAGTCCCCAGAGACACATAGTAGTTCCCAGAGACACATAGTAGTTCACATAGACTCACACAGTAGTTCCCAGAGACTCATACAGTAGTTCCCAGAGACTCACACAGTAGTCCCCAGAGACTCACAGTAGTCCCTAAAGTCACATAGTAGTCCCCAGAGACACATAGTAGTTCCCAGAGACACATAGTAGTTCACATAGACTCACACAGTAGTTCCCAGAGACTCACACAGTAGTTCCCAGAGACTCACACAGTAGTTCCCAGAGACTCACACAGTAGTCCCCAGAGACACATAGTAGTTCCCAGAGACTCACACAGTAGTTCACAGAGACTCACACAGTAGTCCCCAGAGACTCACAGTAGTTCCTAGAGTCACATAGTAGTGCCCAGAGACTCATACAGTAGTCCCCAGAGACACATAGTAGTTCCCAGAGACACATAGTAGTTCCCAAAGACTCACACAGTAGTTCCTAGATACTCACACAATAGTTCCCAGAGACTCACACAGTAGTCCCCAGAGACTCACAGTAGTCCCTAGAGACTAACTGTAGTCCCCAGAGACTCATAGAAGTCTACAGAGACTCACACAGTAGTCCCCAGAGACTCACAAGGTCCCCAGAGACTCACAGTAGTGCCCAGAGACGCACAGTAGTCCCCAGAGACTCACAGTAGTCCCCAGAGACTCAGAGTAGCCCCCAGAGACTCACAGTAGTCCCCAGAGACTCATACAGTAGTCCCCAGAGACTCACACAGTAGTTCCCAGGGATTTAAATGGTCCCCAGAGACTCACAATAGTCCCCAGAGATTCAAGTGGTCCCTAGAGATTCAAATGGTCTCCAGAGACTCACAATACTGCCCAGAGATTCAAGATGTCCCCAGAGACTCACAATAGTGCCCACAGATTAAAGTGGCCCCCAAAGACTCACAATAGTGCCCAGAGATTCAAGTGGTCCCCAGAAATTTAAATGGTCCCCAGAGACTCACAATAGTGCCCAGAGATTCAAATGGTCTCCAGAGACTCACAATAGTGCCCACAGTTTAAAGTGGTCCCCAGAGACTCACAATGGTACCCGAGATTCAAATGGTCTCCAGAGACTGACAATGGTGCCCAGAGATTCAAGTGGTCCCCAGAGACTCACAATAGTGCCCAGAGATTTAAATGGTCCCAGAGACTCACAATAGTGCCCAGAGATTCAAGTGGTCTCCAGAGACTCACAATAGTGCCCAGAGATTCAAGTGGTCCCTAGAGACTCACAATAGTGCCCAGAGATTCAAGTAGTCCTTAAAGACACACAGTAGTCCATGGAGACTCACAGTAGTCCCCAGAGATTCAAGCGGTGCCCAGAGATTGATTGTGGACCTAGAACTTGTTTAAAAAATGACTTTGGCTCCAAGGTCAACCCAGTCATAAATGCGTACCAAGTAAAGTCCTAAGAAGTAAAGGCAACTGGTGTGAAGCTGACCACATCCCCCACAGATTTCTGATTAATCTATAAAATAAAGGTCTAGCCCTATATGCCTAATACGCTTGAAGATGTGGAAAAGTATCCTTTTTTTTACTTTCACAGTGTTTCTCTATGACTGACTTTTCTACTTTCAGAGATTGAACCAAAACCAGTGCTGATCCCTGAGATAAAGCCATTGCCAGCTGTAGTGGAAAAGCCTGTGCTGACGGTGAATGTTGTCAACTTGAAGATCTCTGCAAATGGCGCAGCCCACCATACCAATAAGTACCAGATCTCATCTCCGTTGGAGAAGAGCCCCAAGCTGGTGGTGAGGCGCGGTCAGCCATTCAACATCGACATTGAGTTCTCTCGAGTTTACGACCCCAAGCATGATGATCTGAAGTTGGTCTTCAAAGCTGGTAAGTTCACTGGGGGGTGTTTGGTTGCAGTGCTGTTTGAGATTTGAGGTGTGAAGTTTGTGGTTTTGAACAGCGGATCAACATCATGGCACACGAGTAGTAACTCATAAGTGCTCTGTTCTACTAACTCAAGTCTGAGTCCGAAGTAGCTCAGCGCAGTGCACGGGCCCCATAGCACCGGCGAGGATCCTGAAAATTTTTTAGTAGATTTGTATCTCTAAATTTTGTCCAGGCTGCGCCGTTAGGCTACTCTTTTCGATTTCCAACTGCCAAGGGATTTTACTCATTACTTAGAGACCAGGGGGAATTACTAAAAGTCCACGTGAAAAAATCCCAGCTTCAGCAGGGATCTTAACCCGGAACCTCTAGCACTTGGGTTCCCTCGAGCATAGGGCACCATGATTATATGTGTATGGGCCCGGCTCTCTAGCGTAGTTGGTTAAACCGGATTGCGCGGAGACCGGGTGACAAACTCCTTGTGGTCCGGGTTCACTGCCGGGGGTAGGCAGGAAAGCCACATTTTCTCCCAGATTTACGGTATTTACAATGGAATCAAAGCCGCAAGGTTGAGATATCTATAATACCGAGCCTAAGGGTTAACAACTCATGGCTTCTGGATACTAAAACAAACAAACATATGTGAATGGTAAGGGAGTGGTTGTTGTAGGAGCCCCAGCACATTGGCTTAGCCAGGGGCCCATAATACTGTTGAGACAGCTCTACTTGGTTGTTGTCATTTCTGTTATGCCTAGTACCGTGGGTGTTTCAAGTGTATTTGAATTTCTGTGTATTTCTGATTAGCAAAATAAACGATGCAATTTTCTGATTCATTGTGGTCAATGAAGTGAGTTTCTGTTTCAGTCTGCGAAAGATGCAAATTTTCTGATTCACCTCGTGGAATGATGTAAATTTCAGATTCAGTCTGTTGTTGAATGATTTGTATTTGTAATTCAGTGTCAAAGTATTTAGTATACATGTGCTTATGAAAACATAGACATAAATAGAAACAGTTTTTTTTTTCATTAGGACAATTCAACTAAGTTTACACAGGGGCGAATATTTTGGAAATGAGGATGGTCATGGGTCAGATGCTCAGTCCCAACATAAAAAGAGCGTTAATGCAATACAACTGGCAGGTGATCTGCGGGCCACTTGTAAAGGCTTCATGGGCCAGTTTTAGCCCCCGGGCCACCAGTTGAATAGCCCTGTTTTACACCATAGTCTGGTATGTGGCTTTTCTGACATCACGGACTGGAATGTGGCTTTCCTGACATCACAGACTGGTATGTGGTTTTCCTGACATCACAGACTGGAATGTGGTGTTCCTAACATCACAGACTGGAATGTGGCTTTTCTGACATCTGAGACTGAAATGTGGCTTTCCTTACATCACAGACTGGAATGTGGCTTTTCTGACATCACAGACTGGTATGTGGCGTTCCTAACATCACAGACTGGAATGTGGCTTTTCTGACATCACAGACTGGTATGAGGCTTTTCTGACATCACAGACTGTTATGAGACTTTCCTGACATCACAGACTGGTATGTGACTTTCCTGACATCACAGACTGGTATGTGGTTTTCCTGACATCACAGACTGGTATGTGGTTTTCCTGACATCACAGACTGGAATGTGGTTTTACTGACATCACAGACTGGTATGTGACTTTTCTGACATCACAGACTGGTATGTGATTTTCTTGACATCACAGACTGGTATGTGGTTTTCCTGACATCACAGACTGGAATGTGGTTTTCCTGACATCACAGACTAGTATCTGACTTTTCTGACATCACAGACTGGTATGTGGTTTTCCTGACATCACAGACTGGTATGTGGTTTTCCTGACATCACAGACTGGAATGTGGTTTTCCTGACATCACAGACTGGTATGTGACTTTTCTGACATCACAGACTGGTATGTGGCTTTCCTGACAGCACAGACTGTTATGTGGTTTTCTGACATCATAAACTGGTATGTGGTTTTTTTTTTTATATCACAGACTGGTAAGAGGTATTCTTCATGTCACATATGTGATTCGGTTTCAATTCTCTAACCCGGTTTGCTTTCTGTACCATCAACAGGTGTCAAACCACTGGCTAGCAAGGGGACACATGTTGAGTTCATCCTGTCTGATGAGGACAAGCCGAAAGAGTGGGGTGCCAAAATTGTCTCTGCAGAGGTAGTTTTATTTGTAACCCTTTGTCCCAGCAGGGACGATTGTATATTTATATTAGAGCTGTACCAAACATTCACTTCGGGGCCAAATACTAGACCTAATAGCTATTAAGTATTCAGTTGAATACTTGCGGTAGGGCCGAATACGAATAGTTGTTACAAAAAGGCTCTAACACTGACAACAAGCCAGTGTGTTCTAGCAACAAGAAATATTGCAATTCTGCAGCTGTTTGAACAATTGACACCTGAAATAAGCGGCAACAATTCCTGTTTTTCAGTAATCCTACAAGCTTGTTCAGGCTATCTTGTTGTATGTTCAGAAAAATGTGTGTGATGAGGACATCACGAAGACAGTCAGAGAACTTGTAGCATCAATGAGGAGAAGATTTTTTGACTTGTATGAAAATAGCTTGTATGTGATGTCAGTTGGCTTGGATCCTCGCTTCAAACTACATTTTTTTTTTACCAATGTGCAGCAAATACAGGCCAAGACAGCCATTGTGAGTGCAACATAAAAAAATTGCCAGTCATCGATATATACAGCCACTGTCCAGACTTCTGAAGTTTTTCTGCAGCTGACGAAGAACTCCCAGCTAAAAATTAAACCTAACGACTTTTAGACCTCCTGGGATCAGTTGCAGCCTGTTAAGGCACAGGATAGCGACATTAAAGTTACCATTAAAACAAAAATGAATAACCACCTGTTGGAGCCAAATGTATCCCATAGACACTGACCCATTGGATTTGTGAAAGGTAAAACATGTCCAGATTTCCCACATCGGTTCATACTGTCAAGCGTTATCTTTGTGCACCTCCTACGAGCGTACCAAGTGAATATCTGTTTAGTACAGCTGGAAATACAGTGAGACGAGAAGCTGCCTTAATGCTGACAACATGGAACGACTGGTTTTGTTGAAAGTTAATATCGCTTTCCTGCATTACCTAAACTGTCAGTGACAATTTACAAGTTTAGTAACTTTCTGGAATACTTAGAATACTTTCATTCCTAGTTTTTAGTTACCACAGACTGACTGAACGATGCAAAACATTACATGTTTTTATGTTTACTATTCTGTACTACATTTTGTGAAGTAATAGATCAGCGAACATTTGACATTATGGATATTTTTCTTTTTTTTTAAAGAATAATTTTATTCACTATACACTTCATATTCGGCCAAATAGTTGGTCCCTTATTCGTATTCGGTCAAATAGTGATAAACACCTATTCGGTACAGCTCTAATTTATATACCTCAAAAAAGCAAAGAATGCATTCGAATTACTTGTTATGCGGGAAATAAAATCTGATATAATGTAGAGAACGAAATAAATATTAAAATATTTTCATTTATATTGCACTACATGTGAGACATAATTTTATTTTTAACATCAGCACCAATTTGTAAACGCTCTCTAACATCTTTGGTACAAATGGAAGCTATGTAACGAGTAGATGTAACGAGCATGATTAAATTTTCCCGCCCCGAAAAATTCTGAGATATTAATTTCAGTGAAAGATACAAATTTGATTTTTGGAAATTGTAGTTTAAAATTAACTGAATCTGACGACACTGCTTCACGTAGGCAAGTTAAAAAATATTGGGTCAAAAGGAAAAGAGACCAGTTTATTCTCTAATACATTTAAAAGTTAAAGTAACGTGAATCTCCCCACCCCCCACACTAGCTCACTTCTGATTGGTAGTTCCTGAACTTGTCAGGAACAAAGTTATGGGGTGTTCCGCAATGCCACTGATATCGCATGTTGTATTTTTCAGCATGCCAGCACAATTAACACTCCTAAAACATTGAGAAACCGGCCCTAACACAACCCTCTTAAGAGTGCCACAACCTTTGTCACAGGCATTCTCTTTCTCGGAATAGAAAAGTAAATGCAAGACAAGACAGAAAGCAAACAACAGAGCGGGACACACCCGTAACCTTCAGGAAAGTCGACCAGCCCAACAAACTTGTGAATGAAAAGTGACCTACTTTGTTTGGGAAGATTTACGTGAACCTAACCCATTGAAACTTAGTGATTACTTCCCTATGCACAAATTAATATGTTAAAAGTTGCTGTGTGAGGATTTATCAAGGTAGCGTTGTCCTGACAGTGGCCAGCAAATCTGCCTCTTTGCTTGGAGGTCATAAAATTAAGCCCCCTGGCTTTTATCAAAATTGACCAAGACTGCAAAATTCTTCTGCCTTTTTTTTTTCTCTTCCACTGGTATTTTTGGTAGAGTTTTAGAGAATTATAAGGATGCCTTTCTTACTAATGAAATTTTGAATTTAGGTCATTTCTTTTAGACTCATAAAAAAAGGGGTAATGAAACAAACATTGCATCTTTTTTTAAAAAACTGAAATACAGAAATCACATTGTCATATCTTTGCGTCCTAACTGTTAACAGTCACAACTGATAGAATGGACATTGTGGTTAGAAAGCTTTCATCAGCAAACAAAAACTAAAAGATACTTTAAGCAATAAATTAGATTTGCAGAAAAAAGTAAGTAAAATTGAACTATGATTAAAGTCATAAATAAAGAAGAATTCTACTGCTACTTTTTCTCCGCAGGCAAACATTGTCAGCATCGATATATTCACTCCGCCAAACTGCTATGTTGGCAAGTGGGCGTTTGAGATTGAGGTAGTCAAGAAAGACAATACCAGTATTAATGTGTTCAGATACCAGCACAAAGAGCAAATTTACATCATCTTCAATGCGTGGTGCAAGGGTAAGTTTGAGTTGGCAGTACATTTTGGGGTTGTTAGCACATTTTTGAGCTGGTAGCATATTTTGGGAGTTGGTAGCACATTTTTGGGTTTGTAGCATATTTTGAGGATTGGTAGCACATTTTTGGGTTTGTAGCATATTTTGGGAGTTGGTAGCACATTTTTGGGTTTGTAGCATATTTTAGGGCTTTGTAGCATATTTTGAGGAATTGTAGCATATTTTTGGGTTGGTAGCGCATTCTGGTGGCACTTCTCGGCGTCCGTGGCTAAGGCGTGTAAGCCGCATACCGCGATCGACACTGCATGCGATGGTGGATTTTTGTCGTGGTATGGGACGTGCAGGTCGACCCGCCTAAAATGTAGCACATTTTTGGGTTTGTAGCATATTTTGGGGCTTGGTAGCACATTCTGGGGGTTGGTAGCACAATTTTGGGTTTGTAGCATATTTTGGGGCTTGGTAGCATATTTTGGGATTTTGTAGCATATTTTTCGGTTGGTAGCACATTCTGGGAGTTGGTAGCACATTTTTGGGTTTGTAGTATATTTTGGGAGTTTGTAGCACAATTTTGGGTTTGTAGCATATTTTAGGGGTTGGTAGCACATTTTAGGGATTGGTAGCACATTTTGGGGCAATGAATAAACCCATTGCCCATTACAAGCGTGTCATAAAATGAGACTTATTACATGTTTGCAAAAATCAGATGTTATGATCTGAAAGGCACAAATATTACAGCCTAGCTGTAAAAATGAAGAGATGATAAAAATGTTGGAAAACATCAGTGTAGATGGGAAAGATCTCAGAATAATAAAAAACATATACTGGAACCAAGTAGCAGCACTTAAAGTGGGAAACAGATTGGGAACTTTTGAACAGATAATTCAAGGAGTAACACATGGATGTGTCTTATCCCCAGATCTTTTCTCTCTATATAGAGATATAATTTTGAGGGAAATTAATGAGAATGCAGGAGTAAGAGTTGGAGGATACAATATAAACAATTTGCGTTATGCAGATGATACTGTTTTGATAACTGAAAATGCAACTGATTGACAACAACTGCTGGATATTGTGGGGATGGAGAGTGTTAAGAAAGGACTTTCATTGAATATTAAGAAAATGGAAGTAATGGTTATATCAAAGAAGAAGATAACTCCACATTGTGATATCTCAATTAAAGGAAAAAGACTTAACCAAATCAATAAATTCAAATGTATGGTAACAATCATATCATCATGTGGAAAATGTGTGACAGAGATTAAAAGCAGAATAGGTCAAGCGAAAGCTGCACTTCAGAAAATGAAAAATATCTTATGCAATAAATCGCTCTTATTTAATGTCAGAAAGAGAGTCCTAAAATATTATATACAACCTGTTCTGCTGCATGGCAGTGAATTTTGGAATGTCCGTGAACAAATGAGGAAGAATTTGGAAGCAACAGAGATGTGGTTTCTGAGACAAATGTTAGGAATACCTTGGTCGGCCAGAGTAACTAACAACGATTGCTTGAATGAAGCTAATGAAAGTAAATTTCTTTTTACAACAATAAGAAAGACAAACACTGTTTTTTGGCCACATAATGAGAAGAGAGACATTGGAGAACATTGTGACAACTGGAAAGATCAGTGGAAAAAGGAATAGAGACAGACCAAAATAGATGATGCTGGATGGGCTGAAATGATGGCATGGAGGGATACCATCAAGAGAGCTGTTCCAGGCAACCGAGGATCGTGATCTGTGAAGGCGCATGAGCGCCTACACCAGTTGGCAGGGCACATGATGATGATGATGAGCTGTGAACTGTATAACACAGTGTACAACTACTTTTCCTTTTAAGCATAAATGTAGCAGAAGAGGAAGAAGAAGAAGAAGAAGAAGAAGAAGATGAAACAATTATCAGATTAAATGTTAGTAAGACATGTATAATTTCTGTTGCATATTATAAATTATAACTGCTTCTTTGCAGACGACACTGTATACATGCCAGATGAGGAGTTGCTGAAAGAATACGTTCTCAATGAAACAGGCAAAATCTACACTGGCAATAAAACAAGTATCCGGGAAAAACCATGGAACTTTGGCCAGGTAGAGTATACATTTGTCAACTTTATTTTATTTCACCGTGTATTTGAATAATTACGATGTTCTGATTTCATACAGTTTCATTTAGGTAATAACTCTTGATTGTTTACTCTGATATGATTCTTCCTCTTCCCCTAAATTTATCTTGCTCTAGTTGTGAAAAGGATTTGAGTACATATATTTACTTTATATGTGAGAGCACTAGCTACTACTAGAGTTCAATTCCAGGCAACAGACAGGTAAGAACATATAACAGACAAACGTACACCACATATAGAAAGAGCTCTAGGACCAGTTGTCATTTGTTCATGTACAGCTGTAGGACCAGTTGTCATTGGTTCATGTAGAGCTGTAGGACCAGTTGTCATTTGTTCATGTAGAGCTGTAGGACCAGTTGTCATTGGTTCATGTACAGGACCAGCTGTTCAGTAGAGCTGTAGGACAGTTGTCATTTGTTCATGTACAGCTGTAGGACCAGTTGTCATTGGTTCATGTAGAGCTGTAGGACCAGTTGTCATTGGTTCATGTAGAGCTGTAGGACCAGTTGTCATTTGTTCATGTACAGCTGTAGGACCAGTTGTCATTTGTTCATGTAGAGCTGTAGGACCAGTTGTCATTTGTTCATGTACAGCTGTAGGACCAGTTGTCATTTGTTCATGTACAGCTGTAGGACCAGTTGTCATTTGTTCATGTAGAGCTGTAGGACCAGTTGTCATTTGTTCATGTAGAGCTGTAGGACCAGTTGTCATTTGTTCATGTAGAGCTCTAGGACCAGTTGTCATTTGTTCATGTAGAGCTCTAGAACCAGTTGTCATTTGTTCATGTAGAGCTCTAGGACCAGTTGTCATTTGTTCATGTAGAGCTCTAGGACCAGTTGTCATTTGTTCATGTAGAGCTCTAGGACCAGTTGTCATTGGTTCATGTAGAGCTGTAGGACCAGTTGTCATTTGTTCATGTACAGCTGTAGGACCAGTTGTCATTTGTTCATGTAGAGCTGTAGGACCAGTTGTCATTGGTTCATGTACAGCTGTAGGACCAGTTGTCATTGGTTCATGTACAGCTGTAGGACCAGTTGTCATTGGTTCATGTACAGCTGTAGGACCAGTTGTCATTTGTTCATGTACAGCTGTAGGACCAGTTGTCATTTGTTCATGTAGAGCTGTAGGACCAGTTGTCATTGGTTCATGTAGAGCTGTAGGACCAGTTGTCATTGGTTCATGTAGAGCTGTAGGACCAGTTGTCATTTGTTCATGTAGAGCTCTAGGACCAGTTGTCATTGGTTCATGTAGAGCTCTAGGACTAGTTCTCATTTGTTCATGTAGAGCTCTAAGACTAGTTCTCATTTGTTCATTTACAGCTGTCTGACCCGTTCTCATTTGTTCACGTACAGCTGTGGTACCAGTTCTCACTTGCTCATTACAGCTGTAGGTCCAGTTGTCATTTGTTCATGTACAGCTGTAGGACCAGTTGTCATTTGTTCATGTACAGCTGTAGGACCAGTTCTCATTTGTTCATGTACTAATGTAGGACCAGTTGTCATTTGTTCATGTATGTGCAATTGTTTGGTAATATAAAAATCTGCCTTCTGTTGTTTATTTGCCAGTTTGAGTCATGTGTTTTGGATGTGGCCCTGTTTATTCTGGATATGACTGATATGAGCTGGGTTGTTCGAGGGAATCCAATCCCGGTCATCAGAAAGGTTTCAGCCACCGTAAGTTGGATATTTGACAGATCATCATCAACATCATAATCATCCTTATCATCATCATCATCATCCTTTTATCATCATCATCATTATCATCATCGTCATCATCAACATCATCATCGTCATCATCAACATCATCATCATCATCGTCATTATCAACATCATCATCATTATCATCATCATTATCATCATCACCAAGTGCCATGCTGACTGGCATGGGCGATCATAAATTTTCACAATCTGCGACCTTCATTGTTTCAGTTTGTGTGTGTGTGACACCCCTCCATGCCAGAACAAAAGACTGTCAAGAATCATCTCACATTGTCCTCCTCTGTCTCTTACCCCACAGGTCTTTCCAGTGGGCGCGACATGTTCCAGTTTCATTCTGCTTATAACAAGGCCTAAAAAAAGGATGAATGTCTCTTTCTGATGTTTGTGATAAGTTGTCTTAGTGCACTTGCCTCTTTCAAAACATTTAGATGTCTCTTCTTGGCTGTCTAAGGATTCTTCTGTAAAACCACATATCCAAGATCTCAAGAAATGTTTTGGCTTGTTTAATAACTGTCTAGTTTTCAATATTCACAGATATATGCTACAATTGGCTCTATATAACATGCAAGAATTCTTTTTATAGCCTTCAGTGACATGAATTTATTCCATAAAATGTTCTAATATGCATATATATATATATGACAAAAATATCAACATGCACACAAAAATGCCTCTGGTAAATGCACTATTCCTAACAGTTTTATGCTGTCAGTGACAGACAAGAAAACTTCCTAGAAAAACATAAACCTACATTTATATCATGGGTGATGAGATGTATAAGAAATGCAGTGGAAAAACAACAAGATGAGGAGTCCAGCTATGAAGAACGAAGAACAATGGTCAAATCACTTAATGTCATATTGCGATTCTGCAGTTTCTTTTACTCCCTCCACCCATCTCTTTTTTTTTTGGACACCTCTTGCGTTGTAGCCTGTTGTTCTTATAAAGTATGCTCTATCTGCTGATGACCAAACCATATGATTATTTTATGTTATTTGAAATCATTTACCATTACTGTGCCTACCATTCTTCATTGGTGACCCTTGTTTCTTCTTGGTTTTCCCGCCTCATTTCTTTCACATCTCATTTCATATTTTGTAATGTTGCATTTGTTTTGTCAATAACTATCCATGTCCTTCAGTCGGCTCTGTGGCTAAGTCGATGCGAATGCTTCGCTTCATAATGCCGGGATGCCGGGTTCGATCCCAGTTGCGGGCAATGCGCCTTGCCTTGGTTTCGACACTGGTATCAAGAAAGCCGACCATCCAGAAAGCAATGGCAAACTACTGGACGTAAATTTGCCAAGAGAAACCACACAACAGCCAGGGGCTGTTAGGATTTGTTCTGCAACGTCCTGTAAAGGATACGAAACAAACTATCCATGTCCTTCACTGATAGCACGCAAAGTTTCTATCAATAGCACATTCATCAACGGCTTTTTGTGTGTTTATGTTGATACTTTGATTACTCAAAAGGGGTGTTTTTTCCTAATTTATGTTGAGGATCTTCAGTAATCTATCAGATTGTTTCTTTTGCTCCCTTTTGCAGGTGAATGCTCCAGATGATGGCGGTATTGTGGCTGGGAACTGGTCTGGTGACTACACTGGAGGCACATCCCCTCTTTCCTGGACTGGGTCAGTTCCTATTCTGGAGGAGTTCTGGGCCAGCAAGACTCCTGTACGCTTTGGCCAGTGCTGGGTCTTCTGTGGGGTCTGCACTACGAGTATGTGGTACACGTCTCTGTTGTGTTCATATAAGACTGTCTGTATAAGGATGGGTTGGTGTCTGTTAGGTGACATCTGCACTAACTTCAGAGCTGAGGCAACTGCCCTCCTTTCTGCAGTCCAACATCTCATCAATCAAGAACACAGAGGGCACAAAATTTGTATACTTAGTGACTCATTGTCTGCTCTCAAAGCACTATCAAGCAAAAAACAAGACAAACTAATTGCAGATCTAAGGACCAACATTAGCTTACTCTCCAAGGAAGCAGAACTGGTCTTGCAGTGGATACCAGCCCACTGTGGTATTTAAGGAAATGAGAGAGCAGATGAGTTGGCAAAAGCTGGGAGTAATCTTCCACAACCTCATCCACCACACAGCTACAAGGAAACCAAACAGCACTAAAGCAGTCTTTCAAGCGGGAGTGGAGAAGGCATAATTGAGATTACAGACCAGAGAGTGACAGCATAAACAAACTCAACAGGAAAAAACAAACAACAACTGGACACTGTGGTTTTCAAGCACACCTGTACAGGATAGGCATAAAAGAATCTGCTGCCTGTGAAGAAGGTGTCTGTTACACACATATTCTCTGTTGTGTTTTTTGTAAGACTGTCTGTATGAGGATGGGTTGACGTATGTGACACACATCTTCTCTGTTGTGTTGTTGAAAGCTATCTGTAGATGTATGTGGGTTGATGCATGTGACGCACATCTTCTCTTTTGTGTTTATGTTATAAAATCTGTATGAGGGTGGGTTCATGTGACACACATCTTCTTTGTTGTGTTTTTAGGTGATTCTTGTGTATTTTACTATTAGTTTTTGTTTAGGATCTTTTGTTCAGAATAAAAATGTTTGCATGTTCATTTCTAAGGAGGGAGTTTTGGTTGATAGAAATAGTCATTGCCCAAAATAGAGCAAATGATAATATTGGACATGAGTATGATCATATTCAGTTTTGTGTCATTGGGTGTGATCATATTCAGTTTTGTGTCATTGGGTGTGATCATATTCAGTTTTGTGTCATTGGGTGTGATCATATTCAGTTTTGTGTCATTGGGTGTGATCATATTCAGTTTTGTGTCATTGGGTGTGATCATATTCAGTTTTGTGTCATTGGGTGTGATCATATTCAGTTTTGTGTCATTGGGTGTGATCATATTCAGTTTTGTGTCATTGGGTGTGATCATATTCAGTTTTGTGTCATTGGGTGTGATCATATTCAGTTTTGTGTCATTGGGTGTGATCATATTCAGTTTTGTGTCATTGGGTGTGATCATATTCAGTTTTGTGTCATTGGGTGTGATCATATTCAGTTTTGTGTCATTGGGTGTGATCATATTCAGAGTGCAAATATGAGCGAGATAGAAATCTTCTTCTTCTTCTTCTTCTTCTTCTTCTTCTTCTTCTTCTTCTTCTTCTTCATGGCCACCGGCTGTAAACTCTAGGGCAAAATTGTGGTTACTCGTCCACTTCTGGACTTTAGTTTTGTTCCAGGACTTGAGTTTTGTGTGCACATACATTTGACAGATGAGGCTTTTTTGTATACAAACTGTTGGTTCCTGGTGGACACGTTAGCGCAGTCGATAGAAGACTCACTTTCAAATCCAGCTGCAACTCGCTGCAGCCCACAGCCGGTGTTTGAAACCGGGCGGTTCCCGGAGTTCACCCAGCCTCTAGGAAATAGGTACCAGAGTTGACACTGGGGTAAATGGAGAAAAATTGCTGTACCTACGGAGTTACGTGCGGATGGCAACACAGGCGGGACATTTTTTATCAACTGTCCGTACTGGTGGCAGAGCAGCTATGGTTTATAACCATGTGCAATAACGCTGGTTCACCACTCCTGACTTTACCTTTACCTTTTTACTGTTGGTTCCTTGCCTCTCAGGCAAATGCATTCTGACTTTGAAAGAAGCCCTTAATTAGTCAACTCTTATAACATGCTTGTTATGAGGGAGTAGGTCTATTCTTGTTGTTTTGTCCCCCTCACTGTGGCCCTGGAACCCATACAGGAAGGGAGGGAGGTAGTGAAATTGATAATATTGTGTATGCTAACGATACCATGTATATCATAATGGTTTTATGGTAATGTTATTCATTTGCATATTTCCACACGTGCAGTCAGCCGAGCGCTAGGCATCCCTGCTCGCTGTATAACAAACTTTGAATCTGCCCATGACACTGACGGCTCCATCACAATTGATGTGCACTTCCAGGCAAATGGAGAGTTGGATGATCTTTCCAATGATGACTCTGTCTGGTAAACTAGTTTCCTCATGTTTTGTGACTCTGTCTGGTAAACTAGTTTCCTCATATTTTGTGACTCTGTCTGGTAAACTAGTTTCCCCATGTTTTGTGACTCTGTCTGGTAAACTAGTTTCCCCATGTTTTGTGACTCTGTCTGGTAAACTAGTTTCCTCATGTTTTGTGACTCTGTCTGGTAAACTAGTTTCCTCATGTTTTGTTATGTTATTACAATCAGTTTCTTGGCATATTGAGTATTCCCATGCATGCTCAATCCTCCGATGCAGCAGCCACTCCAGGTTAATTCTACTGATTGTTCCCATGAGAAGTTGGGTATAGTATCTCCAATTTTGACTTTAAAGATGATGATAATGATGATGATGGATGATGATTATAATGATGTTGATCATGGCAATGATGTTGATCAGGACAATGATGATGATAATGATTATGATGGATGATGATAATGATTATGGTGTTAATGATGACACTGATGATGATGAAGATGATGATGGTGATGCTAATGATGATGATGGTGATGATGATGATGATAATGATGATGATGGTGATGATAATGATGATGATGCGTGATGAGGATGGATGATGGTGATGATGGTGAGCAGTTCCAAAACACCAAACATTAATGAACTCATTAAAAAAAAAAGCATCATTGAGTTTGTCCAGGGTCCCTGCTGCAATGGCAGATTAAGGACAGAAGTAGTAGAAGCAGATAAATAAGAAGATAAATGAATGAATCAATGAATGTTACAAGGTCGTTCATACATTATCCTGGGCTGACATTCTTTTCCCATTTTGCGTTCAGTCCTGTGCTGTCAGGTTATCAGAAGGTTATTAGAGTACGTATTTTAAAGAAAAAACATTATTGTTGAAGTGGAATATTCAGGAGTAGGTTGAGATGCCTTCTGATGACACTGTGCTCCAGCCTAGAGCTGAGTGACACTGTGCTCCAGCCTAGAGCTGAGTGACACTATGCTCCAGCCTAGAGCTTCTGGTGACACTGTGCTCCAGCCTAGAGCTGCTGGTGACTCTGTGCTCCAGGCTAGAGCTTTTGGTGACACTGTGCTCCAGCCTAGAGCTTCTGATGACACTGTGCTCCAGCCTAGAGCTGAATGACACTGTGCTCCAGCCTAGAGCTGAGTGACACTGTGCTCCAGACTAGAGCTGGTAGTGACACTATGCTCCAGCCTAGAGCTGATGGTGACACTGTGCTCCAGCCTAGAGCTGAATGACACTGTGCTCCAGCCTAGAGCTGAGTGACACTGTGCTCCAGCCAAGAGCTGCTGATGACACTGTGCTCCAGCCTAGAGCTTCTGGTGACACTGTGCTCCAGCCTAGAGCTTTTCGTGACACTGTGCTCCAGCCTAGAATTGAGTGACACTGTGCTTCAGCCCAGAGCTGCTGATGACACTGTGCTCCAGCTTAGAGCTAAGTGACACTGTGCTCCAGCCTAGAGCTGAGTGACACTGTGCTCCAGCCTAGAGCTTCTGATGACACTGTGCTCCAGCTTAGAGCTAAGTGACACTGTGCTCCAGCCTAGAGCTAAGTGACACTGTGCTCCAGCCTAGAGCTGAGTGACACTGTGCTCCAGCCTAGATCTTCTGATGACACTGTGCTCCAGCTTAGAGCTAAGTGACACTGTGCTCCAGCCTAGAGCTGCTGCTGATGACACTGTGCTCCAGCTTAGAGCTAAGTGACACTGTGCTTCAGCCTAGAGCTGAGTGACACTGTGCTCCAGCCTAGATCTTCTGATGACACTGTGCTCCAGCCTAGAGCTTTTGGTGACACTGTGCTCCAGCCTAGAGCTGACTGACACTGTGCTCCAGCCTAGAGCTGCTGGTGACTCTGTGACCTGTAGCCTAGAGCTGCTGGTGATGACACTGTGCTCCAGCCTAGAGCTTCTTATGACACTGTGCTCCAGCCTAGAGCTTTTGGTGACACTGTGCTCCAGCCTAGAGCTGAGTGACACTGTGCTCCAGCCTAGAGCTGCTGGTGATGACACTGTGCTCCAGCCTAGAGCTGCTGGTCATGACACTGTGCTCCAGCCCAGAGCTGCTGGTGATGACACTGTGCTCCAGCCTAGAGCTGAGTGACACTGTGCTCCAGCCTAGAGCTGCTGGTGATGACACTGTGCTCCAGCCTAGAGCTTTTGGTGACACTGTGCTCCAGCCTAGAGCTTCTGATGACATTGTGCTCCAGCCTAGAGCTTCTGGTGACACTGTGCTCCAGCCTAGAGCTGAGTGACACTGTGCTCCAGCCTAGAGCTGAGTGACACTGTGCTCCAGCCAAGAGCTGCTGATGACACTGTGCTCCAGCCTAGAGCTTCTGGTGACATTGTGCTCCAGCCTAGAGCTTTTGGTGACACTGTGCTCCAGCCCAGAGCTGAGTGACACTGTGCTTCAGCCTAGAGCTGCTGATGACACTGTGCTCCAGCCTAGAGCTGAGTGACACTGTGCTCCAGCCTAGAGCTGAGTGACACTGTGCTCCAGCCTAGAATTGCTGCTGGTGATGACACTGTGCTCCAGCCTAGAGCTAAGTGACACTGTGCTCCAGCCTAGAGCTTCTGATGACACTGTGCTCCAGCCTAGAGCTGAGTGACACTGTGCTCCAGCCTAGAGCTGCTGGTGACACTGTGCTCCAGCCTAGAGCTTCTGGTGACATTGTGCTCCAGCCTAGAGCTTTTGGTGACACTGTGCTCCAGCCCAGAGCTGAGTGACACTGTGCTTCAGCCTAGAGCTGCTGATGACACTGTGCTCCAGCCTAGAGCTGAGTGACACTGTGCTCCAGCCTAGAGCTGAGTGACACTGTGCTCCAGCCTAGAACTGCTGGTGATGACACTGTGCTCCAGCCTATAGCTAAGTGACACTGTGCTCCAGCCTAGAGCTTCTGATGACACTGTGCTCCAGCCTAGAGCTGAGTGACACTGTGCTCCAGCCTAGAGCTGCTGGTGACACTGTGCTCCAGCCTAGAGCTTTTGGTGACACTGTGCTCCAGCCCAGAGCTGAGTGACACTGTGCTTCAGCCTAGAGCTGCTGATGACACTGTGCTCCAGCCTAGAGCTGAGTGACACTGTGCTCCAGCCTAGAGCTGAGTGACACTGTGCTCCAGCCTAGAACTGCTGGTGATGACACTGTGCTCCAGCCTAGAGCTAAGTGACACTGTGCTCCAGCCTAGAGCTTCTGATGACACTGTGCTCCAGCCTAGAGCTGAGTGACACTGTGCTCCAGCCTAGAGCTGCTGGTGACACTGTGCTCCAGCCTAGAGCTTCTGGTGACATTGTGCTCCAGCCTAGAGCTTTTGGTGACACTGTGCTCCAGCCCAGAGCTGAGTGACACTGTGCTTCAGCCTAGAGCTGCTGATGACACTGTGCTCCAGCCTAGAGCTGAGTGACACTGTGCTCCAGCCTAGAGCTGAGTGACACTGTGCTCCAGCCTAGAACTGCTGGTGATGACACTGTGCTCCAGCCTAGAGCTAAGTGACACTGTGCTCCAGCCTAGAGCTGCTGATGACACTGTGCTCCAGCTTAGAGCTAAGTGACACTGTGCTCCAGCCTAGAGCTGAGTGACACTGTGCTCCAGCCTAGAGCTTCTGATGACACTGTGCTCCAGCTTAGAGCTAAGTGACACTGTGCTCCAGCCTAGAGCTAAGTGACACTGTGCTCCAGCCTAGAGCTGAGTGACACTGTGCTCCAGCCTAGAGCTGCTGGTGACACTGTGCTCCAGCCTAGAGCTTTTGGTGACACTGTGCTCCAGCCTAGAGCTGAGTGATACTGTGCTCCAGCTTAGAGCTGAGTGACACTGTGCTCCAGCCTAGAGCTGCTGATGACACTGTGCTCCAGCCTAGAGCTTCTGATGACACTGTGCTCCAGCCTAGAGCTGAGTGACACTGTGCTCCAGTCTAGAGCTACGTGACACTGTGCTCCAGCCTAGAGCTGAGTGACACTGTGCTCCAGCCAAGAGCTGCTGATGACACTGCTCCAGCCTAGAGCTTCTGGTGACACTGTGCTCCAGCCTAGAGCTTTTGGTGGCACTGTGCTCTTACACTTTCCTGTGCCACTTACACTTTCCAGTGCCACTTACACTTTCCAGTGCCACTTACACTTTCCAGTGCCACTTACACTTTCCAGTGCCACTTACACTTTCATGTGCCACTTACACTTTCCTGTGCCACTTACACTTTCCTGTGCCACTTACTCTTTCCAGTGCCACTTAACTTTCCTGTGCCACTTACACTTTCCAGGGCCACTTACACTTTTCTGTGCCACTTACACTTTCCTGTGCCACTTACACTTTCCTGTGCCACTTACACTTTCCTGTGCCACTTACACTTTCCTGTGCTACTTACACTTTTCTGTGCCACTTACACTTTCCTGTGCCACTTACACTTTCCTGTGCCACTTACACTTTCCAGTGCCACTTACACTTTCCTGTGCAAAAGAGAAATGTGTTATTTTTAGGGCTGTACCGAATAGTGGTTTTCACTATTCGGCCGAATACGAATAGTGGGACCAACTATTCGGCCGAATACGAATACAAATAATGTATCATCATCATCAGGTGCCTCGCCGACTGGTGTGGCGATTTTGCCTCGCCACAATCTGCGATCTCCTGCAGCATGTATCAGTTTGTGTGCTGACACACCTCCATGACATGCAACGACTGTCAAGAATCTTCTCTCGTTGTCTTTTTCTATCTCTCCTTCCACAAATCTTTCCAGTGTTCCATTTTCACTCTTTTTATATGATGACTGTCTTCTTCTGATGTCTGCGATTAGTTGTCTTCGGGCTCCCGCCTCGTTCAGGCGTTCGTTCAATGTAATTTAAATGCACCTTCATATTCTCGTTTGCAATATCTTCAATTTGATTTGGGAAAAGACACCTCTCTCTCTCTCTCTCTCTCTCTCTCGCTCTCTCTCTCTCTCTCTCTCTCTCTCTCACACACACACACACACACACACAGATATACACTTTCAAGTTTTTTCATGCCTTCTTTAACACAACAGTAGCGATGCCTAAATCTTTCGTAGCGGGAAAAACGGCGACCCGTTTGCGGGGTAACAGCGCCTGACTCTGAGGCATTACAGCAGAGGTTCTAAAACTGGGTGCGTATGACAGGGGTGCCGCGGCGAAAATCAAGAAAAGTCGGCTATAAATTGTGACATTATTAATGAGAAAGTTATTTTAGTCCATCGCAGTGTATGCAGAAATCACTATTCGTATTCGGCCCGACCGCCACTATTCGGCCGAATACCAAATAGTTAGTAGGTCCACTATTCGGCCCCGAAGCGAATACGAAGCGAATATTCGGTACAGCCCTAGTTATTTTACTACTTATTAATTATTGTTGTTGGCTATTTATACTACAAATATCTTGAACACATTGAAAAGAATGCTTGCTGAATGTTTACACTACTGATGCAGAAACTTTAACGTTTGAAATCTAAATTTCTAGCAGCATATGCATTCTCTCGACAGAGAAACAATGAGGAAAATATCATGCCTTCTTTTTCCATTGTCATCATTACCTACGAAAGCCTACACATGTGAACTGATCACTCCTCACTACTGCATGCTTGTTGCTGATGTTGTTTTTGACATGTCCTAGGAACTTCCACTGCTGGAACGAGGCATGGATGTCCAGACCTGACCTCCCTGCAGGCTATGGAGGCTGGCAGGCCTTTGATTCCACACCGCAAGAGACGTCTGATGGTGAGTCACAGATCTGCCTACGCCTGTTATGGTCTTCGCCAGTGTGTGACTAGGTTCATAAGGAAAGCAGAGAATAGTAAAGCTATTATCTAATATGTATGTCATCAAAGACAATCAAGGAGGGTTGGCATTTTGCTGATTAGCTTATTCTGTAGAAAACTACCTGAAAAATGCAACTATACATGATCAAGTTTACAAAAGGTAAATTAATGGGTTGAGCTCCATTATCTCAACTGAGAGTGTAAAGACAGAAGAATCCAGTCATGCCTTTTTTGTGCAATGATCAATTTGATTTGTTGTTGTAGTAAAAGCAGTTTTTCCTTTATTTATACTAAATTACTTTAATTGCACACTGTCTTTCTTTTTTTTTTTTTAAATCAGATTTCACCTTTACTAGTCTTATTTAAATGTCTTATCTATTAAATATATTATCTGTTAAATATCTTATCTATTTAATACTTCATCTATTAAATAAATAATCTTTTAAATATCTAATCTGTTTAATATCTTACCTATTAAATATCTTATCTAATAGATATCTTATCCATTAAATATCTTATCTTTTAATGTTTAATCTATTAAGAGTATTATCTATCATCTATTAAATATCTTATCTTTTAGTCTTATCTATTAAGTATCTTATCCATTAAATATCTTAACCATTAAGTATCTTATCTATTAAGTATCTTATCTATTAAATATCTTATCTGGTAAGTATCTTATCCATTACATTTTTATCTATCAAATATTTTATCTATTAAATGCCTTATCTATTAAATATCTTTTCCATACATTGAGAGATTTTACGTAAATGTTATGCAGCGAAAGAAGGATGGCTAAATAAAAAGGGCAAAGAAATTGAAGAACAAAGAGAGAACACACAAGACATGTATAAAAGAATACAAGAACAGGTAGTTGCTTAAAAAAAAAAAAAGGTGAAATGTTAATGGACAAAGAGAAGGTAACTGAAAGATAGAAAGAGTATATAAAAGGGCTATACGATGATAACAGCAGACCAGACATAGAGAGTCAGGAGTACTTGGAAGGATGTCAATCCTGAAAGTGGAAGTAGAAGATGCTATAAACCACATGAAGAAATGTAAATCTCCAGGGCCAGATAACATCACAATTGAAGAATTAAACGCTGCTGGTAAACTGGGTTTAGAAGTTTTGACATAATTGTTCAGTGATATTTATAACTGTGGACGCGTACTTGATGACCTTTTGAAATCTTATTTCATAAATTTACCATAGACATCTGGTGCGGTGGAATGTGGAGAACATCGAACAATTAGTTAAATGAGTCATCTAATTAAAATATTTAGAATTTTCATGAGAAGAATAAGGTGCAAAATTAAACCAAAAATTGAAACAGAGCAGTGTGGTTTTGTTGAAGGTAAACGCACACATAAGGCTATGTTTATCTTGAGAAAACTTTCAGACAGAAGGATTGACATGATTACAATAAAGCATTTGTTAAAGTAAACATGAAGAAATTATTAAAATTTTAGAAACCTTTAACACTGATGGTGAAGATCTAAGAATATTAATTTTAGAAAAAAACATACTGGCAACAAGAAGCAATCATAAAGATTGACAACCAAGTTGGAACTTTTCAAAACATGAATCTAGTTGTTAGGGATGTGTACTGTCACCAGATTTTTTTAGTTTGTACAGTGAAATAATAATTAGATTCAAACATCAGGAATATCAGTTGGTGGGCATATTTTTTACTACTTGCGATTTGCTGACAATATAGTTTTGATCGCTGAAAATAAAACACAACTGTGAGAAATGATGGATATAAGTGTAACGGAAAGTGAAAACAAGGATTTTAGTTTGAACAGCAGAAAAACAGAAGTGATGGTAATTGCAATGAAAACTCACCTACCAAAATGCAACTTTAAAGTTAGTAGTGGGACAAACCATAAAAGAAAAATTTTACCACGGAAATAGTGTCTGGGAAGGGCGTAGGATGCCATAAAGATAAGATCAGGGAAAGAATCATAAGAGAACAAGTCGGGCCCCGAAACCCAAATTTTGGATTACATACAAAGACAGCAAGTGAAAATGGTTTCCCTTTAGAGAGAATGCCTTTTGACCCCATACCATAAAGCATACATGGAAAAAAAGGGAAGGGGCGTAGAGCACGGGGTAGCCAAGAAAAAGAGGAATATAACATAGAGAAACCTACAACGCACGATGTCCCCATGGTCAGGCA